>OZ026519.1:31566212-32166212 GCA_964019695.1 Loripinus fragilis | reverse complement strand
GGGCTCTGTATTTCGTCTTTGAGCAATACACATTATACTCTGCTTAATACAGGTTCAACCCAGGAAGCGTCCAAACCTTACTGAAAAAAATGCTGATTGTGACAAATATTGATGCAAAAACGGTGGTCATGTGATTCAGACTTCGCTAAAATGTAGGGGACTTTTACTGGGTATAATATGCACCTTTAACAATCTACATCACATATGCCATTTCTATCCAAACTGAAAATGACCATTAATAATATATCGAGAAACACTTGGACCAAATAATTAAATTACAAAAAAGACATGGTCGCATCTGGGGGGGGGGGAGGGGGGGGGGGGCGTACATTGATATTTTCATACATTCATAGGCTCGCTCGGACCATTTTGGTGTGTGTAATTTTTTTAATTGGAACATCTTTTTTGGTTTTCAGATAAATGAATATTTTTCGGGTATGAAGATTTCGTGGATATTTTTAAGAGGTCATCACAAATTGGACTAGATTTAGGGGCATTTCTATGTATTTTAGGGTATCTTCTAAAGATTAAGGTACAGAATTTGGGATATTTTTGGGTTGCTAAAATTTTACGTAGGATGAAAAATGAGAGTCCCCCACCCCCCTTGGTTGATCAATATTTGTTTCCGTATATACAGACCGTCAATGGAAACATTTGAAGTAAATCTTGTCCTTGAATATTGACTTCTTTGGTGCCCCACCAAAACAAAGTTAAATCATAGCAGAAAACAACAACCAAAAACCCCAGGAAAAATACTTAACAATCTCAACAATTCCTCACAATTGTCCAGAACATGTTATCAAAATATCACCCAAAGTCTTATAATGTGACGTAGGTTATCGTCCTTGTGTTTGCCATATGCTGTATACAAATATGGGAAAATGGCATTGACAAAAGTAAACCCTTACTATAAATCAAATTTGTTCAGACATAGACGTACCAAAGTCGAACAATTCAAATAAAGTAGGCAATAGAAAATTTGGAACACCAAGGTAGCTCAGGTGGGTTTAGCGCTTAACCATTGTTCTGAGAGCTTTAAGTTCGAGCAGCAAAATCTATATGACTACCTACGTGCCTGACTTTATGTATGTCTTTATGCCTGTCTGTGTTTATGTCTGTCCGTCTGTCTGCCTGTCTGTCGCAAACTATGGTTGCTGTTTGGGTTAAAACAATGGAATGGCAATTCTATGTATGTTCAGCTTTGAGCTAACTTTTTGTAAAAGCTTACACTTATATAAGTTGTAAGAAAACAGTGGGTACCAGTCGAGTTTGGGTCACAGTACACTGTCCGTGCGAAGTCATTAGATAGGCTAAAGTCTCAGACTAAAGCTTGGTTCACTTTCGTTTTATCTTTTTATATATTTAATTATATTTTCTTATTTAGAGAACATATACATGTATACTAATTCGCTTTCAAGTTTTATGATAATTAGAATCGCATTACCAGCTATTCTATTGGCTTGTAACCTAATAATTCCATGGCTCAACAACAGTAATCGTGCATCATACTGTGTTGCAAAAATATTGTCTTCGCATCTAAGATTTCGTTTATCCGCCATTTTAGAATATCATGTGAATTGTTGCATTCAAAAAATTTGGGTCTGCTACTCAGTCCTAGTAGCTGAGCAGGCTGAATTAATTTATCCAAGCCCATGGAAGCCTCCATGTGATTGTAACATTTTGTGTGCTTCAACAACAGCATAATATTGGGCAAATATTTGGTACCAGTAAAATGCACTAAAGCCAACCCAACCAATGGCTTTGGCTTATGACAATTCTAAGGTGGTGGTTCTGTTATTGTTGATTCGTTGTTGATTGTAACTGCCCTTGTGGGATTCTGTAATTGTTCAATGTTTAGTCCCATCTAGCTTCTAATCATCTTGATGGGGAAGATAGAGTTGATTGTCTTACGTTTTGCGTCTTCCTGGTGTTTTGTGAATGTTGTGTGGCTTTTCCTAATGGTGCCAGGGGATATGCCTGCAGTTCGTGACTGTGGTCTTTCCTGATCATACTCAATTTTAATGATAAGGCCCATATGGTGTTTACTTATTACCAAGAATACTGGGTTCAATTCGTTTAGTGCAAGAACCTATTAGTCTTGAAGTTAGCCCCATTCTCGCATTCAGCCTTTACGCAATATTCCGGCTATTTCCAAGCTCTTATATTTATGTAACAGCAAAAAGGTTGAATTTCTCTGGAATGTTTGCAGCATGACAGCATGCTTATTTATCTCCATTAAAATTGAATTTGTGTTCCAATGGCATGGACCACGGAACACGTCACATTCAAAGCTGTCTTTTGCTCCACTCACCTACAAACGCAAGCATGCATGACCGTTGTATCCGGCGTTACCTTAAATTTCGTAGATTGTGCCTCTCTCCTTGCTTTCTGGATTAAAAAATCTAAGCAATGGTCAGTTCATGATACAAGGTCAGTTTCAAATACTTTTTCATTCATCACTGATCAATAGTTTCAAAAATATCAAAAAAGTACGAAACTTCCCAGTACGAAAGCTCTCATAGTGCATGGTACGAAACTGAACACCAATTTTGTTTTGAAGTGTTTGACAATTTCAGCAAAGTTTATGTTTCAGTTGGAGATTTGGCAGTTAGAATAATGCATGTAGATCCGGATAGGCTACTTTTCATGTTCGATGAACGTATCCTAATATTTTTAAAAAGTGATAGTTTCTACCTACCGTCAGTCAAAACACCAAAAATGGCGGCGAATCCATTGAAAAAGACCAAAATTCGGCGTTATACGACCGAAGTTCCGGCGTTTCGACCGTTCTTCCAGCGTTACGGTTGGACACTGTGACACCTGGGCGATTTTTAGCCCCGTGGTGTAGTGGATAAGTGCTATGCCTTGTAAACCAGGGGTCGCAGGTTCGATTCCCGGCTTCTCCATAAAACCATAAAACCACATAAAACCACTTTCGGTGAGCCTTCGGGTGCTCCCGTCATATAATAAACACACAAATCATAAACCCTCCCGGCGGTACTGGTTTCTACCCAGGGAAAGTCACAAAAAGTTTAGAGGAGCCCCCGTGGTGTAGTGGATAAGCGCTATGCCTTGTAAACCAGGGGTCGCAGGTTCGATTCCCGGCTTCTCCATAAAACCACATAAAACCACTTTCGGTGAGCCTTCGGGTGCTCCCATCATATAATAAACACACAAATCATAAACCCTCCCGGCAGTACTGGTTTCTACCCAGGGAAAGCCACAAAAAGAAAAAAGATTTTTTTCATTTTTTGATATTCTGTAGTACATCATATTATAAGAAAAATAACGCAAAATAAAGGAAATTTACCGTCCAGTTCAAAAGTTACAGCTCTTCATTATGAAGCCTATGTTGGCCTTTTCACGCAGCTTTTTGGAAACTCATTAAGACAAATAAAGTATTCTGTAACTCAATTTTATATTTGAAAATCGTATTTTCAAACAAGCATGCGAAGCCATTAATAATTTAGAACTTTTTCTCAAACCATTCTTTTGCAGCTATACAAGTATTTTCTTTATATCACGCTTTCAAACCAGCATTCATCGATGTTTATGCATTCATTTTCAGCAATTACTGACTGATAATTCAATATTTAAACATACTTTAAAAAAATAGATTTTTCTATTTTTTTTTTAGGAAAGTGATCATTATATAAGATGCATTATGACAGAATTAAAAAAAAATTCACCGTCTAATTAGTGAAATATTACCAAATAAGTATCCCTTCCCCCTAAACTGCAAAGTAATGAACTAAGCAAGCTTTTCTTACTTCTAAGCATGTTAGAACCTTAGGAACCAAACACTATTGAATGAAATACCTCACTGTGAACTTCCAAATGAAACTATATGTACTCCAAATACTTGGAACATTTATATGCATATATGAGAAGACTTTTTAATACCAAAAAACGATGTCAAAATACCCCACCCACGGTAAAAAGAAACATATCTGCATTTTGTCTGAACACCTAGTCGATATATTTTGACCAAATTTGCATAGATACATCCTTAGGATAGAGATGTTATGTTTTGGGGACATTTACCGTTTTCAAGGTCACGGGGTAACTCTGCATGTATAATTTAGGTGAAAAATATGCTGTTTTAATATGCTTCGCTTCAAATTATCGATGCATATACTACATGTACTCATCTAAGAATTTGAAATGTTTTTAAATCTTTGTTGCGGCCTCGAGCGACATACTAATGCCCGATCGCGAAGCAAGGCCAGACCTTTAACACTTGACCAGAGGAGGTTTATTTCTATTAGATCTATATATCACTTGACGGACATCTTTCGGTTGAAAATGTCAAATGTAACATGTGTAAAGTAAACTTTGAGATTAGCAAAAAATTTAACGTAACATTGTAAATATTTTATTGCTCATTATTTTTATATTTGCTTTGGGTGCTCAAAAGCACCGTCTCACTGAGTACCTATAACTTACCTATGCTTTGGTTGGACCCGCATTTATATGAAAAAGGTTCTTTTTATGCCCACACCCTTCCCGCTACTGAAAGGGGTACATGTATTCAGTGGCGCGGAGGGGGAGGGGGTATTATTTTTGGTACGGATCCCGTCGGCGTTGGTCATGGGCGGAATTGGCCACGAGTAGTCTAGAGGGGCTAGACATTTTCTATGTGCATATCATATGAAGCAGGTTTGTGGATTGGGTCCGTATTTAAATGAATATAAATGAGCATCGATGCGACAAAACCTGTCTTTAGGGTTTCCGATAAGATCATACCAAAACCAGCCTTCTCAGCCACAGAGACAAGATAGAATAGTAAAAGCTCGTTTGGAGCAAGTTTTAATACGATTCTATTGAATTTTTGAGTAGCAAAGGCGCTGATCAGACTGCACGGATGCGCAAGCTGGTCTGCGCCTTTATTGTTTGCAAACCCTGATGCAGAATTCCCAGCGTAGTAGATTTAGAGTAGGCCTGCTATAATTTAGACTAACGGCTATACTTGGGTCAACCTTAGCCCAAGATAGCCCTTGTAGCTAAATATTGGAACACATTTGACATAAGGCAAATTGTTTAGGACGCAAACTATAGCGAGGGAATCTCAACGTCAACGTCAAGTTCAATATTTGTCGTTTACGCATAATGACGTCATAAGAGCAAGTGACGTCATTAGCGCACGTCAGGTTCAAAGTAGACGCTAGAGAACGTGACGAGATAGTCTGTCTTGGTGAAACTTTAATGCAGGTAAAATAAAACCAGAAAATCATACATAGATCTTATACAAGTAGTTATATCATTTTTGTTGTTGTGGACTGTCAAAAAAACGCAAACAGTCGACTGACATTTACCTGGTAAAATGCGTGTTCCATTGCACTGACTGATTTTTTTTCTTCTCGCAGAGCTGAGCGTCCATCGTTTAGTATCTGTAAAGAATGCCAACTTTTGTTGTTCATTATACTTAAAATTTTGTTTGCATTTTTAATGTGATATCAATCACTTTCAGATTACCAACGTGCAGTGTAACGGGCATTACTGTCTGTAGAAAACATATCATAGTTGCGTAAAATCACACTTTGTCATAATCGAACGCTACCAAGTATTACCTCCCTTGATGATTTAGAGTTACGGTTATTGCTATGGGCAGTGACCTTAAATGTATCGTCAATTCCTAGTTCTCCCAGTCTGTTGAGAAGCCCCCGTGGTGTAGTGGATAAGCGCTATGCCTTGTAAACCAGGGGTCGCAGGTTTGATTCCCGGCTTCTCCATAAAACCATAAAAAAAAAAAAAAAACCCACATAAAACCACTTTCGGTGAGCCTTCGGGTGCTCCCGTCATATAATAAACACACAAATCATAAACCCTCCCAGCGGTACTGGTATCTACCCAGGGAAAGCCACAAAAAGTTTTAGTCTGTCAGATGAGACTTCAAGCCATTTGCCCTGTCTTCTGAGACGCTTTAAAACCAGAACCACTGCCGGTTGAGCCTCCAGGAGTTCCTGGACAAAGAACCACAAAAAGCATAAACCCACCTGGCCAGTACTGGTATAGCCAAGGAACACGGCCACAAACAATAATTCCCATTTTCGGTTAAGCCTTTGGGGTTCCCCGTCCTAAAATACACACACAAGTCGTAAACCCTTCCAGCCTGATGCTGGTTACTACCCAGGGAAAGTCACTAAAAGTGGTAAAGTGGAAAAGTCACTCGCGCGCGTTGTACCCAGGGCTCCTGAGTTCCATCCCCAGCTCTTCCAGTCTGTCTGACATGACTTAAAGCCATTGTCCTGTCTTCTTAGATGAACCGCTGCCGGTTTAGGATTCGGGATAGATAAATACAGCTTTTAAGATCCGGGCGTTTGGGCGCATTCCAAATTAAATAGTGCACAAGTATAAAAGCTATCTCCGGGGGCTAGAAGTGTTTTTTCGGGGGCATTAGCCTAGACCCCTCTACCAAACGATCAAATTCTTACCCGAGAGCCCCCCCCCCCCCACCTGACCCCCTCAAGATTGCTTCCTGTCTGCGACAATTGTCATAACGCGTCAACTATATTTAAGGATAACAATAAAACACTTGGGCCTCGACTCGAGAAACTCTGTCGTCAGGGTTTGAAAACAACAAAGGCCCAGACAAGCCTGTGCATCCGTGCAGACTGGTTAGCGCCTTTGTTATTATATCATCAGTCGCTTTCCTGAGGCATTTTATAGAGTACGCACTCTTGAGGGGGTCAGGGGGGCTCTCCCCTATATGGGACCATGGGTGAAGCCATGTGGCAGAAAATGGTTTTTGTGCCATTCACAGGGCTAAAAGAAGCCCTTAAGCATGCTAAGGCACGCAGCTAGACACTATTGAGGCCCTGGAAGGGGTGGGGGATCCCAGTATCCCATATCCCTTTAAGTATTTTGAAAAAATATCCCACATCCCTAAAAGAAAAATGGCAAATATTCCCAAATCCAGAAAGCATTGTATCCCCATATCCCTAGAATTGATCAAAATATCCTGTATCCCTTTAAATATTTACAAAAATATCCCGTACCCCTTTATGCTTTTGGCCCATATCCATGTATCCCTAAAACCCCTTCTAGGGCCTCACTATTTGCTGCATTTTTGTTCCAAAATATCTAATTAAATACAGTAAAAACACTCAAAAAGACCAAAACTTGGTTTTCAAGACTTTCGAGCTTCATTAAGCTACCATTCATCATTAAGACCGGTTGTTGTCCATTTTTGAGTAGCCTATACTGGCTGTGTCAAGTTATACACACATGCATATTTGCATACACGTAGGTACGCCCCTGATCATATCTAAATTTGCTACTGGCGAAATTTGAATTACACTGTTTCTAGCGATTTTTGATCCGCGTTCGTCGATTGTTAAAAGCGTTTTCGATTGCCCCCTATCCGGTGTGAAACAAAATTATTTTTAACAGACAAATGGCAATCAAAAACACTGTTTCTAGCGATTATGATCAGGGTTCATCACTTGCTCAGAGCAACTTCGATTGCCACCTATCCGGTGTGATAAAGGAGCCTATTTTATGGTAATTGAAAAGGTTTGGTCATTTCTCCATAAAACATTAGCGACGATATGTTAACTTGCAGATGATGTCCTTGAGCGGGCTTAAATGGCATTGAAGCCCTGTTGAACCGCAAATTTCACATTTTGCATATTTCACACTGTGAAAATTGGTACCAATTCTTTACAGCGCGTGAAAAATTGGTACCAATACGTCACATTTTTCATACCAATATTTCACATTTTGTGAAATTTGCGCACATAGTGAAATTATATGTAGCATACATATAATATTTTTCGACATCTATATATGAGCCGTGACATGTGATTTCCAATAATGTGGCATTTTGACAAGTGTAGACTCAGACGTGCCTGTGCAGCCTCCTTTTAAGCTAAAAACCTCCAAATGATGTTCACTCAGTAGCTTAACACTCATAGAATCTTAAAGGGACTAGCAAAGGCTCTGATCAGACTGCCCGTATGCGCAGGCTGATCTGAGACTTAGTTGGTCGCACATACCACATTGTTGGAAATCTCATGCCCCGGCTCATATATGAATGGGGTTAGTTTTGAAATTCCGGGCTGCTCATCGGCACCAATATGACTTCCAAGTTACCCCCACCTTTTTTGCTTCCAATGGATCACATGTTCAGAACTTAGTATACAACTACTGAACTTGAAATGCATGATAAAATGGAAAAAGATGGGCTTTATATCTCAGCTTTAGATAATGCAAAAACTGTTGTCCAGCAACTATAATGCTCTAATCTTTTGTTAAAAAGCCAAGCTTGTACATGTATTCCTGAATTATTTCCCTTAAAATGGAAGACATGCATACATTTGCACATTTTAAATGATTTTTTAATGTCCATTCTATTTATTTCGTTAAAATTTTAATGCGCTTATATTTATGAGATTCTACATGGACTTTTTAATTAGAGATTGCATTTTGTGTTTTACAAAAAAGACGAAAAAAATGATTTTTTTTTGGTTTATTTGTTTTTTTTTTACTCTTATCCACCTTAGAGATAAACCATTGTAGTTAAAATAACTCTCATCACCGATTCACGAATAAGGGATACTCTGTAAATTATAAATGAAAGCGCGCCCTCTGGCGTCAAAATATCTAGCATTGAAAGAAGCGGGGAATTACCGCCAATATTCAATGCGTCAACTTTCTGTTTTGAATGAATGGAGTGTCATTTTATAAAGCTGTTAGTGCTATTCTCTATTTCTAAATTACTTTGTATTATTTGTAATTCGTCAGTATGCATCCGAAGCTGTTATCATACTACAATTCACATGATATAATGACATAATTTACAAAATAAAATGAAATTGCCAACATACAAAAACAAAGATGTATGCATTGAATAATGTCGCTTTTTACCTTCCATATCTTCCAGCCATTCACGATGTGTGTCGTCTGCACTCGCAGGATCTGCGCATTACTTTGTAGCCTTAATTGCAATTAATGTGAACCCAGACTAGCCTGCTTCTAAGGAGCAGCCAGATCAGGCCAGAGGCTCGTAGTCACTGAGTGTTTTCTTCCATGGTACAAGTATCAGTAGTGCATTTCAATTTATGCAACAGATTTCACAAGCAGACGACATTGCTGGACAAAAAAGTTTGCATTATGAGTTAAAACTTCAACACTTCCTTTGCCGGCCGAAACCTCAGCTGAAAAAGTTGTCTATGCGTGTCGTCTGCCTCTTTATTGTTTACTTTAAAAAATGGTGGTTTCTAACTTCCATGCAAACAGTATATACTAAGGCCAGATTGTTCCATAGGGAACAACCTGATCTGAGTCCATACTGTTTGCTTAAGAGGTTTCCAAAATATTAAAGCAGACGTCAAAGTCAGCCGAAACCTCAGCTGAAACTTTCACTTTTTGAACATGCATATTTTGCTTGTGGGGCTAAAAGGTCTAGTCTGAGCCTTACAATAAGTTCACAGTTCGTATGTTTGTGACCAGTAAAGGACGAGACCACGTCATTTCAATGATTCGTCTGAGGCTTCGCGGGTCGCCTATGCAATATCATTATACCCCCCGCAAACTTTGTTTGTGGTGGGTATACTGTTTTCACGTTGTCCGTGTGTGTGTGTGCGTGTGTGTGCGTCCGTGCGTGCGTCTGTCCGTCCGTCCGTCCGTCCGTCCGTAACGTTTTTTTTTTTTTAATATCTTGAAGAGTTATTGCTGGATTTTCATCAAACCTTGCAAACATGTTCATATATGCAAGACAAATACTATAGACAAAAAAGTAAGGGCTAGGGGCCAATTCTATTAGAGTTATTTCCCTTTGTAGTTCTAAATAGCTTTTAATATAGGGTTTTATGCTTATGCTATTATAGGCCATACACGGGCCGATCAACTCCTACCACAGCTTTTGATGGAACACTTTGATACTTTGCCTATACAATGTAGACACATTGAACATATGCATGAAGGAGTTTACTTCAGAAAAAATATTTTTTGACAAAATGACAGCTGTGAAAACTTAGACAATTTTTCCCTAATAAGGCTTTTGTATATGCATAGATGGTGCCTTCATGGGCCGATCAAATCCTACCACAGCTTTTAATGTAGCAATTTGATACTTTTCCTATACAATATAGACACATTGAACATATGCATGAAGGAGTCTGGTTGAAAAAAAATTGACAAAATGACAGCTATTAGAACTAAACAATTATTACCTTATATGACTTTTGTATATGCATGGATAGTGCCTTTATGGGCCGCTCAACTCCTACCACAGCTTTTGATGGAGCAATTTGATACTTTGCGGATACAATGTAGACACATTGAACATATGCATGAAGGAGTTTATAATTTTTGTTTGCACAGGTTCTGCTGAAATCTTCTTTTTAAAACTTAATTCTGCTGGTTTGAACTATAACTTGCCAAGTTTTTTCACTGAATCTTACTGTGCGGGGGTATCTAATAAGCATTGCTTATTGACTTTTTTTCATTATCACACTCGCTGGTTTTTATCTAACGGGATGATTAGGCGTAGCAGGCGTAAAATTTAAAGTTCGCATATGTGGAAACACAAAATGGCGGCTTTTCATCACAATCTGTGCTGTTTGTCAC
Source organism: Loripinus fragilis (assembly GCA_964019695.1). Classification (NCBI taxonomy): domain Eukaryota; kingdom Metazoa; phylum Mollusca; class Bivalvia; order Lucinida; family Lucinidae; genus Loripinus; species Loripinus fragilis. The sequence continues at coordinate 32,155,640 of OZ026519.1, read as the reverse complement.
AATTAACACACACGTGGTAATATTGGATGACGAAAAAGCATATACATGTTTGATCCAGTAACTCATTTTGGGGTGCTAAATTCCCAAGGCAGGTCTAGGAGATGATGACGATGCAACCCCTGCCAAAATTGGATTTTAAGAGATAACATAACAGTTTCTCCTTAATCTAATAAACCTTCAAAACTAAGATAGAAGCATCCATATTTGTCGGTCTAAATGTGTACGCATGTGTTAAGGTAACAAATGACCTTACCATTTCCAGTGGAGACTTCTATCTCGAGTGCCAAGATAAGTGTAAGGACAAGAAACGCCACCATTCCGTTTCTGTTGACTGAATAAATGTACACACACATTGTGTTAAATGTTTATCCGCGTCACTAGAACTCCTCGGTTGCAACATGGTTGGGCTGAACCTGATCTGCTTAGGTACTTAGATCAACAGTGATCCTTACAAAGCAAATATTTAATACACGTAAACTTGTTGTAATATTAGAGCAATGCATATCACCAACATAGAAGTGTTAACCGTTCGTTATTCTTATATGGTACAGAAAGCATCGGCAGTTTTCACATGTCAAAGCTCGCATAGCCTTCCGGAAGGCTATGCGAGCTTTGACATGCGAAAACTGCCTATCTACAGGATCTGTGACCAGGTAAGTTTGTCCAACCTGTCCAGCTACACGCAGTAACTTGCTAAAATACTCTGTATGTAGCACGGTTATCTATTATTCGTACTATACTCGAAAGGGAGTACAAAGACGCTGATCAGACTGCACACATACGCAGGCTATCTGCACCTTTGCTGTAAGTCCGATTTTCTTAACGCGTGGCCAGCATAAAATTCTTATCTATTCATTTTGTGTAGTTTAGTTGGTGCTAATTTATATACGTTCTTAACTTAATGGAATTTCTTACTCTTATCAATTTGACAAGTCCATTGTCATTTTAAGGGTTTTTGGGAGGCATTTTCATCTCATTTAAGTTTTAAGGGGATATATCTTTCAAAAGCTTTTACTTGTATGATTTTTTGCTGCATAAACAAAATGCTTTTTTATCAAGGAAAGGATGCCTTTGGCCTCATTGTTGTATGAACAATTTATACATCTCACATAGATCACTTTACGACCCAACATACAGCTTTTGAGCAATCGGCAGCATGCTTACCAATCTATTTAAAGTTACTTCCTGGTTTGATACCGTTTGCAATATTGTGACACGCTGGGTGAACTTAAGAGAAAACCATTTGCATGAACATAACCTAAATTATCTGACTACGATATTTAGAAGTATTTTGACCAAAATATTATGTATTTCTGGTATTATTTGCAATTTTTCATTTTGACCTTGAAAATTTCATAAGCAAAAATTGTAAATATATACTTTTCTACCAGTACATTTTGGGCGAAAATACTTCTAAATGTTGTAGTCAGATAATTGTAGTTCATATTCACGTAACTGTATTTTTTCTAAAGTTCACCCAGCGTGTCACAATATTGCAAACGGTATCAAACCAGGAAGTGACTCTAAAAAGACTTATAAGCATGCTGTGGATTGCTCAAAAGCTCTATGTTGGGGCGTAAAGTGATATATGTGATATGTATAAATTTTTATTACAACAATGTAGCCAAAGGTATCCGTCTCCTTGATAAAAAAAAACATTTTTTGTTTAAACAGGAGAAATTTCATGCACGTAAGAGCTTTTGAAAGATATATTCCCTTATTCCCTTAATTGAAAATTTCTGTAAGCAAACTGTGGAGGCCGTGATCAGCCGGCGCCTTCAGCATAGTCTGATCTGGGTCTGCACTGACTGCCTCTGTCCTACAAAAAGGACGCTAGGTTTATAATGGGTTTAAACACAGACGATTGAACTGGGCACATACAATCATGTTTCACATATAAAACTATACCATACAATGAACCTGTTATTTTGTGTTACTATGCTGTTTCAGCAAACCTTGTTCAAGTTTATGCTGTTGTGGTGTGATATTATACCAATGAGACGAGCTACATACATAATACACAAGGAAATATGCCAAGTATATGCCACACTAAAAGATAACGGCTACCAATCCATCTCCTTCATCGCATAAAATCAATACTGTGTTATGAAGAAGAGGGACCTGTTTCCTATGAATGAGAGGGACTTAAATTTCAGCAAATCGATATTTTTTCTATTAAATACAAAAAATACACCATGCTTTTCGATGGCCTTGATGTGTACCTTTGACATACTTTAAATAGTGTGTCCTGACACATAAACTGATTCTAGAATCTGTGTTGAAGTTGAAAAATGCCATTTTTCTTTACTACAAACTATTTTAATCTGTCAAGTAGAAAATCCTTTTAAAACCGATGTCAATGTCAAAAAGTTCAATGAGTGTCTCATCGAATAGCATTGCCCGATTTCTAAATTTTGCTGTCAAAATTAAGAAACAGAAAGTTTAATCCAACTGGTATAGGCAATGAAGAAGCTGGATTGGTGGCCGTGATAGATAGGAGATCAGCCTATTGCACTTAAGGGAGTCTTAATCCGTTGTATATGAGGATAGATTCTTCCTTCTGGTTTGATAAATGAACTTCGGATAGTCCATTGTATTTATATAGGGGTGTCAGGTTATTTTTTGAAAAATATATTATTTTTTTCTGAAGATCATTTAGCGTTACAAACCGTATAGATCTAGATGAAATGCAGCATTATGCTGATTATAATGCTGCATTTTATCTGTGTCATTGTTTACAAAAGTGCTCGTTTACGGGTTTCCCGAGTCCAAAGGTTTAAACACACACTCAACCTCACACGCACGTACACACATACAAATGCATTAAGCAAAGCAACTAGCCGTCTCTCTCTTCCTTAGTGAGATGATTGCCTTACTAAAATGATACAGAACACTATCTCATTAACAAAGGCCTAAATATGTAAACCCTTCAAGCAATGTGAGTAAAACAAAACAAAGAACTATGTAGTAGCAATAGAGTGACATCTTTAGAATCGACAAAAGCCACTTCCAGCGGAAGAAGCTCAAATATATTAGTACAGGGCGAATTTAACTTAACTTGAATCACTAGGACACTCTCACATCACCAAAGCATGATTATATGATCTTACAAACAAATAAATTTCAAATAGATGATTCAGAAGCTATTTTATTGCTCAGTAAAGTAGGAAATGACATTTAGCCTGGTCGTATATTTAAAAAATGACAACAATTGTGACAATAAACAAACTTTTGGCCCTATAACCTCGGCATCTGCTTATTTTGGGAATGTTTTGTGTCTTTTGTAGCTTGGTAACTATATCGCACAGGGAAACAGATCTGGAAGCTTCACTAATTTGGTTCTTACTATATACATGCATGTAATTTTAGAACCTTTTGTCTCCTCCTCATGTCTGTACCTTGTTATTTGTCTCTTTCTCTTGACAATATAGATTGGTATGTTATCTGTGATGATGACAAATCTTGGTCATATTCCATATTCACTTTCTTTCAGATTAAATTATAGAGTATTAGAAGCATAGCATGAGGCAGCATTACTAGTTGATGTAAATACCTCGGGTGGTAACATCAAAGTCATATTGGTACAGATGATCGGCCCCAATCTTTAAAACCCACACCATTCATATACCAGCCAAAACGAGTTAAGTTCACCAATTCGGTCTTTTTTGTGTCTCATCCCCATTTTAGCATGTAAACAGTGTATTTTCTAACGCTTTAAGTTTTCTAAGTTTAGTTAAGGCTTATGTCAAGCATAAGAAAAGCAATGGAAATGGTCAATAGTCATTCCTTACGACGTGTATCAACAGAAAGTACCCCCAAAACTGCCCAAAGATACTGTCTCATCGTCTTAGTATGTAATTTTAAGAATGTATTATGCTCAAATAGTTGTTTTTATAAGCAGTTTTCAACTTTATTTTATTGACACACATATATACATTTCATTTAATGTCCCTCATTTGATTGAAAAGTGAAAAACAATTTTTTTGTTGTACTGATGATTAATGTCCCACAATCTAATATGAATTACGTTACCAATTTCACCATCTCTCAAATTACAAACCATGCATGTTAAGCTCACATCAAACATTTCTATGTAAAGAGTATTAATATGTGCATGGAAAAAAGAAACGAATTTGGGGAAACATGTGTTTATTTTTCGCAGATGAAAAGATATCTGAGGTTATCTAAAAAATCTGCCATTTTGTGAATTACGTTACCCTATATGTATTACTTGTATAAGAAGAGGTACAAATATTGCAATTGAATTCAATGTTAGAACTATAACCTAACCATATAACGAACCATACAAGAACTTTACAAGAAGTTATTTGCATAGAAAAAATAAGTGGAAACCTAAATTTGCTAATTACGTTACTGTGAATTACGTTACCACAATTTTACTAAAATCCATATATCTCTCTACATGCAATCACAAGCTGACACAAAATGTTTGTTTTACATCAAAGCGAATCTGTCCCAGTTAATAAAGATTAATTTAAGCCATGTTAATGTTGTTATTTTATTTTAACAAGGATTTACCTATATGCTCAGGGTACATCAACTCCCCTGTACATGTAACTTACAAAGATACTCATTATATCAACACAACATATGCAAAGTAATCTGTTTGAAAAACAAAATCGAATAGTGTAAATCTCAAAGGGATTGTTTGTATGGGTTTTGAAATGAGCTGGATTAAACATAGGTAACGTAATTCACAAATAGGTAACGTAATTCAAATTCTACGAAAAACCCAGATTAGTCCAATCAAAGGGCCAAAGGCAACAAATCGACGGTGATTATAAGTTTCTGACTGTTTGTTCAATTGTTTTCTTTTGGTATGTGAATTACGTTACCGACCTAGTGGCACTATGTTCTTTATACAAGAATAAAATTTATTATTTCCAATACCAAAGAAGAATGTTATTCTTAATATTCATAATCTACTGTTTCAAAACCAATAATTTTTTTCTGGTCAACTCTTCAAATTTGATGGATACAATTAAAACAATAGTTGTACTCATAGAATTACAGTTGAATGCCACTGTCAATTCATAACAATCTTGCTTAGACCATGCTGAGAGGCAAAAACATGATATAAATCCTACATAATAGGTTTATTTGATCAACAAGAGATCCAAGTAGAAGTGCATGCTATAAAAGTTCTTAAATATTTCAGTCTTATGTACTAGTATATTTCATCACAGTAACGTAGTTCACATTCAAATTCAGTGGTGCTCTTTGTGAGACTAAATGAATAGAAATTTTTGGATGCGCACTTTTTGAGACATCATTATCTAACTGACCTATAACAATAAGTAAAAAAATAACATAAAAATGAAAATCTAAGCCCAAAACATTGTGGGACATAAATTGGCTGCAATTGGTGAACTTAACTCGTTTTGGCTGATATTTAAATAATGGAAAACAGGACCCATTCATATGCCTAACATCATAAATGTAGACCCGTTCATATACTCTTATAGATATACCGCCATTCGATTATCCATAATTATTATACTATTTCACTTCTAACGACAACATCTTATCTAGAATGACACAGATAAGCAAGATCTGTAAGGGTCGTCTACGGGATCAGTTTGGACTACAGATCTTATTCAGAGTAGGGTTGATAAGGATATGGAAACTTTGAGATTGATACCGTTAATAAAAGTTTAAGCACTTGCTGAACGTTCCAAGGCAGTGCTTTTCTGCTTGATTGTTTTTGTTGGGAGGGGGGGGGGGGGTTAAATCTTTTTTTATGTTTCATGTTTATCATTTTCATGCTGTCCTGTCTATTCCTGCACATTCTGGGAACGGGCTGACCTCTTGACTATCTTTTGTGTTGTTTTTTTTTCACTTTCCCATATGGTGTTCGGGGTCAGGTATGGTACTCGATTGTATCGATTCCAGATCTTTGCCTACCTCTCTACTCACATATACGTATATGGCATTAATAATTAATGTGCACCTCATAATTTCTTCCAGTACTCATAATTTCTTCCAGTACTTAAGCTAAAACGAGACCGTTGACAAAATTCACCTTGCACCTAATATAACGTCATAACGATATAAAGTTATCACTCCCAAGCACGAATGTTTGGAAAATTTATTCAATATTTGGACATAGTTTGCAAAACACCAAGGAGACAAACTTAGTGCAAATTCAAATTGAAATAATAAGCAATTGATGTGTGGTAGGAGGGTGTTTTTATAAGATCAGCCTCGAGCCCCAATTGTGGTAGGAGGGTGTTTTTATAAAATCACTCATGGTAGGAGGCTACGATCAGGTTTGACTGTATCAGGAGGCTTGTTTACCACGACACAGACAGGGGACGACGACACAGATAAGTGACGTCCGGACAGTCAGCTATTTTGGGGTTCTACCTAAATCATTCAAACATAACCGTAGCGAGTCAACGAGACTGATATCGGCCTCCCAGAGTGTCGAAGGATGATACCCTACGGCACTCCCGCAGATCGTACAGTCAGGCTCAATAACAGGGTACGGTCTGGGTAGGTGAGGTGAGCAATCAAAATACTGATAAGTTTCCTATAATTTTAATATTGATTTATTTACATGATATATGATTTCAAATATGTTTGAGTCAGCTAGAATGAGAAAAAAATCCTTAGTTTATAATGAAAGTGCAAGTTTTAAATAGACCAAAAATCAAAAGTTCTAATACAAAAGTATATGGATTTCGTCACTTACGTGACAGCAATTCGACACTAGCGTGTCAGCGTCTCATAAAAAATGAGTGCTCCTAACTACCTTGTAGTCAATGAATTGTGGAGCAATGTTCGGAGCTTATAATAGCTTGCCGACCTAGAGATGAAAATATGAAAAGTTTTTAAACAATGAACACATTAAGAAAACGGGGTGAAATAAGATTGGCAGGCAGAATATCCCTAAGCTTGTAGACGACTCATATGTACTACATGTACATCTATTTAATATTTCCTCAAAGTCTGAACTTACATGAAATTTAACATTTATACTTCCAGCACTTAAAAAAACCCAGAAATACTATAAGACTGATTACTCGGGCGAGTAGATTTTGCGTGGTTTAACAACCCGTCCCCGTCTTGTTCTTATCGTCAATGGAGTTAACATGGGACTTTCTGCAAGCGCATTTGGCATTTCTGGGCCTGGAAGTGTTTCCCTGGTTGCCCCGTCTGATCTCTCTGGGGTATGTGACCTTGGTTCTATAACCTCAAGGGGTTGTTCCACTACTGGAACCTCATTTAGCCAACTCTCAAGGTGCCTAGGACCAACAAAAGGTTTCATGTCAATCGCATGTATAGTAAATGGCCTACTATTGACATCTTTTTGGATGTAATATTCTATATAGGTAATTTTGCGGATGACCAAATAGGGTCCTACCCATCCTAGTCCTAGTTTTACCCCAGCTGTTGGTGGGTACCATCTCCAGATCCAATCACCCCTTTTGTATTCTCTGGGTTTAAGTCCCCTATCATAATTTCTTTCCTGGCGGGATGCTGCTACCCAAACCGACTGTAAGCATACTCAAATGCTTGGGCTGTTGCACTTTTCACCCATTCCACATACTGAATTGGGCATTCTACCTCAGGAGTCCCAGGGGGTTGACCTGCCATGAGGTCTATTGGAAAGTTTACCTCTCTATTCAGCATCATCAAATTTGGACTTTACCCTGTGGATTTGTGGCATGTTGCCCTATAGGCAGACATGACATAGGGTAGGTGGTCATCCCAATCTTTCCTGTTCTCATTTACAAATGAGGAGAGCATACTGATCAGGGTTCTGTTAAAACGCTCGACAAGGCCGTCAGATGTAGGGTTGTATGGACAAGTTCGAGTTTTCTCGACCCCCAAGAGCCCACAGATATTCTATCTCATTGGTTAAACTGTGACCTATAATAGGGTGACAAGTTTCTATCTCATTGGTTAAACTGTGACCTATAATAGGGTGACAAGTTTCAAGCTCATTGGTTAAACTGTGACCTATAATAAGGTGACAAGTTTCTATCTCATTGGTTAAACTGTGACCTATAATAGGGTGACAAGTTTCTATCTCATTGGTTAAACTGTGACCTATAATAGGGTGAAAAGTTTCTATTTCATTTGTTGTACTGTGACCTATACTATGGTGACAAGTTTCTATTTCATTTGTTGTACTGTGACCTATAGTAGGGTGACAAGTTTCTATTTCATTTGTTGTACTGTGACCTATACTATGATGACAAGTTTCTATTTCATTTGTTGAACTGTGACCTATTGTAGGCTGGTAAGTTTCTGTTTCATTATTTGATGAACTGAGACTTACGGTAGGCTGGTTAGTTTCTGTTTCATTATTTGATGAATTCTGACTTGTACCAGACTGACAATTTTTTTTAATTGTATTCGGTACATTTTGACCGATACGTCTAGATTCTATCCCCTCAAAGTGATTTATTCCATAAACTTGTTCTTGGGGTGGGTGTACTCGTATCTGAGGAACGGGGTAGGGTAGGTCCTGAGTACTAGGTACTTGCGACTGACTCCTATCATTAACTTAATTTTCAGAAAACTCAGTCCCACTCAAACTGGGCATATGCTCAAGAGTCTGACCCCCGTTAACATTAGGCCTTTCATTTTTATTTTGGTTCCGACTGTGGGTCGACCCCTCGGCCGCAGGATCAACCCTTACGCGTTTAAAGGTTGCGCTGACCTTTTGGCTTCATCATCTTGCTTAAACCAACAACGGGACTCCACATGACCAGTCCTCTTACAATAATCGCATTTGATTCGCCTGGTCTCATTTTCATGTGGATCTCTATTGCGCGGTGACTGATCACGGCGACGGTATGGAGACTTGCTCCGTACCTGAGGAGGATTTTCAACACTGCGATCTCTTGACCTTGACCTAGAATCTGGTGTCTTTGATAATAACTTATCTACAACACCCGTTACTATTTGCTCAACACGCTGTTCAAGGTCTTGCAAAGAAAAACTAGGTTTAAATTCCATTGGTTGGTAATTCCAATTTGGTTAACTAATGAGGTTATTTCCCTTGTATCTGACTCAGTTAAATTCGGCTTCGTCACCTTATCCAAGTTTCCGACTACCGCAGTATATTCTATGGCTAGATTTATCGCTGCCTCCAAACTAGGAAGATGGTGGAACTGTACGTGTTTTTGAAGTTCGACAGAACCTAATCCAAGAATAAACTGGTCTATAATTTGAACCTCTAATGCTGTATACGGTGTAGCTGGAAATGCTTTTTGTGCTAACCGCCGTAACGCATAACCAAAGTCACTTGGGCTCTCGCCCTTTTTACGTCGACGACTGCGAAATTCGCACCTAAACGCGACTTCTCTTTCCTGCGGATTGAATCTTTGCGTCAGCAAATTTTTTAACGTATCAAAATCCGAAAATTGTGCATGCGTCAAACCTCCTATAAATTTCTGAGCTTCTCCCCGCAATTTAATAGTAAGCATTCTTGCTTTCTGGGAAGCTGACCAATTATTCCACTCAGCAATCTGCTCGAAATGTATGATGTAATCGGACCACTCAGTGGTAGAGGTCCCATCAAACGTCTCAGGTTCTAACATTTTATTTCTCACCTGATAATCACCGTACGCGTACGCATTCGAATCGTACCTATCCCCAGAATACCAATTATTATTTGAGTACTGAGGTTGATAAGCATAGCTACCTCGAGCTCCGCGATCATTTGGGTACCCGCTATTTGATTGTGGGTCCCAGTATGAGTTGTAGTCTGCATAATCATTTGTGCGCCTGTTATACGATGGTGAAGGTGGTGGCATATTGTATGATCTTGTATAATTCCCATAAGTTTCAGAACCATACCCCGTTCCTCGCTGTACACTATTGTAATTCCCAGGCATGGCCATAGAGGACTGCAAGTCATTCCTAGCTAATGGCTGCTCAGGCTGTCTTTCAGTTCTAGTATATGCAGGGTTATAATTGTCCCTACTTGACCATCCCATCGGTTCAGGGTAGTTATTAATCGGAGATACTGGAGGAACTGACCCCATTGTGGTCTGCAAGGAACGAGGGGGTGGATAGGTTGGATAGGGTGGGGTATCAGCCATGGGAGTTGAATGCATTATCGGTCTTGTATTATATTCAGTCGTGTACTGCATTTCCCTCAATGGAATTTGTCCTTGGGCTTCATTTATTTGACCCCCACTACCCACATACCTATTTGTCTCATCCATGCTTATTGGATTCTCAAATGTCACTTTTCGCGTTGTGTTTGTGTTGACGTGGCTGCTTGGCTGACCAGTTGCGCCTATATATGGTGCAGGTATATACGGTGTATATGTATGAGTGGTTACACTTGGCTGAGGTAAAGGGGTATCCCAGTTAATCAAAGTTGTGTCAGGTTCTGACATTATTCTTTGAAAATTCAAATGTAATGGCACCTTAAACTAAGTTGTTGTTTTCTCTTATCTTTTTTTTTATTATTTTTCTGACGATTTTCCTATTTTTATTTTATTTTATATTTTTTTTTTATTTTTTTATTTTATTTTTTTTTATTTTATTTTAATTTTATTTTGCTCACACTTCACAAACTCAGACACGCACCCCCGTCGAAGTATCAAATGCAATACCTCGATGTAAAAAGCTCACGGCACCAATTGTGGTAGGAGGGTGTTTTTATAAGATCAGCCTCGAGCCCCAATTGTGGTAGGAGGGTGTTTTTATAAAATCACTCATGGTAGGAGGCTACGATCAGGTTTGACTGTATCAGGAGGCTTGTTTACCACGACACAGACAGGGGACGACGACACAGATAAGTGACGTCTCGGCAGACCGGCGTCGACACAGACGACTGGCAATACAGAAGGACGACGACTCAGACGGACGACGACACGGACAGTCAGCTATTTACCTAAATCATTCAAACATAACCGTAGCGAGTCAAAGAGACTGATATCGGCCTCCCAGAGTGTCGAAGGATGATACCCTACGGCACTCCCGCAGATCGTACAGTCAGGCTCAATAACAGGGTACGGTCTGGGTAGGTGAGGTGAGCAATCAAAATACTGATAAGTTTCCTATAATTTTAATATTGATTTATTTACATGATATATGATTTCAAATATGTTTGAGTCAGCTAGAATGAGAAAAAAAATCCTTAGTTTATAATGGAAGTGCAAGTTTTAAATAGACCAAAAATCAAAAGTTCTAATACAAAAGTATATGGATTTCGTCACTTACGTGACAGCAATTCGACACTAGCGTGTCAGCGTCTCATAAAAAATGAGTGCTCCTAACTACCTTGTAGTCAATGAATTGTGGAGCAATGTTCGGAGCTTATAATAGCTTGCCGACCTAGAGATGAAAATATGAAAAGTTTTTAAACAATGAATACATTAAGAAAATGGGGTGAAATAAGATTGGCAGGCAGAATATCCCTAAGCTTGTAGACGACTGAGGCACATAAAGATTAGATATGACATAGTTCTAATTATTATCTACCATCTCTGTAAGTTTTATAAAGATACATGCAAAATTTCTATAAAAAATAAGTATTTCTGAATTCCGATCACTCAGCCAGTTAAAGATTGGTAACTGTGTGTGAATTAGCCAAGTACGGTATTAAATAAAAGAATTTCCGTAGGATTACACGAAAACAAACGAACACACTGGTGAATCCAGTAGATCTAAAAATAAACAAGCGGTTCAGTGGTCAGATAATAATCACTTTGATTCTAGACCAATGAAAATAACGGAATTCCCATAACTCTTCAATGAGGAAAATTAAGCACACGAGATGGTAGAAATGAAAGTAAAGTGAATTATGTGGCGTTTCACAACTTAACACGCCCATGAAGTAAGTATTTCATGGAATACATTTACAACAAAGTTAAAGTTTATCATATGCAGCCATGTTCATGCGAATCATGTGCAATATGGACTAAAAATACTCAGTCGCGAAAGAAAGTTATTAAAGTGGCGATGGGTGGGGTAATGACATAAACAATAAAATATAAGTATCCACATACGTGGATTCTGTCACCACCGTATCCACTCAACCCTACTACATTACTCCGGGGTTAAACAAAAAATTATTTTACATTATTTTTTAAGGAAATGAATTAATGAGAAGGGAAATAAAATCTGCCAATCCTATATCTAAAAAAAAATTCATTCTAGCTAACTCAAAAATAAACAATGCAAAATTTCAGCTGGAGCTTATAAGTCATCGATGTAGTCGAGCTCCACCACATCATCCCCAGAGCCTCTCCAATGTTTCTTCGGCTGCCTCACGGTCGAACCATCAGCCCGCTGCACCACTTCCTGGTCCCTTGTAACAATACGAGCTCCCCTTTCGCTTAGCTGAGCCGCCTGGGACTGGTTGCACACGTCAGCCAGTCTCCTCCCTCGCTCTGCAGCCTGTTCTCTCGCAGAAAGGTGAGTCACAGTGCTTCTTGGCGTGGTTCTGGGCCTTGGAAGAGTTGCTGGACCAGGACTCATGTAACGGTTGTTCTTCTTCTTAAATTCTGTTATCCCGATTGACGACCCTGCAGGAGTCATGTGAGACTTCACATGACTTTTCGCATGTCTCTTCTCTACGAAGTCTTTCCTGCAGTAACTGCACTGGTGCATGGTTATTTCTGGCATGTGAATGTTGTACCAGTGTCTCTTTAGCTGGTCAAATTTCCTGTAAAAGGAAGAAGCAGGACATCCTTGCACTGGGCAGATCATTCCAAACTCTGGAAACTCCATCCTGAAATAAAAGAAATATTTCTTCCATATACATGGAAATACTCTCTATATACATAGAGAACTTCCATATACATGGATGCAAAACCTCCATATACATGGACAAACTCCATATACATGGAAAACTTCCATATACATGGAAACAAAACCTCCATATACATGGACAAACTCTCCATATACATGGAAAACTTCCATATACATGGAAAACTTCCATATACATGGAAAACTTCCATTTACACGGAAAACCTCCATATACATGGAAACAAAAGTATTAATTGGCAATGCTCAATCCTTCCAATGGCTGCAAAACACAAGACTCCATTGGAATGATTAAGCATTCCCTAAATTGAATTGACTCTGTCATTATTTTAGTTAAACTGAGTCATGAAATAATTATGCATTATGTTGTCAGACTTTGAACCGTCATATGAAATATTCATATGAAGTAAATTTTATGATCCAGCCCCTACTTTTGAGCTTATCATATGTACTACATGTACATCTATTTAATATTTCTTCAAAGTCTGAACTTACATGAAATTTAACATTTATACTTCCAGCACTTAAAAAAAAAACAGAAATACTATAAGACTAATTACTCGGGCGAGTAGATTTTGCATGGTTTAACAGCCCGTCCCCGTCTTGTTCTTATCGTCAATGGAGTTAACATGGGACTTTCTGCAAGCGCATTTGGCATTTCTGGGCCTGGAAGTGTTTCCCTGGTTGCCCCGTCTGATCTCTCTGGGGTATGTGACCTTGGTTCTATAACCTCAAGGGGTTGTTCCACTACTGGAACCTTATTTAGCCAACTCTCAGGGTGCCTAGGACCATCAAAAGGTTTCATGTCATCCGCATGTATAGTAAATGGCCTACTATTGACATCTTTTTGGATGTAATATTCTAAATAGGTAATTTTGCGGATGACCAAATAGGGTCCTACCCATCCTAGTCCTAGTTTTACCCCAGCTGTTGGTGGGTACCATCTCCAGATCCAATCACCCCTTTTGTATTCTCTGGGTTTAAGTCCCCTATCATAATTTCTTTTCTGGCGGGATGCTGCTACCCCCAACCGACTGTAAGCATACTCAAATGCTTGGGCTGTTGCACTTTTCACCCATTCCACAAACTGAATTGGGCATTCTACCTCAGGAGTCCCAGGGGGTTGACCTGCCATGAGGTCTATGGGAAAGTTTACCTCTCTATTCAGCATCATCAAATTTGGACTTAACCCTGTGGATTTGTGGCATGTTGCTCTATAGGCAGACATGACATAGGGTAGGTGGTCATCCCAATCTTTCCTGTTCTCATTTGTAAATGAGGAGAGCATACTGATCAGGGTTCTGTTAAAACGCTCGACAAGGCCGTCAGATTTATGGTTGTATGGACACGTTTGAGTTTTCTGGACCCCCAAGAGCACACAGATATTCTTAAACAATTCAGATTCAAATTGTCTCCCTTGGTCTGTGTGAATTTGGGTAGGGGCTCCCAGTCTTAAAAAAACTTCAGTGACTAACTTATCGGCTACAACTGCTGCAGTTTGGTTGGGAATTGGGAATGCTTCTTTCCACTTAGTAAAATAATCACCACAAACTACAATATACAATGTTTGGTTATCTGTTAGGGGTAAGGGTCCAAGAATGTCGACCGCAATTACAGACATTGGCTGAAATACTTTAAATTGTTGGATGGCATGCCTTCCCCTACCAGGACCAGGTTTTGCTCTTGCACAAGTTACACATTCCTTACACCATCGGGCTATTTCCACATCCATACATGGCCTGTAAAATCTTTTCTTGATGGCACTTAATGTTCCGTCACGTCCTAAGTGACCAGCGTATCGCTGTTCATGCAAATGTTGAAAAATTGTTTCACAAATTTCTTTTGGGGCCACTAATTGGAAAAAACTTTTCTTCTAACTCATTTTCATGTTCCCTGTAAAGTATGCCATCTCTGATTTTCAAGTTTTCCCATTGATTCCACAAAGTAATAACATCTTTGTGTGCTTGCAGAATCTCTGTTTTTTCAGGTTTATTTTCTGAAATACGTTTCAACCTGAGAATTTCTCTTAAGATCAGATCATTATTTTGAAACTCTCGAAGTTGATCTTGGGTCCATACCTTCAGCCAGTTTGGTATGTTTTCAGTTTGTGCTGGAAGTATGTTAACAATTTCATGTATATTTGACTGTTCATGGACTTGTGACTTTTTGATTGGCTCCTCATTTTCTTTACAATCATGACACTCAGGAAAAGGGCATAATCTGTTTGGCTTTCTCAATATGGTGTCAGCATTTGTATGCAGATGTCCTGGCCTAAAGACTAAATCATACTCATAAGCCCCTAAAATACTGATCCATCTGGCAAAGATTCCCGTGGCATCCTGAAAGTTACATAGCCAGAGTAGAGGCTTGTGGTCCACTCTGAGTATGAACTTTCTGCCAAGAAGATATTGTTTAAAATGTTGAACGAAGTAGACAATACTGTACAACTCTCTTTTGGTTGTACAGTAATTTCTCTTGGCTTGATTTAGTGTATGACTGCCATAAGAAATTACCCTCTCCTGGTTGTTTTGATATTGCGATAGTACACCTCCCACTGCAGTACCACTTGCATCACAGTCGAGAATCATAGATCCTCCTTGCTCTAGTGGAAATGCAAGAATAGGTGGTTGTACAAGGCATTCCTTTAATTTTTGAAAAGCTGCCTCTTGCTCAAGACCCCATTGAAATTTTGCTTTCTTTCTCGTTAACTTAGTGAGAGGCAAGGCAAGATCAGCAAAGTTTTCCACCATTTTTCTATAATATCCTTCCAGACCTAGGAATGATTTGACTTCTGTCTTATGCTGAGGCTGAGGCCACTCCCTTAAAGTTGCAATTTTATCTGGATTACAGGTAATTCCCGTAGCAGACACCAGATGACCAAGAAAAACTACCTGTTTCTGTAAAAGTTTACATTTACTTGGTTTGAGTTGCAAATTTGCCTGTCTCAGCCTCAAGAAGACTAGCCTTAAGTTTTGAAGAGCCATATCAAAGTTTCCACCAAGAACAATAATGTCATCTAGGTACACCAAACATTTCTCATATTGTAACCCTCGCAGAACTGTTTCCTTTAGTCGGGAGAACGAACCAGGCGCATTTTTTAAGCCAAAACACATCACTTTAAACATGTACGTTCCTACGCCTGGTATTGCAAAAGAAGTCTTGCAGCGATCATGAGGATTTAAGGACAACTGCCAGTATCCGCTGACCATGTCTAATGTACTGTAATAGCTTGAATTTGCAAGTCTATCCAGTGTCTCAGACATATTGGGCAAGGGAAATGTGTCCAATCTGGTTACAGAATTTAGTTTCCTCAGATCGACGCAAAACCGCCATTCACCTGAGCGCTTGGCTACTAAACATATTGGTGAATTCCATGCACTGTTGCTAGGTTCTATTACATTTTGGTCAAGCATTTTCTTAATTTCTGCCTCCACAACTGGTTTTTTAAACATTGGAATTCTGCGACAAGGCATCTTGAAAGGTTTGGTGTCCCCAGTGTCGATGTAATGTTCTGCCAAGTGGGTTTGTTTTAATTGCCCATCAGGAGACATGAATACATCTTGAAATTCAAAGACCAATTTTGACAGCTTCTTTTTTCAGTTTCCGTCAAATCAGACAATGCATTTTCTACCAAAGATTTTAAGTGAGTTGGCAGCTCTTTTTCAGCTGCCATATCCTTTGATTTTTCTGAGCCCAAATCACAGATTGATATCTGTTCTATTGGGTGGATAGTACCCAATGTAATAATTTCTTTTAATTTTACACTTTTTGAACTAGCATTCACAACAGAAACTGTCATCTGGTCTTGAGAGGTATCAACTAGCGTTTTCCCTACTAGTAAGCCTCTCTGTATGTGTTTATGTGTTGGCTCCACTAAATTGAGATGGGCACAACAATTTTGAGAAGTATATGTCTTTAGGAATGTTTCTGAATGGGGTGGAATTGTCACACTTTCACATAATTGTACACGGCAACAAATATCTGTGCCTTGTTTATACAATTTAAGTTTTCCCTTTTTTGTTTTTAGTATTTTCTTTCTGATTTTTATATCAACTACATACTGATCAAGAGAGCTGATTCCTAAGATTCCAGGCTCTTCAATATTAGCTATTATGAATTCTTGATCGAAATCCAGGTGATGAAGCTGCACTTTTAATGTACAAGTTCCTTTTATTTTAAGAAGACCACCATTTGCAGTACGTACTTTCCGAGCCGTTTCTTGTAAGATAGTACCATCTGTACTAATCTTCTCAAAAACCTTCTCAGAAAGTACACATATACTAGAGCCAGAATCAATTAAAAAATTCAATCTTGTTTGGTTGATCTTTCCATGCACATAGTAACATGCTTGATTTACATACTGAACTGTATCAGTGACTAACTCTTGTTTAGCATGACAATTTCCCTCATTACCATTCCTATCAGGACTTATTTTATCATGATTTTGTCCATTTGTATAGCAATGGCTATCTGTTTTGTTTGTACTTTCTATTTCAGATGAACTGAAGAAATTATTATCAAAATCATCTTGACTTGTCATTTTGTTTGGTTGATCACAATCTACATATTTATGCTGGTTTTCAGCTTCATTTTCATGCTTGTTATTTATTTTACAAGTTTGTTGCTCATTTTGTTTGCAATGACCTTCATTTTGTTTTGTATTAGCCATAGTATATGTTTGGCATGTGCTAGCATTTTTATTTGCTGAAGTATAACTCAAAGTTCCAGGCTGACAATGTATTTCTAACGTGTTTTGTATTCTGTGACCAGCAGGATCTGGTTGACAATAAGCACTTGTTTTATTTGAGCTACCAAGTAAAGCATCATGCTGACAGCATATTTCTATCTTGTTCTGTATACTGTAACCTAAAGGACTAGATTTACAACACTTTTCAGTTGTCCCAATATTATAGTGACCTTCAGTACCAGGTCGCAAACATGCTGTTTCATTTTGTAAACATAGGTCATCAGTATCTACTTTATGTGGTGAACTGTGACCTTCAGTATTAGGTTGGTGTATTTTCTCAATTTTACAAGGAGAACTGTGGCCTTTTAACTTATTTAGAGAGCAATTTTCCATTGACTTCTGTGAATTAGGACTAATGACAGAACAATGATGTGTATCTATTTCATTTGTAAAACTGTGCCCTATAACAGATTGACGCCTTTCTATCTCATTTGTTAAACTATGACCTATGATAGGGTGACAAGTTTCAAGCTCATTGGTTAAACTGTGACCTATAATAGGGTGACAAGTTTCAAGCTCATTGGTTAAACTGTGACCTATAATAGGGTGACAAGTTTCTATCTCATTGGTTAAACTGTGACCTATAATAGGGTGACAAGTTTCAAGCTCATTGGTTAAACTGTGACCTATAATAGGGTGACAAGTTTCTATCTCATTGGTCAAACTGTGACCTATAATAGGGTGACAAGTTTCAAGCTCATTGGTTAAACTGTGACCTATAATAGGGTGACAAGTTTCTATCTCATTGGTTAAACTGTGACCTATAATAGGGTGACAAGTTTCTATCTCATTGGTTAAACTGTGACCTATAATAGGGTGAAAAGTTTCTATTTCATTTGTTGTACTGTGACCTATACTATGGTGACAAGTTTCTATTTCATTTGTTGTACTGTGACCTATAGTAGGGTGACAAGTTTCTATTTCATTTGTTGTACTTTGACCTATACTATGATGACAAGTTTCTATTTCATTTGTTGAACTGTGACCTATTGTAGGCTGGTAAGTTTCTGTTTCATTATTTGATGAACTGAGACTTACGGTAGGCTGGTTAGTTTCTGTTTCATTATTTGATGAATTCTGACTTGTACCAGACTGACAATTTTTTTTAATTGTATTCGGTACATTTTGACCGATACGTTTAGATTCTATCCCCTCAAAGTGATTTATTCCATAAACTTGTTCTTGGGGTGGGTGTACTCGTATCTGAGGAACGGGGTAGGGTAGGTCCTGAGTACTAGGTACTTGCGACTGACTCCTATCATTAACTTAATTTTCAGAAAACTCAGTCCCACTCAAACTGGGCATATGCTCAAGAGTCTGACCCCCGTTAACATTAGGCCTTTCATTTTTATTTTGGTTCCGACTGTGGGTCGACCCCTCGGCCGCAGGATCAACCCTTACGCGTTTAAAGGTTGCGCTGACCTTTTGGCTTCATCATCTTGCTTAAACCAACAACGGGACTCCACATGACCCGTCCTCTTACAATAATCGCATTTGATTCGCCTGGTCTCATTTTCATGTGGATCTCTATTGCGCGGTGACTGATCACGGCGACGGTATGGAGACTTGCTCCGTACCTGAGGAGGATTTTCAACACTGCGATCTCTTGACCTTGACCTAGAATCTAGTGTCTTTGATAATAACTTATCTACAACACCCGTTACTATTTGCTCAACAAGCTGTTCAAGGTCTTGCAAAGAAAAACTAGGTTTAAATTCCATTGGTCTAAGGGAAGCAACACTGTTGGTAATTCCAAGTTGGTTAACTAATGAGGTTATTTCCCTTGTATCTGACTCAGTTAAATTCGGCTTCGTCACCTTATCCAAGTTTCCGACTACCGCAGTATATTCTATGGCTAGATTTATCGCTGCCTCCAAACTAGGAGGATGGTGGAACTGTACGTGTTTTTCAAGTTCGACAGAACCTAATCCAAGAATAAACTGGTCTATTATTTGAACCTCTAATGCTGTATACGGTGTAGCTGGAAATGCTTTTTGTGCTAACGGCCGTAACGCATAACCAAAGTCACTTGGGCTCTCGCCCTTATTACGTCGACGACTGCGATATTCGCACCTAAAGGCGACTTCTCTTTCCTGCGGATTGAATCTTTGCTTCAGCAAATTTTTTAACGTATCAAAATCCGAAAATTGTGCATGCGTCAAACCTCCTAAAAATTTCTGAGCTTCTCCCCGCAATTTAATAGTAAGCATTTTTGCTTTCTGGGAAGCTGACCAATTATTCCACTCAGCAATCTGCTCGAAATGTATGATGTAATCGGACCACTCAGTGGTAGAGGTCCCATCAAACGTCTCAGGTTCTAACATTTTATTCCTCACCTGATAATCACCATATGCGTACGCATTCGAATCGTACCTATCCCCAGAATACCAATTATTATTTGAGTACTGAGGTTGATAAGCATAGCTACCTCGAGCTCCGCGATCATTTGGGTACCCGCTATTTGATTGTGGGTCCCAGTATGAGTTGTAGTCTGCATAATCATTTGTGCGCCTGTTATACGATGGTGAAGGTGGTGGCATATTGTATGATCTTGTATAATTCCCATAAGTTTCAGAACCATACCCCGTTCCTCGCTGTACACTATTGTAATTCCCAGGCATGGCCATAGAGGACTGCAAGTCATTCCTAGCTAATGGCTGCTCAGGCTGTCTTTCAGTTCTAGTATATGCAGGGTTATAATTGTCCCTACTTGACCATCCCATCGGTTCAGGGTAGTTATTAATCGGAGATACTGGAGGAACTGACCCCATTGTGGTCTGCAAGGAACGAGGGGGTGGATAGGTTGGATAGGGTGGGGTATCAGCCATGGGAGTTGAATGCATTATCGGTCTTGTATTATATTCAGTCGTGTACTGCATTTCCCTCAATGGAATTTGTCCTTGGGCTTCATTTATTTGACCCCCACTACCCACATACCTATTTGTCTCATCCATGCTTATTGGATTCTCAAATGTCACTTTTCGCGTTGTGTTTGTGTTGACGTGGCTGCTTGGCTGACCAGTTGCGCCTATATATGGTGCAGGTATATACGGTGTATATGTATGAGTGGTTACACTTGGCTGAGGTAAAGGGGTATCCCAGTTAATCAAAGTTGTGTCAGGTTCTGACATTATTCTTTGAAAATTCAAATGTAATGGCACCCTAAACTTAGTTGTTGTTTTTTCTTATCTTTTTTTTTTTATTATTTTTCTGACGATTTTCCTATTTTTATTTTTTTTTTATTTTTTTTTTTTTATTTTTTTTATTTTATTTTAATTTTATTTTGCTCACACTTCACAAACTCAGACACGCACCCCCGTCGAAGTATCAAATGCAATACCTTGATGTAAAAAGGTCACGGCACCAATTGTGGTAGGAGGGTGTTTTTATAAGATCAGCCTCCAGCCCCAATTGTGGTAGGAGGGTGTTTTTATAAAATCACTCATGTTAGGAGGCTACGATTAGGTTTGACTGTATCTGGAGGCTTGTTTACCACGACACAGACAGGGGACGACGACACAGATAAGTGACGTCTCGGCAGACCGGCGTCGACACAGACGACTGGCAATACAGAAGGACGACGACTCAGACGGACGACGACACGGACAGTCAGCTATTTTGGGGTTCTACCTAAATCATTCAAACATAACCATAGCGAGTCAAAGAGACTGATATCGGCCTCCCAGAGTGTCGAAGGATGATACCCTACGGCACTCCCGCAGATCGTACAGTCAGGCTCAATAACAGGGTACGGTCTGGGTAGGTGAGGTGAGCAATCAAAATACTGATAAGTTTCCTATAATTTTAATATTGATTTATTTTACATGATATATGATTTCAAATATGTTTAATTCAGCTAGAATGAGAAAAAAATCCTTAGTTTATAATGGAAGTGCAAGTTTTAAATAGACCAAAAATCAAAAGTTCTAATACAAAAGTATATGGATTTCGTCACTTACGTGACAGCAATTCGACACTAGCGTGTCAGCGTCTCATAAAAAATGAGTGCTCCTAACTACCTTGTAGTCAATGAATTGTGGAGCAATGTTCGGAGCTTATAATAGCTTGCCGACCTAGAGATGAAAATATGAAAAGTTTTTAAACAATGAATACATTAAGAAAATGGGGTGAAATAAGATTGGCAGGCAGAATATCCCTAAGCTTGTAGACGACTGAGGCACATAAAGATTAGATATGACATAGTTCTAATTATTATCTACCATCTCTGTAAGTTTTATAAAGATACATGCAAAATTTCTATAAAAAATAAGTATTTCTGAATTCCGATCACTCAGCCAGTTAAAGATTGGTAACTGTGTGTGAATTAGCCAAGTACGGTATTAAATAAAAGAATTTCCGTAGGATTACACGAAAACAAACGAACACACTGGTGAATCCAGTAGATCTAAAAATAAACAAGCGGTTTAGTGGTCAGATAATAATCACTTTGATTTTAGACCAATGAAAATAACGGAATTCCCATAACTCTTCAATGAGGAAAATTAAGCACACGAGATGGTAGAAATGAAAGTAAAGTGAATTATGTGGCGTTTCACAACTTAACACGCCCATGAAGTAAGTATTTCATGGAATACATTTACAACAAAGTTAAAGTTTATCATATGCAGCCATGTTCATGCGAATCATGTGCAATATGGACTAAAAATACTCAGTCGCGAAAGAAAGTTATCAAAGTGGCGATGGGTGGGGTAATGACATAAACAATAAAATATAAGTATCCACATACGTGGATTCTGTCACCACCGTATCCACTCAACCCTACTACATTACTCCGGGGTTAAACAAAAAATTATTTTACATTATTTTTTAAGGAAATGAATTAATGAGAAGGGAAATAAAATCTGCCAATCCTATATCTAAAAAAAATTCATTCTAGCTAACTCAAAAATAAACAATGCAAAATTTCAGCTGGAGCTTATAAGTCATCGATGTAGTCGAGCTCCACCACATCATCCCCAGAGCCTCTCCAATGTTTCTTCGGCTGCCTCACGGTCGAACCATCAGCCCGCTGCACCACTTCCTGGTCCCTTGTAACAATACGAGCTCCCCTTTCGCTTAGCTGAGCCGCCTGGGACTGGTTGCACACGTCAGCCAGTCTCCTCCCTCGCTCTGCAGCCTGTTCTCTCGCAGAAAGGTGAGTCACAGTGCTTCTTGGCGTGGTTCTGGGCCTTGGAAGAGTTGCTGGACCAGGACTCATGTAACGGTTGTTCTTCTTCTTAAATTCTGTTATCCCGATTGACGACCCTGCAGGAGTCATGTGAGACTTCACATGACTTTTCGCATGTCTCTTCTCTACGAAGTCTTTCCTGCAGTAACTGCACTGGTGCATGGTTATTTCTGGCATGTGAATGTTGTACCAGTGTCTCTTTAGCTGGTCAAATTTCCTGTAAAAGGAAGAAGCAGGACATCCTTGCACTGGGCAGATCATTCCAAACTCTGGAAACTCCATCCTGAAATAAAAGAAATATTTCTTCCATATACATGGAAATACTCTCTATATACATAGAGAACTTCCATATACATGGATGCAAAACCTCCATATACATGGACAAACTCCATATACATGGAAAACTTCCATATACATGGAAACAAAACCTCCATATACATGGACAAACTCTCCATATACATGGAAAACTTCCATATACATGGAAAACTTCCATATACATGGAAAACTTCCATTTACACGGAAAACCTCCATATACATGGAAACAAAAGTATTAATTGGCAATGCTCAATCCTTCCAATGGCTGCAAAACACAAGACTCCATTGGAATGATTAAGCATTCCCTAAATTGAATTGACTCTGTCATTATTTTAGTTAAACTGAGTCATGAAATAATTATGCATTATGTTGTCAGACTTTGAACCGTCATATGAAATATTCATATGAAGTAAATTTTATGATCCAGCCCCTACTTTTGAGCTTATCATATGTACTACATGTACATCTATTTAATATTTCTTCAAAGTCTGAACTTACATGAAATTTAACATTTATACTTCCAGCACTTAAAAAAAAACAGAAATACTATAAGACTGATTACTCGGGCGAGTAGATTTTGCATGGTTTAACAGCCCGTCCCCGTCTTGTTCTTATCGTCAATGGAGTTAACATGGGACTTTCTGCAAGCGCATTTGGCATTTCTGGGCCTGGAAGTGTTTCCCTGGTTGCCCCGTCTGATCTCTCTGGGGTATGTGACCTTGGTTCTATAACCTCAAGGGGTTGTTCCACTACTGGAACCTTATTTAGCCAACTCTCAGGGTGCCTAGGACCATCAAAAGGTTTCATGTCATCCGCATGTATAGTAAATGGCCTACTATTGACATCTTTTTGGATGTAATATTCTAAATAGGTAATTTTGCGGATGACCAAATAGGGTCCTACCCATCCTAGTCCTAGTTTTACCCCAGCTGTTGGTGGGTACCATCTCCAGATCCAATCACCCCTTTTGTATTCTCTGGGTTTAAGTCCCCTATCATAATTTCTTTTCTGGCGGGATGCTGCTACCCCCAACCGACTGTAAGCATACTCAAATGCTTGGGCTGTTGCACTTTTCACCCATTCCACAAACTGAATTGGGCATTCTACCTCAGGAGTCCCAGGGGGTTGACCTGCCATGAGGTCTATGGGAAAGTTTACCTCTCTATTCAGCATCATCAAATTTGGACTTAACCCTGTGGATTTGTGGCATGTTGCTCTATAGGCAGACATGACATAGGGTAGGTGGTCATCCCAATCTTTCCTGTTCTCATTTGTAAATGAGGAGAGCATACTGATCAGGGTTCTGTTAAAACGCTCGACAAGGCCGTCAGATTTATGGTTGTATGGACACGTTTGAGTTTTCTGGACCCCCAAGAGCACACAGATATTCTTAAACAATTCAGATTCAAATTGTCTCCCTTGGTCTGTGTGAATTTGGGTAGGGGCTCCCAGTCTTAAAAAAACTTCAGTGACTAACTTATCGGCTACAACTGCTGCAGTTTGGTTGGGAATTGGGAATGCTTCTTTCCACTTAGTAAAATAATCACCACAAACTACAATATACAATGTTTGGTTATCTGTTAGGGGTAAGGGTCCAAGAATGTCGACCGCAGTTACAGACATTGGCTGAAATACTTTAAATTGTTGGATGGCATGCCTTCCCCTACCAGGACCAGGTTTTGCTCTTGCACAAGTTACACATTCCTTACACCATCGGGCTATTTCCACATCCATACATGGCCTGTAAAATCTTTTCTTGATGGCACTTAATGTTCGGTCACGTCCTAAGTGACCAGCGTATCGCTGTTCATGCAAATGTTGAAAAATTGTTTCACAAATTTCTTTTGGGGCCACTAATTGGAAAAAACTTTTCTTCTAACTCATTTTCATGTTCCCTGTAAAGTATGCCATCTCTGATTTTCAAGTTTCCCATTGATTCCACAAAGTAATAACATCTTTGTGTGCTTGCAGAATCTCTGTTTTTTCAGGTTTATTTTCTGAAATACGTTTCAACCTGAGAATTTCTCTTAAGATCAGATCATTATTTTGAAACTCTCGAAGTTGATCTTGGGTCCATACCTTCAGCCAGTTTGGTATGTTTTCAGTTTGTGCTGGAAGTATGTTAACAATTTCATGTATATTTGACTGTTCATGGACTTGTGACTTTTTGATTGGCTCCTCATTTTCTTTACAATCATGACACTCAGGAAAAGGGCATAATATGTTTGGCTTTCTCGATATGGTGTCAGCATTTGTATGCAGATGTCCTGGCCTAAAGACTAAATCATACTCATAAGCCCCTAAAATACTGATCCATCTGGCAAAGATTCCCGTGGCATCCTGAAAGTTACATAGCCAGAGTAGAGGCTTGTGGTCCACTCTGAGTATGAACTTTCTGCCAAGAAGATATTGTTTAAAATGTTGAACGAAGTAGACAATACTGTACAACTCTCTTTTGGTTGTACAGTAATTTCTCTTGGCTTGATTTAGTGTATGACTGCCATAAGAAATTACCCTCTCCTGGTTGTTTTGATATTGCGATAGTACACCTCCCACTGCAGTACCACTTGCATCACAGTCGAGAATCATAGATCCTCCTTGCTCTAGTGGAAATGCAAGAATAGGTGGTTGTACAAGGCATTCCTTTAATTTTTGAAAAGCTGCCTCTTGCTCAAGACCCCATTGAAATTTTGCTTTCTTTCTCGTTAACTTAGTGAGAGGCAAGGCAAGATCAGCAAAGTTTTCCACCATTTTTCTATAATATCCTTCCAGACCTAGGAATGATTTGACTTCTGTCTTATGCTGAGGCTGAGGCCACTCCCTTAAAGTTGCAATTTTATCTGGATTACAGGTAATTCCCGTAGCAGACACCAGATGACCAAGAAAAACTACCTGTTTCTGTAAAAGTTTACATTTACTTGGTTTGAGTTGCAAATTTGCCTGTCTCAGCCTCAAGAAGACTAGCCTTAAGTTTTGAAGAGCCATATCAAAGTTTCCACCAAGAACAATAATGTCATCTAGGTACACCAAACATTTCTCATATTGTAACCCTCGCAGAACTGTTTCCTTTAGTCGGGAGAACGAACCAGGCGCATTTTTTAAGCCAAAACACATCACTTTAAACATGTACGTTCCTACGCCTGGTATTGCAAAAGAAGTCTTGCAGCGATCATGAGGATTTAAGGACAACTGCCAGTATCCGCTGACCATGTCTAATGTACTGTAATAGCTTGAATTTGCAAGTCTATCCAGTGTCTCAGACATATTGGGCAAGGGAAATGTGTCCAATCTGGTTACAGAATTTAGTTTCCTCAGATCGACGCAAAACCGCCATTCACCTGAGCGCTTGGCTACTAAACATATTGGTGAATTCCATGCACTGTTGCTTGGTTCTATTACATTTTGGTCAAGCATTTTCTTAATTTCTGCCTCCACAACTGGTTTTTTAAACATTGGAATTCTGCGACAAGGCATCTTGAAAGGTTTGGTGTCCCCAGTGTCGATGTAATGTTCTGCCAAGTGGGTTTGTTTTAATTGCCCATCAGGAGACATGAATACATCTTGAAATTCAAAGACCAATTTTGACAGCTTCTTTTTTCAGTTTCCGTCAATCAGACAATGCATTTTCTACCAAAGATTTTAAGTGAGTTGGCAGCTCTTTTTCAGCTGCCATATCCTTTGATTTTTCTGAGCCCAAATCACAGATTGATATCTGTTCTATTGGGTGGATAGTACCCAATGTAATAATTTCTTTTAATTTTACACTTTTTGAACTAGCATTCACAACAGAAACTGTCATCTGGTCTTGAGAGGTATCAACTAGCGTTTTCCCTACTAGTAAGCCTCTCTGTATGTGTTTATGTGTTGGCTCCACTAAATTGAGATGGGCACAACAATTTTGAGAAGTATATGTCTTTAGGAATGTTTCTGAATGGGGTGGAATTGTCACACTTTCACATAATTGTACACGGCAACAAATATCTGTGCCTTGTTTATACAATTTAAGTTTTCCCTTTTTTGTTTTTAGTATTTTCTTTCTGATTTTTATATCAACTTCATACTGATCAAGAGAGCTGATTCCTAAGATTCCAGGCTCTTCAATATTAGCTATTATGAATTCTTGATCGAAATCCAGGTGATGAAGCTGCACTTTTAATGTACAAGTTCCTTTTATTTTAAGAAGACCACCATTTGCAGTACGTACTTTCCGAGCCGTTTCTTGTAAGATAGTACCATCTGTACTAATCTTCTCAAAAACCTTCTCAGAAAGTACACATATACTAGAGCCAGAATCAATTAAAAAATTCAATCTTGTTTGGTTGATCTTTCCATGCACATAGTAACATGCTTGATTTACATACTGAACTGTATCAGTGACTAACTCTTGTTTAGCATGACAATTTCCCTCATTACCATTCCTATCAGGACTTATTTTATCATGATTTTGTCCATTTGTATAGCAATGGCTATCTGTTTTGTTTGTACTTTCTATTTCAGATGAACTGAAGAAATTATTATCAAAATCATCTTGACTTGTCATTTTGTTTGGTTGATCACAATCTACATATTTATGCTGGTTTTCAGCTTCATTTTCATGCTTGTTATTTATTTTACAAGTTTGTTGCTCATTTTGTTTGCAATGACCTTCATTTTGTTTTGTATTAGCCATAGTATATGTTTGGCATGTGCTAGCATTTTTATTTGCTGAAGTATAACTCAAAGTTCCAGGCTGATAATGTATTTCTAACGTGTTTTGTATTCTGTGACCAGCAGGATCTGGTTGACAATAAGCACTTGTTTTATTTGAGCTACCAAGTAAAGCATCATGCTGACAGCATATTTCTATCTTGTTCTGTATACTGTAACCTAAAGGACTAGATTTACAACACTTTTCAGTTGTCCCATTATTATAGTGACCTTCAGTACCAGGTCGCAAACATGCTGTTTCATTTTGTAAACATAGGTCATCAGTATCTACTTTATGTGGTGAACTGTGACCTTCAGTATTAGGTTGGTGTATTTTCTCAATTTTACAAGGAGAACTGTGGCCTTTTACCTTATTTAGAGAGCAATTTTCCATTGACTTCTGTGAATTAGGACTAATGACAGAACAATGATGTGTATCTATTTCATTTGTAAAACTGTGCCCTATAACAGATTGACGCCTTTCTATCTCATTTGTTAAACTATGACCTATGATAGGGTGACAAGTTTCAAGCTCATTGGTTAAACTGTGACCTATAATAGGGTGACAAGTTTCAAGCTCATTGGTTAAACTGTGACCTATAATAGGGTGACAAGTTTCTATCTCATTGGTTAAACTGTGACCTATAATAGGGTGACAAGTTTCAAGCTCATTGGTTAAACTGTGACCTATAATAGGGTGACAAGTTTCTATCTCATTGGTCAAACTGTGACCTATAATAGGGTGACAAGTTTCAAGCTCATTGGTTAAACTGTGACCTATAATAGGGTGACAAGTTTCTATCTCATTGGTTAAACTGTGACCTATAATAGGGTGACAAGTTTCTATCTCATTGGTTAAACTGTGACCTATAATAGGGTGAAAAGTTTCTATTTCATTTGTTGTACTGTGACCTATACTATGGTGACAAGTTTCTATTTCATTTGTTGTACTGTGACCTATAGTAGGGTGACAAGTTTCTATTTCATTTGTTGTACTTTGACCTATACTATGATGACAAGTTTCTATTTCATTTGTTGAACTGTGACCTATTGTAGGCTGGTAAGTTTCTGTTTCATTATTTGATGAACTGAGACTTACGGTAGGCTGGTTAGTTTCTGTTTCATTATTTGATGAATTCTGACTTGTACCAGACTGACAATTTTTTTTAATTGTATTTGGTACATTTTGACCGATACGTTTAGATTCTATCCCCTCAAAGTGATTTATTCCATAAACTTGTTCTTGGGGTGGGTGTACTCGTATCTGAGGAACGGGGTAGGGTAGGTCCTGAGTACTAGGTACTTGCGACTGACTCCTATCATTAACTTAATTTTCAGAAAACTCAGTCCCACTCAAACTGGGCATATGCTCAAGAGTCTGACCCCCGTTAACATTAGGCCTTTCATTTTTATTTTGGTTCCGACTGTGGGTCGACCCCTCGGCCGCAGGATCAACCCTTACGCGTTTAAAGGTTGCGCTGACCTTTTGGCTTCATCATCTTGCTTAAACCAACAACGGGACTCCACATGACCCATCCTCTTACAATAATCGCATTTGATTCGCCTGGTCTCATTTTCATGTGGATCTCTATTGCGCGGTGACTGATCACGGCGACGGTATGGAGACTTGCTCCGTACCTGAGGAGGATTTTCAACACTGCGATCTCTTGACCTTGACCTAGAATCTAGTGTCTTTGATAATAACTTATCTACAACACCCGTTACTATTTGCTCAACACGCTGTTCAAGGTCTTGCAAAGAAAAACTAGGTTTAAATTCCATTTGTCTAAGGGAAGCAACACTGTTGGTAATTCCAAGTTGGTTAACTGATGAGGTTATTTCCCTTGTATCTGACTCAGTTAAATTCGGCTTCGTCACCTTATCCAAGTTTCCGACTACCGCAGTATATTCTATGGCTAGATTTATCGCTGCCTCCAAACTAGGAGGATGGTGGAACTGTACGTGTTTTTGAAGTTCGACAGAACCTAATCCAAGAATAAACTGGTCTATAATTTGAACCTCTAATGCTGTATACGGTGTAGCTGGAAATGCTTTTTGTGCTAACGGCCGTAATGCATAACCAAAGTCACTTGGGCTCTCGCCCTTATTACGTCGACGACTGCGATATTCGCACCTAAAGGCGACTTCTCTTTCCTGCGGATTGAATCTTTGCTTCAGCAAATTTTTTAACGTATCAAAATCCGAAAATTGTGCATGCGTCAAACCTCCTAAAAATTTCTGAGCTTCTCCCCGCAATTTAATAGTAAGCATTCTTGCTTTCTGGGAAGCTGACCAATTATTCCACTCAGCAATCTGCTCGAAATGTATGATGTAATCGGACCACTCAGTGGTAGAGGTCCCATCAAACGTCTCAGGTTCTAACATTTTATTCCTCACCTGATAATCACCATATGCGTACGCATTCGAATCGTACCTATCCCCAGAATACCAATTATTATTTGAGTACTGAGGTTGATAAGCATAGCTACCTCGAGCTCCGCGATCATTTGGGTACCCGCTATTTGATTGTGGGTCCCAGTATGAGTTGTAGTCTGCATAATCATTTGTGCGCCTGTTATACGATGGTGAAGGTGGTGGCATATTGTATGATCTTGTATAATTCCCATAAGTTTCAGAACCATACCCCGTTCCTCGCTGTACACTATTGTAATTCCCAGGCATGGCCATAGAGGACTGCAAGTCATTCCTAGCTAATGGCTGCTCAGGCTGTCTTTCAGTTCTAGTATATGCAGGGTTATAATTGTCCCTACTTGACCATCCCATCGGTTCAGGGTAGTTATTAATCGGAGATACTGGAGGAACTGACCCCATTGTGGTCTGCAAGGAACGAGGGGGTGGATAGGTTGGATAGGGTGGGGTATCAGCCATGGGAGTTGAATGCATTATCGGTCTTGTATTATATTCAGTCGTGTACTGCATTTCCCTTAATGGAATTTGTCCTTGGGCTTCATTTATTTGACCCCCACTACCCACATACCTATTTGTCTCATCCATGCTTATTGGATTCTCAAATGTCACTTTTCGCGTTGTGTTTGTGTTGACGTGGCTGCTTGGCTGACCAGTTGCGCCTATATATGGTGCAGGTATATACGGTGTATATGTATGAGTGGTTACACTTGGCTGAGGTAAAGGGGTATCCCAGTTAATCTAAGTTGTGTCAGGTTCTGACATTATTCTTTGAAAATTCAAATGTAATGGCACCCTAAACTAAGTTGTTGTTTTTTCTTATCTTTTTTTTTATTATTTTTCTGACGATTTTCCTATTTTTATTTTTTTTTTATTTTTTTTTTTTTATTTTTTTTATTTTATTTTAATTTTATTTTGCTCACACTTCACAAACTCAGACACGCACCCCCGTCGAAGTATCAAATGCAATACCTTGATGTAAAAAGGTCATGGCACCAATTGTGGTAGGAGGGTGTTTTTATAAGATCAGCCTCCAGCCCCAATTGTGGTAGGAGGGTGTTTTTATAAAATCACTCATGTTAGGAGGCTACGATTAGGTTTGACTGTATCTGGAGGCTTGTTTACCACGACACAGACAGGGGACGACGACACAGATAAGTGACGTCTCGGCAGACCGGCGTCGACACAGACGACTGGCAATACAGAGGGACGACGACTCAGACGGACGACGACACGGACAGTCAGCTATTTTGGGGTTCTACCTAAATCATTCAAACATAACCATAGCGAGTCAAAGAGACTGATATCGGCCTCCCAGAGTGTCGAAGGATGATACCCTACGGCACTCCCGCAGATCGTACAGTCAGGCTCAATAACAGGGTACGGTCTGGGTAGGTGAGGTGAGCAATCAAAATACTGATAAGTTTCCTATAATTTTAATATTGATTTATTTTACATGATATATGATTTCAAATATGTTTAATTCAGCTAGAATGAGAAAAAAATCCTTAGTTTATAATGAAAGTGCAAGTTTTAAATAGACCAAAAATCAAAAGTTCTAATACAAAAGTATATGGATTTCGTCACTTACGTGACAGCAATTCGACACTAGCGTGTCAGCGTCTCATAAAAAAATGAGTGCTCCTAACTACCTTGTAGTCAATGAATTGTGGAGCAATGTTTGGAGCTTATAATAGCTTGCCGACCTAGAGATGAAAATATGAAAAGTTTTTAAACAATGAACACATTAAGAAAATGGGGTAAAATAAGATTGGCAGGCAGAATATCCCTAAGCTTGTAGACGACTGAGGCACATAAAGATTAGATATGACATAGTTCTAATTATTATCTACCATCTCTGTAAGTTTTATAAAGATACATGCAAAATTTCTATAAAAAATAAGTATTTCTGAATTCCGATCACTCAGCCAGTTAAAGATTGGTAACTGTGTGTGAATTAGCCAAGTACGGTATTAAATAAAAGAATTTCCGTAGGATTACACGAAAACAAACGAACACACTGGTGAATCCAGTAGATCTAAAAATAAACAAGCGGTTCAGTGGTCAGATAATAATAACTTTGATTCTAGACCAATGAAAATAACGGAATTCCCATAACTCTTCAATGAAGAAAATTAAGCACACAAGATGGTAGAAATGAAAGTAAAGTGAATTATGTGGCGTTTCACAACTTAACACGCCCATGAAGTAAGTATTTCATGGAATACATTTACAACAAAGTTAAAGTTTATCATATGCAGCCATGTTCATGCGAATCATGTGCAATATGGACTAAAAATACTCAGTCGCGAAAGAAAGTTATTAAAGTGGCGATGGGTGGGGTAATGACATAAACAATAAAATATAAGTATCCACATACGTGGATTCTGGCACCACCGTATCCACTCAACCCTACTACAGATGAATAATTCCGTTATGTGTGCGTTGTGCCTGTACACCAAATTAACACAACACCTTGATATCAAGCATGCGCGGATCCTTAAAATTTATGCCAGAGGGTGTCCAACTCTGACAATGTTTTTGTTTTATTGATGAGGGGAGAGAGGAAGAGAGGATAAAAAAAACACCCGAGGCGGGTCATCATTGGCCCGCCAGCAAAACGCCATTTTAACAGCGTTTTGCTGGCGGGTCAATGATGGCCCAACAGTTGCTGGCTTAGTAGCTTTGCAATTTTTCAGGGGATTGGTACTAGTATTGCTAAGAAACTCTATATTTTGTGATTGTTCGTTTGGGGGGGGGGGTCGGAACCCCTTCCCCACCTCTGGATCCGCGCATGTCAAATTATAGTCGTTTTCCAATACCCCCCAGCCTCTTCATGAATAAACGGTGCGAGGCTGGCTAATCTATTGAGTGATGATGGGTAAGGAGCTTATGTTGTCGTCAGGTCATCTAAGTAATAGTTATACCATGGGTTGTCCGCCTGTAAGTGGATATAATCCACGACCTTTAGCGAGTGGATTATATTACACACATGTGGACAAACATGGTATAACTATTTTATACCATCTACATCACTGTGGACCTTGCACATCATGAGCTATTGTGTGCTGAAGTTGGTAAAGGTGGTATAATCACACATATCTTATAGCTTTCTTCACATAAAATGTAGGAACACGCGCTCATATATACTAGACAAAAGTTCTACCGGCCACGTGTATTGTTATCGATTTTCTGAAAAGCTGTAAGCACTATATCAAGTTCATTTGCATTACCAAATAGGCCAGCCTATCAGTAAACGATACCAGAAAATGGCTAAGCAATATTCATTAAATTGTATCCGGTAGGCTTTGCCGAATACACGTACCCCCAATATTATAATTCACAAGAAATTGCATTGGATGGTGGGGTAATTTTTGACATTTTGGCCAATAGCAACGAGTCTCATGCAGAGGGAGTGTTCATTTCAGCATTTTAGTGTTCAATATGAGTTTGGCTTTTGCAATGAAAACATTTTGCATGTGAAAGGCTTTTTTTTCTCACAAAGTCATGTCTCACAAATTGTGCCAAAACGCGAATTTTGAAAATGGGGGTACCACCATTCAAATTGACATCCATCATGTAATGTTGAATATTTTGTTTATATTTTTACTGACTAGGGTACATGGCACGTTATACTATTTCGATATGGAAAAAGGCTAGTCATGTCATTTTACGTTTTGAAGAAAAGAAATAAAATTGAGATGGCCGGTTAGAACTATTGGGTAGTATACAAATGCCACAAAAGTATAACATATACCAAAGGAATACAATAGAAAACAATATCTATTTCATTTTACTTTTAATTACAAATAAATAAAAGGCAATCCTTAGTCATTTAAATATGATATTTACAACTTTATACATATGTAATAACATGTGTAATGAATTCTATGATATACTTTACTTTTAATTACAGATACATCAAAAGCAATCCTTAGGCAGTTAAATATGATATCTACAATTTTATACATATAATAACATGTGTAATGATATCTATGATAGCATCTTGTATTTACCAGATATACATAAGAATACCCTTAGGCCAGACTTTTTTATTAGTTGATTTATGGCGAAAAGTCAGCTTTAGGGTCGTGGGGACGAAAAAAAGCTCTTAAACCGATCAATCAAGTGGTCATTTTCTGAGCTTTGTTCAATATCTCCAGAACGAACAGTAAAACTAGTTAAGTAAACCAACAGTTCAATTAAATCTTTAAATATTTCATATTTTTTCTAAAAATCTGCATAGGACAATCATTCTTAACAGTGTCACTCTCATAAATACACAGACAGAACCTAAAAACATATTATTTTTTCAAAAAAACAAATAATGTTTAGAGTAGGTGGATAAAATAAAAAAAAATAGAAATTAATTTTATTTTCTACTTTCTGGAAAATTACAGTAGGAGGGTTTATAGCCCAACTTATGAAACCATTCTGTCCTTAATTGTACTACATTAACTTTATTTGTCATATGAGTACTGTCTGAAAACACTTGCCTTGGGAATAGCTACTAAGTATTATTCCATCATGGCTGCTTAGCTACAGAGACTGAGATATAGCATTTTCTATTGTACTATTCAGTTAGTAAGATACAATGTCTTTGACTATATCCTAAACATATTAAGTGAGTATGAAAGCCTGTCCCTTTGTTGATTAAAAAAATGATGCTAACATATTTTCTAATGATGGGTCAGCTAATCAGATTTTGGTATTGATGGCATATGCTGGTGTAACCAGAAGAGCTAGAGGTCCAAAAAGTGATCTGAATCTTCACCTAAATCAATGAGTATTGTATACAAGCAACATAGGTTTCGTTGCTCAATAATGCGATAAGTACCAAAATATGATGTGTTCCAGTGGAAGAAAAGCTAAGCTTGTATATTCTGTATAAAACGGGTAAGTATGACAAGAAACTGTCACAAAACATATATAACAGTCTAGTTTCTATGGCATCAAAACAGACAGACAAGGAATTATAACTAATGCAAGAATACAATTAAAAAGTAACTAGGTGCTCACACACACTTAAGGGGACCTCACTACTTACTTAGTTTGACCAGAATAAGTAAGAACTACCACATTATGTAGAATGTTATTTGTGATGTATCCAGTTAGATAAAACATCTATTCATTTTATGTAGGGCTCAAAATCTACGAGATTGGAGTCTGTTTTTCAATACAGTTGGTCGCTAATGAACATTTAAACAAAATCATTATAGCTCTTATATATTACGTAGGGATTCGTGAATCGTTTCACTAAGACATAATTTGATCTGCAATAAAGACAGTAGTTATATCAAAGAAAACGCCCGCTGATCAATAACCAAGAACCACAATCTTAATCTGACTAAATTTTGTTCCAGTGTAGAAGATCACGTTCTTTTAAGCACCAAAACATATGCTTAGACTATGGGTAATTGAACAGTTACGTGGGTCATCCAATAAGGTCTGACAATGGTATCATATCTCAGAAACTGTTATTGAAATTCAAATCATATTACCATTGCATGTGGCCATGGAAGTTGCCTACTCATGTTTGAAATACAGGAGTTTTTATAAAAAACTGATCTGATGCTATGCAAATTCATAAGCAACACTGAGGGAGCCAATGGTCGCGAAAAGCACGTGTTTTAACTAAAAAAATTTCCGGGGTAGAGTTAGATAAAGATGCAGTATGTTTCTTTGGTAAGTTATATTAGTAGTTGGTGATGTTGTCTGAATACACAATTGACCGATAAAAGTAAATACCACAATGACATAAACCTAGTTACTTTGAGCTTTCTTGGTTGCTAGGCAACAACAAAAAATACATTTTTGTCTCACTTTAAACGTTAATTATAAAATTATATTTTGAACAATTAAATAAGCCATTATGATCAATTTGCGCACTAATAGACACATGTTTCGATAAATCTGTTCTATAGTCTTCTTAATGCATAGAAAATAATCACTTTCAGTAAATCTTTCAAATATAGTACACTATTAGTGCAACCCATTTTTAAGGAAACTATTTCTTGCAAATCGGTGATATGTCATAATCAAAATAAAAGTAAGTAATGGTGCAAAGATCAGGAATCAGATCAACCCTACTTACACCACTCTAGCAAGCTAAACCATTATCTATGATGTTCAGAATCAACATACATAATGTCTTTATTTATCAATATAAAAAGTTTTAAAGAGGAGTTTGTAATTTCTTAGAAATTTGGCCATGTTTAACGCATGTAGTGTCCCGTCCATGGCCATTTACTTTGTGTTCTTTAGTTGCCTAGCAACCATTGCGATTGCAAAATGGGAAATATATGAACATGTGATTCAACTGTCTATATTCTAGATAATGTGCGAAGATTATTGAGTCACCTCCTAGAAAAATGGGTCTTACTTTACGGGGTCACTGTCAGAACTGATTGGATGACCCTCGTACAATTGTACGCTAGGCAGTTGTGCTTAGCTAGATCTATGTACAACAAAAGTAACTGTAGTCAATTAGAATTGTTTTGGTTACACCAATCTTGCGTCCTTTGCCATACTGTAAAATAGACTATCCGTTCGCTTCAGAAGGTTTCCAGGTTTGTCAAACTCTTTAATCACACCTCCATCCAGAACAATCACCCTATAAAGAATTAATATCAACATTCCAGAATTTCAGCCTAAAATCATTGTGTACGGATCCTACTGACAATAGAAATTAGTTTTCTCAATGCTGCTACATTAATCACGTTTCAATGATCTACCTATTTATGTTGTTCAATTTAATGCTAAATATGCTAAATATATGTGCATACATTTAATTTAAGCATGCGTTATACATGAAAAAAAGCAGTTCATAAACTTTGTGAAAGTTAAGTCTAAAATAAGCCTAGGTATCCATTCAACATGATGTGAGGCATGTACACTGATATGTATTATAGTCATGCATATTGCCAACACTGAAGCCGCATAATAGGGTATTATAGTCATTCATAACATATAAAGACGTTGGCCAAGTAACTTGTCTCTGTATCTTAGCTGGCATGTTGTAAACAGTCCATCACTTCTCATACTTTAACTTCTTATATACTAGTGAATCCTAAATGTGGGCTTTTGCAAACACTAAATAACTAGATGAAAAGCTACATTATGTGGCATTTGATCATAGTTTTTAGCGAAAACTTAAAAAATTATAACAAGTAGCCCCTCAACATATGCAATATACCATCACAATTTTATTGCATCAAGCCAAAGAGGAAGAACCCATTATTGCAGTAAGGGTAACTGGTCAGTATTATTCTTACCTGTCATAATCCATAACAGTGTTAAGTCGGTGTGCTATTGTAATTATAGTACAATCATTGAACTGAGTTCTGATTGTCTGTTGAATAAGTTCGTCTGTCTGCATGTCAACTGCAGCAGTTGCTTCATCTAGTACCAATATCTTTGTCTTATATAGTAGAGTGCGTGCCAAACACACCAGCTGGCGCTGTCCTACGCTGAAATAACCATTCTAAAGTTAGTAAAATACTTATACTGTAAGCTAACCGTTTTCATTATATGGGCCTCGTCGCGAGAAAACCTTTATTTGTGGTTTCCAACCAAGTGACGCTCAGACCAGTCTCCTCAGCTACAGAGACTAGCTAAAAAATTGACCTTTAGTTTGTAGCAAGCTTAGATATGGTGCTTTCCAATAAGCGAATGTCAAAGGCACTGATCAGACTGTGCGTATGCGCATGCTGGTCTGGGCCTTTATTGTTTGCAATCCTTCGAAGACAGGTTTTCTTGCGACGAGGCCCATATATTCAGTGAATATTTAGTTTTCGAAATGAAAATCCTTAGCTGAACCCATATACGCATAGCGTCCTTTTTGTGGGACATAGGCAAACAGTACAGACCCAGATCGTCTCTCCGCTGTTTGTATTTACAGAATGTTACATAAAAATTTGAATAAAAATATCACCCAACAACCCTTGAATCGAAAATGGACTGGTCCAATTAATGAGTGGATAATTTCAATTGGGATAATTGGGTTAACACATAATAGTGATAGTAAGCTATATTTTATCAGGTACTTCTATTGCATATACATGTTATCTAAAGATATTATTTAAGAATATCCCTTCATTAAGAATAGCAAAGACATTTGTAAATTTAAAGGGGTAAACACATAAATTTGATAGAATGATAGCGAGACATGGTGCACGTCTCAATATTTCCATCAAATTTTAAAATGTGTTTAACCTTACATGTCTCAATAGTGCCATCAAATTTTAATGTGCTAAACCCCTTCTTGTTTACAAAAGTGTTTTTAAAGTTAGAAAAATAATATTGAATGATTCAAATGATGTGTTGGTGTTTTCTGCCAAAATTGTGATTTTTATGATAAAATGCAAGTATTTAAAATTGTCTAGCTACTTGTATCCAGTATATATGAGACGCAGCATGATGTTTCCAACAATGTGGTATGTGCGACCAGCTAAGACTCAGAACAGCCTTTGAATACGTGCAATCTGATCAAGGCCTTTGGTAGTCACTTGAATATTCTATGACTGTTAAGCTACTAGCCAAACAGCATCTGGAGTTTCTAAGCTTAAAATGATTCTGCACAGGCTCGTTTGAGTCTACACTTGTCAAAATGCCACATTGTTGGGAAACTCATGGCACAGCTCATGTGTAGATTTCCTTTTTTTACATTTCTACAGATGTACAATGGTAAGATACCATTAACAAAGACATTCAAAAATAAGTTGACAACATGATTAGAAAATAAACTTTTTGCAATGCATAAATAGTTCTATTGTGCTGTGACAATTGTGGGAAATGTACATAATATTGTCAGTCTATGAGATTGTACACATTTAAAGGATAAAAGTCAGCTATGCTGTGACAGTATGCACTGGTCTATGGCTGGCATTCGAGGGTAAAGATTTAAAAAAAAATATGCGCAAATAAACCTTTATCCATAAAGTGAAGCATAGAGTGAATGAAGATTTATTTGTGTTTAAGATAAATCTTTATTTTACTTATTGAAATAATCAGGGTTTAGACACTTATAGTTTACACGTTCTCTTTTGAAGAAGAGGTCTACGACTAAAATAGCGAGCTAATGCATTTGTAATTGGTTCATAAGATAATACAGATAAATAAACATTAAGAATACATAGCATAATAACTCTTACATAACGACTGCCTCTGTTATTACACTGGTAACCATCAACACGATAATGTTATACAACGTATATAAATCAACATTGCAGAATAGCATATGAATATGGAAGTAAAATAAGAGTTGGTGCAAATATAGAGAGCCATGAGTGGATTCAGAGAGAGGGCTACCCCCATGGAAAACACCACATTGCGATATGTTTCCTTAGAAATACTGGTACTGACCCCTCTCCCCTAGAGAAGCAATGCGAACTCTGGGCCAGGGTCCAATTGTTTCTCAAGGGAAGTTGGTACAGCCCTCTTTGGAGTATGTTGATGGCTAAAACAACTAGGACTCCCTGACAGAATTTTCAGCATCCACTCATTGAGAGCTATCCATATTATTAAAGGTGAAAAATATTGAAAATATTCCACTTTCTGGCTTCTTTTTCTTCAACGGTCAAGCATGCTTTATCGCTTGCAGTCATATATACGAGTTATTATGCGTCTCTCTATATACATGCAGTGGTAAACCAAAAGCTCTTTACCAATGTATTCAAGAATGTCAAGATTAAAGCTCTCAAAGAATTAATGTGGTTAAATATCTATGACATTTCCACAATGTTTTCACAATTGCAGAAATGCCCAAAATATAAAACATGTGCACAATTGCACAGGTTTCATATTTGGAACATTTCTAGTGGATGTACAACTTTTCACCTCAATAAACCATTGCAATGGTACTGGAACTCTGATATATTGTTTTAACCAAATCTTCAAACAATTACCTGAGATTACTACCAGAATCTCCACAATCAAACGTCAACTTTTCTGGCTGTGTCATGACAAACTGTTTCAGGTGAGAAGCTTCTAATGCCTTCCAAATATCTGTATCACTGCACCTCTCCATCGGATCAATATTCATTCGCAATGAACCAGAAAATATAAGAGGATCCTATAAAACAGGAATTAGCCTTTGTAAATGGAATGATCTAGCATATATATAAAACCCTATTATGTATGCATGAGAAGAACAACAAAGCCACCACACACTGAATACTAATCAACTGGCTTCTTCAGAAGTCAACATATCTGGATTTTTAAATTAAATGTGTTGATAGGATACATTCAGACTCAGCTGAACAAGGATAATTAATGTCTCAAAACCCTTTTAAGCAATATTATGGCATATGAATTAGTAGAGAAATCTTGCATAAAAAGCATCACGCCAACGCCTACACCAAGGAAATATGCACCATAAGGATATGTCTCCCTCCCTATTGCTTGGAGATCATAATAAGCCAGAATATGATATATCGGTACTAATTGTAACCACAATCAGAGCAGGTACAGAAGAGTCTACACATCTGCAAAGTCCTGATGGAGCATTTACTTCTCTCTCACACAAAGTACGGGAGTGGATAGAGGATTAAGCCATATTTTAGACATCTTGTCCCACAGGATAAGTATGCATGTATATATTAAGTCACTTTAACCATGTGGGATGAATGCCATAGTAGCATGTGCTGTCTCAAAAAGTAAACAAATCATACCTGTGGTAGAATAGTTATTCTGGATCTGAGATCATGTAGACCAAGGTCTTCTATACAGACTCCATCAATCAATATGTTTCCACCAGCTGCTTCTATAAGTCTAAATAGACTTAGTGTGAGAGAGGACTTGCCAGCTCCTGTTCGTCCAACTACTCCTACCTGAAGAAAAATAAATATGATATCATAAGCGTAACCGTTTGTTTATTCTATGATTTCATTAAAGAAAGTTCATTGTATACATAAAGGGGCCACTATTTGCACCACTGAAAAAATTATAAACAACAAAATAAAGGCTCATGCCTGTATTTAGGTACCTGCATCTGCTGTATGGTCTATGATGGTAGTTATATTGTTTTTTTTTTTGTCATTTTTTGTGGCTGCTCCAATAACATGTGGTTGTTTGTGTATGGTCCTGGTTTTTGTTATAATGATTTTGTGTTTCTTTCTAGCTTTGGAATAGTTAAGCAGATTAAGAAACTATTGGTGTTGTTTCAGTTTTATTGTATAATTACTTTTGGATGTATTTTTTGTCTGTATTCTCTTATGATGGTCTTGGATGTAACTGGGTTTTATTTGGGCTTTGCTAAAAACTATAGATGGATTTGATATTGTATAGTATAACAAACAAACCTTCTCTCCACTGCATATTGAACAAGTGATTCCTTTTAGAACAAGCTCCAGACCAGGCCTATATCTAGTCGAGTAGTTATAGAACTGGATCATACCAGCTGTAGGCCAGGCTTTATCTAGTGCATGTCGCTCATTCCACCATGGTGCCTTTAATTAAATAGAATTCATTGAATTAAAATTTGTTTAAACTGTTGACACAGTACTTTAAAAACTGCTTTCAGAATCAATTGGTCTTCTTTATATAACTCTTTAATGTCAGGTCTGAATTGAGCCATAATGAAATATTATCAATTTATTTAACTTAAAACAAATTGATAGATTAAAAGTATGTGATTCACTGCCAATGATTGCTCAACATTGACCTTTTGCTGGATCACTTTCTTTAAGTAAAAAATGCGGAACCAAGATGAGGATTCTTCAATACAAATGGAGGGGGTGTTGCTGGAGTTAAAGTGCAAGAGCTTGAGAAGTTTTAGGTAAGTTCTATAACAACAACTTGCTTTTAAAAAAGAGAAAAAACATGAGGAAAGCAAACCTGCACCAATCTTAGAGGCTTGCAATGCAGGTACGGGTTCAGGGAAACTGGAGTGAAGCTCCCCAATCCACCTTATTTACCAGACTTGAGTCTCTTTGACTTTTCCTGTTTACTTTACTGTTAATCCCTCTCTCTAGACGTTGATATCAGCCTACGTGCTCTTGGCAGTGGCATTTTTCAATGTCTAAAGGATGTGCTCCAAAAAATCTACTTATCTCTATCCAAACCCTTGGATTTTAAGACAAGAAACAGAATTTCTATCAAGGGAGAACACATTAACCAGTTAAAATAAATAAAATATGGGTAAGTCTCATAATGCGCCTTGTAGAAAGAACTCCAGTGCCACAATTAAATGAACGCTCAAAGGTTTTGTACATTGTTACTCTGTGTGTTCATGCAGCAAAGACTTTGACAAAGCTGTGCGTTTGTGCAGCTCATCTGAGCATGAACAGTTCGTCTACGTGTAACACATGTTATGGTTAAAATAGTTAATTTTTAATTGTCAAATCCAGTCATGAATTTGGGTACATGTCATTGGACAAAATACATGCATTGTTATAAATGAACTTAAACGTTTTTATCATTACAGTCTACCAAAGCATGTCTTTTAACGTAAAATTACGTTCCTCAGGTTTCTACAAAACATTTTTTATTCATCACTTTGTCAGTAAAGTATAAATTATCTTATAAGTATTAATATTAGTAATTAAACCTCAGATGGAAGCTCTGTATATTCAGACACCCTCTCCGCAGAAACAATATTCATTTCCATTTCCGCTGCCGACCAAACCACTGTGTTCAAAGTAAACGTTAGCTGTAATATAAAATGCATTTTAATGGATTATTTACTATTTGATTTATCGTAGTTTTTAGATATTATGAATAGTTTGTCTATAGTTAATTTTTTTAAAAATAAATCACTACTCAAAGAAGGGTAACTGAATTTGTATATACAATATAATCGCTGGTGTAAATATTTAAGATGAAAAACATTTCCCTATGATGATACATTACAATAGCCTTCATACAAGCTTAACATTTTTTTTCGCTTAAAAAACAGAGTCTAGGGAGAAGATTTAGTATCAGTAAAATGCATTAAGCCCCCCCATACACACACCCAGTGGCCTAGGCTGCTCTCCCTTCTAGTGCTGTGGTTCTTGTGTTGTTGTTGATTCGTTGTTGATTGTTGCTCCCAATGTGGGATTCTGTAATTTTCTATGTTTTGTTGTGTGTTACTTTGCGTCCAATTCTAGTTTGCATTCATCTTGATGGGAAAAAGAGAGCCGGTTGATTTGCTTTGTTTGTCTTCCTGGTGCCTTGTGATTGATGTGTGGCTTTTCCTCGTGGTACATAAGGTTGATCTGCAGTTTGTGATTATGGTAATTCCTGATCATACTCACTTACTATTTTCAAAGGATACCAATTAGGGCTACTTTTCCTGCAAAATTCCTTGTTTTTTCTACTGTAAAAATGCTATCTTAAGATGACCTTATTAGTTTGCGTCCGTTATATGGGTTACTTTGTGTTTCTGTTAGATATTACTCGTTAAAGATTACAAATATTTACTGTGATTGAAATACCTGTGACATTTCGTTATCATAACCAGAGTCACAGAAACTTACGAAATAAGAAACATGTAAAACAATCGACTGTTATCATATTTTGTACATTTCGCATTGTTGCATACCTTTTCTATTTTAAAGAATCTTGAAGGGAGAGAAAGAGCTAGATGCTTTAATTTAATGTCTTTCTGGTGTCTTATGACTATTAGTGTTCTGTTGCTCTTCCTCTTGGCGCCGTAGGTTGTTCTGCAGTGTGTGATTGTGGTATTTTCTAATCATACTCACTTACTTGTTTGTACAACACAATAGACTGATTAAAAATGAAACATATGCAGTTTAGCTCATGCTACATTCTTTGTACGTTTCTTTTATGTGAAGAACATACAACTAAACATATATGATATAT
The DNA here is from genome assembly GCA_964019695.1 of Loripinus fragilis. Taxonomy (NCBI): domain Eukaryota; kingdom Metazoa; phylum Mollusca; class Bivalvia; order Lucinida; family Lucinidae; genus Loripinus; species Loripinus fragilis. Next base: position 32,111,715 of record OZ026519.1, on the reverse strand, counting down.
AAAATTACAACAGAGGCTGTGTATCATGCAAGGAAAAGATAAAAATCAAAATCCCAACCAGTACAAAAGGTTTTGGTACTATTGCATGTACACAAAAACTTCATTTAAACGCCACAGCTGACACAAGAGCAAATATAAAGGTCTTCAGCTGCATCTGAGCATTTCTAAGCTTCCAAACTTTGTATATATGAGACACAAATAGGCTGAAAAGGTGACACATTTGAGCAGGCTCGTCGGAGCCCTAATAGCTTGTCGATTTGATAAGTACCAAATTCTCATGTGCTTGCTTAAATATTCTTGCCTGTAATCATTTGTGTACTAATAGATTCTTCAGTCTTATAATTAGACCCAAACCGAATGTGTTGGTTCATTTATTGATCAGATGATAAGTTAAGCTGGTAAAGAGAGTAGAGAAGTCATATGGTGATTACATATCATCTTCACAAGTATTGGGTACTAAGTCCACCTCGTTCAATACGCCTTAAGGAAAGAAGTCGACTTAGCCCCTAGGCTTGCGAAGAGGAACCCCTATATCCTATAAAACCTCCACACTTTAATTTATTTAGAATCTCATTTGAACTATTGATTGAACTCAACTAATAGATTGTTAACATTACTCTGATTAAAGAGAGGCAAAAAGATATATATATATATATATATATATATATATATATATATATATATATATATATATATATATATATATATATATATATATATATATATATATATATACGAACAATTATTAGGAATGAAACAATGTGATTTGTATGGCTTTTTATTAGGCTAAGCATTCGACATGGTATGCATGGGTCTAATGCTCAACGTAGCTATTTGTCATTTCAGATTATATTATTGTAACCCCATAATATTCGAGTCATATATTTGTACTTACCTGTACAGCATATGTGACAGATAATGCAAGCTGAGCACCGTTAAGATCTGGAGACAAAATCACAAAGAGGGTAGCCACAGATACAATGATACAACCTAGTGATTCGAGTCTTACAGCTATCCATCTGCAAAAGAGGAAGGAACACAAGTATATATATAAACAATAAACAGTTTATAATTGCATAATCACACTGAAATGCATTGTAAAACTATTTCAATTAAACTAAATAGCTGACGTTTGACCAAACCAAACGCGAACATACTTATAAGCCATTACCGTTTCTTGATATTTAGCTGGATGTTAATTTCTAACTATAATGATTTAGTTATACATCGAACATACTCTTAAGAAATGCTTAAATAGGATTTACTCTTTGGAGGAGTGTTAAGCTGAAAACCTGACTCTTCCAAAGCAAAGTCTCCCTACAAATTTGAAGATATCGGACATTGCTTCATTTTGGTCTGTTTGCTGTCTTTACGTAGGCTCCAATACTATGCTTTTGTTAAAGTATTATTAGACCCAAATGGTTTCTTTCAATAAAGCATCTATATAAAACAAGTGTCCTTGCTAGCTACCCCTTATTCAGTAAACTTTTTAAACAAAATTAGAAACATGTTAATGTCTGCTTTAGAAGTATCACATAATGTCCTGTTTTGGAGTTATGCAATGTCACGTATTAAACTGAATAAACCACAAATGGTTTACACATTAAGTTACGATATCTAATTGCGCCTATGACAACGTTGTATACAGAATGATATGTTTTACATGCGTTTGTAAAGTAATGTATTATCATGTTATAAATAGAGTCAAACCTTTGCATCCATGTGTGGTTGAATTTATCAAACACATTGCAAAAAGTGATACAATTCTGGAAAGCCACGCATTGTATTGGAAATCATTTATTTAATACATGGATATACAATTAAATCCTCTATATATTTAAAAACTATTCAGGAACCCTTTATTTAAGCTCCATACCACATATAACTTAAGCTGTGGTTTGGTATGTGGTCTGTGATTGAGGCATTTCCTAGTCATACTCAATTACGTTTTGTGCATTGTATACTATGTTTATTTAACTACATGTATTCTGCTAGAAAGAAACACTTGCAGCGTAAATGATTTTGCTCTTTGTATAATCTGTATCTATAATTGTAGAGACTGCACGCATATGCAGGCTTGTCTGAGCCTTCACTAGTTGTTATGAATACACTTTTAAAACCTAATGATCAGGCCAAATATTCATAGTACCTTTGTGCACAATTTGTAGCATAGCCAAATTTTACATTTTTGTCAATCTTATTAATGGCTGTTTCCATAAACCTTTCTGGACAGCGGTAAGCTCTGATAACACTGGCACCAGTTAGCGTTTCACTGAAGTGGCTGTAAATTGGGGACCTGGTTACTGCTTCCACACGCTTCATTTTTCTTGCTGAAGGTAAGTACAGATGCTAAAAACAAACATAAATGCATAAGTTTATGTTATCATTATACAATCACACAGCACTAGTTCCAGACTCTCAATAAAACAATCTGATGACATGTTCAAATTGTAAAACCTGTGCACTTACTTATTTTGTATGTTAATATGGATTGAAATAACACACTAACGTTCACTGATAAGTTATATCATTTTTAAAGGTAGAATTTTGCCATTCATGCATATATTTGTAAAGTGCATATGGGCCCAGAATTACAATGGCTCCTTAAAGTTAAGCAAGGCTTAAGTAAATTATTGATAATTCAACATGCTATATTACATGCTAAATTAATTGCCTGGATCAATGTGGTATTTGTGGTCAAAGATATCATTGTGAACTTCAAAAAAAAAATGATTTTAATCAGTTTTAAACGCTTTTTTTCGCATCCTGAAAAATCAATACTTAACTTAAGTGTTCCTTAACTCTAAGGAGGCATGACTGTAATTTTGGACCCTGATATATTGCTATATACTTAATTGGATATGCAAGGTGGTATATATAGAAGATACAAAAGAGAATGTCATTTATTTATCTGGATTTTGCTTGCATCATTTTGATTATTTGAAAAGTAGCGCAATCTGTTCTTGACAATATCTAACTATCATTTTCCTAAATGTCAAATTCAATCAATCCCTCTATCTGTTATAACATTATAGTATAATATTGAAAACTCTGGGAAAATTTGTCAATTTAGTGTTTGGTATATATAAAACCATTTTGAACTCAAAGGACTGTCAGAGTGAACTAGCTTCCCTTTTTAATCTTATTAAGTGTTGTCTTACTGAAACTTTTTCATAAAAGCAGACCCTTACATTCGTGTTTGACAAAATGACTTGCAGTGCATGTAATTGTGTTTGATTATCGTATAAGGAGAATGCATTACATGGCAAATGCATTTTACACCGCACCAGTTATAATGTGTGTGGCTTATGTATACAAAATAAGCTAATAAAAATCATCTAGAGCACTATAAGCTTAATTCCACCTCTAAAGATAAATGCAATGACAATATTAAATGATAGATGCGTCATCAATCATAATAATTCAAGTTGCGTGTTCTTTAACCGCTGTTTTGTCACTTAGCTATAGGATTCAGAAGAAAAAAAGCACCAGAAGTATGTGACTTGACCAGAGCAAGATATCCTTTTTTCTCAAATACCATACAATTGTATTCTTTTTTGATATGCATAACTTAAACGTCAATTGTTTTTCGAGCTGAACAGTTTTATAATTATGGAAGGGCTATAGATGTAATAAACATAATGGTTGATGATAGAGAAAATCATCAGTTTAATCATGTTGTTCAAATGTCAACTCTTCTTATTTTTTAATGGAAGGTGTTCATATTCAACAGTGTTTTCATGAGAATAAATGTTTTGAATTGCTGGTATGACGTTAGAGAGAAAGATTGAGGTCAAAAATGCCGTACTGTGCTGTATTTAATGAAAGCACTGATATTTGTGATGAGCCCTTGTCGACTGGCCATCTTCTTTAAGTCTTATTTAGAATATTATGCAAATTTTGATCAATGCAAAATGACAAGTGTTTAAAATAAAATTTGTAATTTTCAATATTGTGAAACACATAGGAGGTAAGAAATCATTGCTTATGTATTGGATGTTTCTGTTGCTATTTAATGCCTATCTTTTGAGTAGATAAAGGCACATGCTATTTACAATAGTTAAGCATATTAAATTGGATTCTTATGCCAACCTTCTTTAAAAAGCTTAACCATTGTAAATCAGATGGGAGTTATAATGCGAATAGTATTATGTGTTTCATATACTAAATACCTACCAGTAAGAAGGCACACAATAGTACAGCTGGTACTATAACAGCAATAAATGTTGGTGTTGTTATCACCATAACAAGAAGTGATGCAAGTGTTGAAAATACCATAGAAATCCACACACGGTATGTCTCTGGTAGTTTGTTATCTAACACATCCATATCGCTTGCAAATCTGAATTTGCAGATAAAACCGCATCATTATTAGGAAAATCTGGCCCATGTATGTTATTAATATAGACAAGACCAGAAATAAGAAACATTGTTTTACATACCATATTTCGCTAATGAAACATTCATCATAGTTTCTGGCTTTTTAATAATCTGAAATCATCAACAGTGATCAGATAGCTAGGGTGAGTTTGTGTGGTTGTACTCTATAAGCAATATGCATGTAACTTTTTTTCTTTTAAGCATTTTACCATGTCCCCATTGTATTCTATTTCGAGGTGGCATTTGCAGTGAGGTCAATTTTTGCTCATGGTTGCGCGTATCAATGTTTAGAAAGATTTAAAACTACTCAGGGTATTATCACACATCTCTAAATATATAACTGTATACATGCATAATATAGGCTTGTGATTTTTTTTCAGGTATCATAATAGCAAAAGTATGCTACAAATTGACAAAATAATGTGTTCTTTCTCCAGCATTAAACAGATGTCTGAATTTCATATCATTTATATTCCAATGTTTGATCATATTTTGAGGAAAATTTAATATTGTGGTGCAAGAAATATGAGCCGCAACATGAGAAAGCCAACAATGACGTTGTGTGTCTCGAGAAGCCTCATTTTAGCCTAGGCATCAACTCAATTTAATCAGAGTCTTTGCTGTCCACATAAAGAAAGATTGGCCCCATAGTTACCCACTGAGGGTACAATGAAAGCTATGATCAGACTGGACATATGGCCAGGCTGATCTGAATCTTCGCTTCCACACACTCATTTTGTTAGCCATGTCATGGGACATATAGTCAACGTTGGTGATCACAGTGCCTTTATTCCCTTATCTACAAATAGATTCCATCTTATGATTTGATTCAATAACCCATGGATGGTCCATTATATATATTAAGGGGTCAAAGATTTTTATTTCCAAATAAAGCGTATTTCTGACGCTGAAGTTTTTTTGTCACAGCAAAGGAAATGCAGCTTAATGAGATATTTCATCTGGGTATTCACTTTTTGCCAAAGTACACATTTAGGAGTCACTAGTATACAAAGGCTTAAAATTCAAATACGAAAAATTTCTACTTAAAATGATCGAATAGTCTAAAAGCATTTAATAAGTACCTGTTCAAGAGTCTCCCAACTGGAACAGAATCAAAGAAAGACATTGGTGATCGCAGCACAGAGAGCAACATCTTAGCATGTAAATTTCCTGATGCTGTTACTAGCTTAGTAAGAGCTAGGTAAAAAGCTCCATAAATTGTAATGCCTGTAAAACAACACAATGGAAGAATAAGCTTTTATACTCAGACTATGTGTCAGAATAATTCACATCAGAGCCAAGATATGCACACCTCCAAAAACTAGAAGTCCCCCTACATTCCAGAAATTGTGATTTATATTTCCTATCATAGAATACATTGTTGATACTTGAAAGATCAGTGTCATTGATATGGTTCTTAAATGTAGACACACTGCATATCTTGATATATCCATGCAATGTTTATTGACATGTTTTAGTATTTTTAAATATTGACTAAACCGCTAAAAAGGGTCTGTAGGTATACTTGTGGAAATAAACAAATATACCTGAAATTACCGTCGATAGCCGTAAAGAGAAGGCTGTAATTAATAAGGGTAAGATAACAAATCATGGTAAGTACTATTAATTGTAGCCGAGTGAATAAGAAAGTGAGTAAGGGTACAAAGATCATGATTCACCAATGGAAAAGTAACAAACTCACAGTTAGACACCACAAACAAGAGCCAAGAGGTCAGCCCTTTTCAAGCAGGTGACCACAAGGCACATATAAACAGACGTGTACAAAGGCGTAGCAAACACAAGACAGAAGAACATAAACGCTGCACAAAAACCATAGAACCCATGCTGCTTTCGTTTGGTAAATAATCTCACAGGGTGGTGGTTATAATCCCATTCTGATATTTTCGTTTTTCTTTTAGTTTTTGCCTAGTATATATATATATATATTATAATATGTTTGCTATATAAGCAATACGAAATACATCTGTGCATCTTTAAACAGCAATACTCAACGATTTTGTTAAAACTATAGATAGTTAAATAAATAAAGATAATGAAATTGTGCAAGAAGAAATTTTGACACTATACTTTCCATAACATAGGTACTGATCAGACCATGGGCAGATCCAGAGGGAGGACAAGGGGTCTAGACCCCCCTGAAAAATCACAAACATATAGGGTTTCTTTGAAATACTGGTCCGGATCCCCTGAAAAATCACAAAGCTACCAAGCCAGTATTTAATGTTTGGCCATCATCGAAATCAAATGACGTTTCGCTGGCAGGTGGATGATGGCCCATTTATAGCAGTATTTGGATCCTATATCCCATAATCAACTACAAAAACGTTTGGACCCCCAATTGCAAAATGTTATGGATCCACGCATGCAGACTGCGTGAATATGCAGACTGGTCTGCACCTTAATTGTTCCCGTGGAGCAAATTCAGGTTTTCTTGCATTGTGACCCATTTGTTATTTCAGCATTTATTTTTGCTGTATTGCTGTGTTATTGCGTTTTAGTTTGTATTTTGTGGGAGTGGGAGCATGCTGCAATTTCTCAATTGTTTTATGTATAATATTTGATAAATTAATTCTAGGATACTAATTACCTTGCAGTATACCAAGCAGACTATAAACAACAATATATTTGGTAAAACTGTCTTGATATTCTTGACTATAAGATAATGAAGCATTTTTAAGATAGATATCTTCTGTCCAGAATGTCAGCCAGAACATTGAATAAGTATTCACTACTTGATACACCAGGAATATCAAAACTGACACAGTTGCTGGTACCAGCCCCATAGCTCTGAAGTAGTCAATAATCACAGATGCTTTCACCTAATAAAAAAAAATAAAAAATAAATAAATATTTTTCTCACACACAAGATAAGGACTTTCATTGTTTTTACCCATGTGGGATAACTCTTTCTCACATGTGAGATAATTCTTTCTCACAAACCAATCCAAACAAGATCAAGTGATTACTATGTTAGCTTGCTACACATGTGAGATAAGCGTTACTTATACGAGATAAGATACACGAGCTATGTTGCTAAAGCAAGATAACCTACTCGCAACATTTTAGGTGCATGACTGTATACCTTCAGAAAACGAAAGTTGAATTGTAAAGACAGTCAAGAATACTTTCAATGTTGAAATTGGAGTGATTTAAGTTGGCCTTCAAAGTGGTTTAAAGTAAAACTGCGCATTTTTACTTAAAATATTTATTCAATGCTTTGAACATGCTGAGTGCATTGTGGGAGACATATTATGGCATGTAAGGCAATGAGTGACAGAATGCACTAAGACCGGGGAGTCTTGACGATGTAAAATCGAAACACATTTTCCTAAACAAACTTACTTACTTACTCAAGTTACTGATGCTGATAAGCTAGCTTTTGTAAATCCATTTTGATGAGACAACTATTTGTTCTTTGTTTAATTTTCTCTTTTTTTTGCTGTTGTATGTTGATTTGTACAGCATGCCTCATTGACTGTAAACATCATCCTCAGTGAAGGCACCATCAAATGTTATTTAGTACATAGCTAAATGTAAAAATTGGTGTATGAGAAAAAAACCCAATCATATCTGTTCGGCCGTTCCAGAATAATCCCAACGCTTGGGTCCAAGGTTCTGTATAAAACGAGGCCTGGTTGGTCCTCAAGTATGGATGTTTATGTCTACACTGAACAATAATGATGGATTCTATTTATCTTACATACCCTTACCAGCCAGAGGGAAAGATAAAAAAATGTACAGCCACACGTCAGCCGCATGCTGGCCACATGTCGATCTGAGACGTCATTGTTTTTGTTAAAATGACTTCACCATGTCGCATCTCAACGCATTTAGGATTTTCTGAAAGCCTTTTTCATGTTTTGATGCCAATCAGTGATCCTAGGGAGGGTTGTTTCTATCCCCCCCTCACACTTATGATATATTCTTAAACATGTAATCTTACACAAGTGGTCGTTTGGTATGTATTCATGAAGCTAGCTTCAATGGATTTCTAAATTTTACATAAAATGACCACAGGTAAAGTATTCGGTTTATCAAATATCCAAGGATAAAATATAAAATGTAGATTTCAGCTTGCTTTAAATAATGAAACACATTAGGTGTTTTGAGGTCTGTGAAGGACCAAGGTCAAATATATTTATTCATCCTCTAACCATATCAGCTAGTTATCCTGATAAAATGAATAATTTTATTTTCAACGCATGTGTTGTTCACATAACGCAGTCATGTACGTGCGTTATGTGAACAACACATGCAATGGAATCACCTAATTTGAAAACGAATTTTTTCTATACGATAGGGACTGCTCTTAACAGAAAGAATTCACCTGTTTTAGGAACAATTTCTATAAGCTCCTATTTTGTAATGGGATGCAATTTATCAAGATAACTGCTAGTTTTAAACTCCCCATTTGGTGTGAGTAATTTTTAAATGGTCTGGCTACGCTTAAGGTAATACAGATATTGTATGTGAATGCTGCATTCCCTGGTCATACTCACTGACTTATTAAAATATTGTACTCACCGATCCTTCTTGCACAACTTCATCAGTGGTCAAGCGATTTACATCATAGATTGGCGTTGGCATGGCAACTGTATTTTGATACATGGATCGGCTTAAATTGCTTATTCCTGATATGCTCCTCTTTACCTTCTTCTTCCTTCAATAATAATACAAAGATAATTTCGGGGGAGATATTGAGAGATTTGTTCATTTTTCTGTCAAAAATCTCATTGAAGATGGCTTAAAGCTGCATACTCAGTAACTATGAACATTTTTCGAAAATTTTTAGTTTCTTTTTAAATCATTTGTAAAAGTAGAATTAAGCTATGTTTTCACAATAAAAATGTTCAGCACAGCTGAAAACTGCATGGAAAAGTGAATTATCTTATCAAATAGGTGTTTTTTTTCTCTTGTTGGTGAATATTTGCGTCCCTCCAATAATTCTAGACCGTTGAATTTGAACATAAATGCAGTTGTTTTGATAGTGATAACTTGTTAAGATTTACGAAAATGGTAAAAAAGTCTACCTGAATTTGAGTATTTTTACTGTGTTTTTGAAAAATAAAAACATTATTTTTAAAATTAGAAGATCAAAAGTTACAGACTATGCAGCTTTAATGGGAGAAATATCTGATAGCAAAATGTAATGAATCTAGAGAAATTTGCTAAAATAAATTATGAAAATTCAAAATTTCATGTCTGATTTGGCTTGATGAAATAGGGTCTCTCATGATATTTTAGCCAGAATTTTATCTGATAATATAATGCAATTCTTATACAACTATGCGCAAATTACTTGTTGTAAATATTTAAGGATTGAAATGCAGATTTTTAGCTTGCATTGGATGATGCCAAACATTCGGTTTTTAAATGTCTGTGAAGCCCAAAGGACTTCTCGGAGACACTAAAGAGCTAATGTTTTGCATCATCCAATGCAAGCCAAAAATCTGCATTTCAATTCTTGTTTTTACATTTAATATAATTAATCAAATATGCCGTACAATCTTACGCCAAGCCCCGCTTGTTACCCTTTTAAATTGATTTATTTTATTTATAATGGGGGTGTTGAAACAACCAGCTAGGGAAACTTTTGTACACAACGCAATGACGATCCCTAAATTACGTCATTGGTAACATGATAATTACGTCACACAAGCATGATAAACAGAGACATTCATTGACTGACTAAAAAGTTAGTCCGCCCAAGGTGCTTGTCAGATCATGTAGTTTTTCAATGTTTTGCATTGAGAAATGCAAACATCTGGAATATTAGGTTAGATCTAAGGATCCAACAATGGAAATGCAAATATTTTTCAATACGCCACTGTTGAAAAAACGCATGGAAATGATGATACATATATCATTCTATATATTATTTATTGCCTATATCACTGTTCTGGTTTTGTTATTGATTGAAACATTTGTAATATTTAGTAGAAAACCACACATTATCAAAACAATGGTATATACATGAACATGTGATCATGTTGTCAGTAATGTGAAATAATATCTCCTTTTTAATCTATTCCCTATAGGCTGGATACCTCAAAACCCAAGGTGAAATTAGCAAGTAGTGTTAGGGATTAGTGAGCAGAGCTTATCTTATTAGGAGTTGCTTTCATTTTGCATCGAAATTGTGTCGGGAGGCTCTTGACCTTTCAACACCAACATGGAAATTTGACTACTTGATTTATTACTTTACTATTTGTCACATTCCGAAAATAATCAACATATATTTGCTTGATAGTGTTTCACTCATTCTTTGCTTTGCTCTATATGGACGCCCAAGAAAATACTTAGAAAAGACAATTTATTCATACTTGGTCTAAAAGAAATACGAGATATTTGAGCAGTCCACCTACCTTCCTACCTATCTAATTTTTAGGTTCCAAGCAATTGTTATCTCAAATAGTGTGCCTGCTGATACAAAGTACTTTACAATACAATAATACATGCATGTACTACCCTAACTAAGCAGTAAATTAAATACTTTTTTCTTCGGTTCAAATAGTCTCCCACTGCTTCATCTGATGATGCACCACCTTCTGTTGTTACTGTCTCTACCAGTTCAAGCATGTTGTCTCGCATCCATTTTACTAAAACAAGAGAGAATATTAGCTGGTATTAAATACACTGTCTGTGCCTTTTTAAAATGTTGATTCCTTGAAACACACTTTAGATTTTCCACATCTAAATCTCGGTCTCATTTTCAGTTTTATTCCAAGATACGTTTGAATATATATATGAGAAATGATCAAACATTTCTCGCTCCCTTGTACTAAGGGCTACCAGGGAATGCAAATTTGACTATTACTTTTCAATATAATCTCCCTTCAATGCATACACTTAGCCCATCTCTTTTCGAGCTTTCTTACCCCTTCAATATATAAGGAATTTTCTGGTCCTCCAAGTACTTGCCTCTATGACGTCTTCAGTATTTCCATACTGTGTACCAAGAAGGTAGAATTTCAGTTTTTGGAACGAATAGAAGTCAGAAGGAGCCATATCAGGAGAATGTCGAAGCAGTCTTGGCAACTTGTGACGTATGGGCAGGTGTGTTGTCTTGCAAGAGCAAAGCACGGTGAGTCAGTTTTCCTTGCCTCTTTCTTGCGATTTCCTGGCATAGCCAACTCAATTCGTCTGCTTATTATGCACCATTTATTGTGCAACCTTGCTGAAGATAATCGATCATGACCACCCATTGCCTAATCCAAAAGATTGAGGCCATAACCTTCCCTGCTGAATGAACCATCTTAAATTTCTAAGGAGGGGGTGAGCTAGGGTGCTTCCATTAATTGCTCTGCATTTTTGACTCTGGGTAAAAGAGGTGAACCCATGTCTAATCTTGGGTTACAACTCACTCAATTTGCTGAGATCACCTTTATAGAGAGACAGGAGAAACCTAGAAAAACTGAGCCTAGTACTTTTCTGATCATTGTTTAACATTCGCGCTACCCATCTTGACGAAACCTTTGACATACCTAAGATGATGGTGAGAATTGATTGTTCTAGCTATGCTTCGCAGGTCTCACTTCCTATCACACATAACCAGAGTGTGCACGACCTTGACATTTTCATCAGCGATGGCAGGTTTGGGCGGCCAGACCGTCCATTATCCTCAATGCTCTCTCTCCCCCTCTTAAACTCTGCTGTCCATTTTTTCACTGTGCTATAAGAAGGGGACTCCTTCCCAAGGGTATCCTGAAGTCTTCATAAATTTCCTTGGTAGGCATTCCCTTTTTACTGAAGTACTTAGAAACCTCTCTGATTTCAAGTTCCTCCATTTGGCAAATGTGTCGCACCCTCCTCTCTTAACAGGGCTTAACATAGGGAACCAAGCATGACGGCATACTTTTTACACACAACATGTACTATAATTACTGTAGTATAGCCCTTCAAATAGAACACTGTATTTTGGCAATAACATTATGTCTAAAATACAAATCTTAAATTCAATTGGAAAAATATGTTTAAACCAAAAAAATCTAATAAAAAAAATATTTTTGAAGCTTTCATACGTTTTCATAAATGCTGTGATAGGATGGAATTTCAACATCCTGGATGTTTTATGCCAAATGATATTCCCTTCCAGTACCTTGAGCGAAACGGATCAATTGAACATAAACCATGTATATACTTACATAAGGCAGTTTACTATGCTTCAGTGTTTTTTAAATGTAGCTGCTGATTAACTTGTGTGGCTGTTTATCAGCCTTGTCACTAATGTTTTAGTAATTTCCAACCGTGCCACAAAGATGGTACCCCAAAAGAAAGGCTACATCTATGTATAATGCTAAAACACCCTCTTAGTTGGAAGCCCTTGACTCTTCAGTGAAATTAGTCTGCTTATTGACCCCACCACTCTCATATGTCTGATATAATAACAACAGGGCATATTTTTTCTATCATGTAAAGTAAGTGTTAGTGTTAAAATATTAAATAAAATGTAAGTGCCTGTGCATTTTTTATTTTATTCATATTTCAAGGACTGTGTCAATCTGATTGACAGCTCGCACATACAGACAAATGAACAACATAAATAGATAGGTAGACAGTCGAAAGCAGACAAAAATGATATCATTTGGCAGGCATTAAACGCAAAAATTACCCATTATTGGCAGCCTAGATTACATCATAAACCACACCATTTGATGCCTTCAACAAGATAATTGTCTGCTGTAATCTCTAATGGATATTTTATAGATGAACTAATACTGTAATATCTATACCAGTTGTATTGCACTGATAGTACAAAAATGGGTATTTTACAAGATATCAGAGCAGTAAGATTGATATCATTCTCCATCTATCATTCTAAACTTAAATCTAATTAGGGTTTTGTTATTTCTAATGTGCATGCCAACTTTCAGTGCGAAGAAACTTTCATTTGAAATAAGAAAGCCCTCCAGTAAAATATTATTACTGACCAGTTCCAAGGGGGTACTTTTTTGTGGTTAATTTGTGTTATATATGTCTTGTGTTAGTCATGCTTTTGCGTTTGTTCATTGCTGCCTTGTGGTCACCTGGCCTCTTGGCTCTTGTTTGTAATGTCTAATTGTGACATTGTCACTTTCACTGGTATCCTGGGTCAGGTGTGGTACTTGATTTTATTGATTCCTGATCTTTACCATCTTTCTTTAAGTCAGAACAGTCATAGAGTCTGAAGTCCGACCCATTGGTGTGCAATTGGAGAGGAAGAAAAGTTGCAAGCCTTGATAGGGTTGACCACCAAGCATGCACTCTGTTGTAATACCTTAACGTTAAAGCCAAATGTAACTACGACACAGTAAATGTAAATTATATAGGCATAATAACCTCAGTTTGTAAATTTAAATGAGTTGTTGGAAACTTGGATATAACTTGGATATCATGCGACAATCTGCATGCCTGGTTGTAAACCCAATCAAAGTTTATAGCTATGGTTTCCTCTTTAATTGCATGACAGTGGATCAGGCTTCAGACTCAATGACGGCTTTGACATAAGGCTTTTATCGATGAGTTGGTGCCTGATACTTGTCAATAACTGGGCGCATTGTGGTTCAACTTGACGTTTTTTATAGCTCTGACTTTCTGTGAGTCGTGAGGTTTTCTTTAGCTCTGACTATCTGTGAGTCGTGAGCCTGGTTTATTGTTTTATCATAGTTTGTTAATTTGATTAGATTGTTTCTCTATGATAATACATTGTAATAGCTAGGAAGCCTCAATGTAAGCTTAACATTTTTTTGCTTTAACATCAGCAGGATCTAGGGCAAACACTTGGTACCAGTAAAATGCATTTAAGCGCCCCTGAGGCTTAGGATGCTGTCTGTTCTATGGTGGTGATTCTGTTAGTGTTAATTCGTTGTTGATTGTTACTCCCATTGTAAGATTCTGTAATTGTTCTATGTTTTATTGTGCAATACTTTGTGTCTGTTCTAGTTTTGCAACTATTTTGATGGGGAAGAGAGCCGGTAGCTTTGCTGTGTTTGTCTTCTTGGTGTCACATGATTGTTGTGTGGCTCTTCCTCACAGCGCCATGGGTTTGTTTGCAGTTTGTGATTATGGAATTTCCTGATCATAATCACTATTTTTTGAATGCAATGACTTGGCCAAAATATAGATGAGAACGAGTAAGTTGGTATTTTTTTATCAAATAGTTGGCATTATTTTGTCTTAAGATATAACCATAGAAAGCCACAAATACTTTTCACTGCCCAACTTATAGCATATTTATGGAAGAAAAACTGTGCTAATAAATCGTGACTAGAAGGTTGCCAGAAGTAATCAAATCGTCAGGATGGTGCTATTGACGTTATGACGATGATGTTAACTGAATAATGACTCTGTACCTAAAACCTTCTCATTTGATGTAACAGTCTCAAATAGGAAAATCAATTTAGCACTAAATGACACACAATGTCTGGTTTGATATGATATTCCATTAATTAATGCTTTTCACATATATCAACTTAATTTTATCTAATTTGATCTATTAGCATATAGACTTAACTGCCATTACCTGTCTTGCTTTGATATGAGTTCAATCAATACAAATGTGTCAAAAAATGTAACATCAAAACAGAACCTTAGGACAAAAATGTTTTTAAAGAAGGACAATGCAAACAGAAATAATAAACAAGTAGCCCAATGGGCAACGATCGCTCACCTGAGAGCCAGCATAATGTTGGAGACACCATAATTTACGATGCTCAAAGGCAGACAGTGTTCAATCTAGGAAATTTGAAATGGGACCATTTTCATTCCTTTTCAGATGAAAATAAAACGCTCTCCAATATTTCCCCATTCACATAATGGTAAAGATGGCCCAGTCTAGCTTAAACAAGGGCCATTTGATCCAAAAGGGGGTCAATGGCCCCATGGCAGATAACTCTGAACTTGAAACAGTGACCAAGAATTAATTCAAAAACAATAGATATTATGCCAGTTCTAGTTATCTGCAAGTATTAAAAAGATCTGAAAAAAATGCAGAGAAAACCTGGTGAAAGTGTAGTTTTCAGATGCTCAAGGGCAGCTAACTCCTTCGTCAGTGATGAGATCTGACCGAAATTAAAACTCATTCATACTTTAATGTATGTCCTGGTAACCTAAAAGGATGAAGAAATTCAAATGAAAAATGAAGGCGCTAGAGTGGTCACAACATTATACAGTTATATATTTGACGCTCAAGAGCAGCTAACTCCGTAGTTAGTGATGAGATCTGACCGAAATTCAAACTCATTCATACTTTAATGTATGTCCTGGTAACCTAAAAGGATGAAGAAAATCAAATGAAAAATGAAGGCGCTAGAGTTGTCACAACATTATACAGTTATATATATTACGCTCAAGAGCAGCTAACTCTGTAGCCGGTGGATGGGTGTGGCGGAAATCAAACTCATTCAAACTTTTATGGAAATCCATGTTACCTGCAAGATTCAAAAATGAAGGTGCTAGAGTGGTCATAATAGATCTCCCATTGTAAGTTTATGCAGATTTTTATGATGCTCAAGGGAAGTTAACTCCACAGTCTAAGGGTGGTTCTACTTTAAATTAAACTCATCCAAGCTTTTATGGTTGTCCTTGTTACCTGCAAGAATGAAGAAAATCCAATAAAAGATGAAGGCACTAGAGTGGTCACAACATTTTCAATCAATTTTTAAGATGCTCAAGGGTATCTAACTCCAACATAAGTAATGGGATCTTGACGTAAATCAAACTCACCCAAGCTTTTATAGCTGTCCTTCTTATCTGCAAGAATGAATATTGTCTTTTCAAAAATGAAAGCACTAGAGTGGTCACAACATTTCTCCCATAATAAGTCTATGGGAATTTTAAATACGATCAAGGGCAGCTAACTTCACAGCTATGGTCTGATCTGGCTGAATTTTGAACCCATCTAAGCTTTTATAGTTGATCTTGTTACCTGCAAGAATGAAGAAGATCCAATCAAAAATGAAGGCGCTAGAGTGGTCACAACATTATCCATCAATTCTTAAGATGCTCAAGGGCAGCTCTACGCCATAATAGGTGATGAAATCTTGACGAAATACAAACTCATTCAAGCTTTTATAGTTGTCCTTCTTATCTGCACGAATGAAGATCAATTCAAAAATGAAAACACTAGAGTGGTCACGATAGATCTCCCATTATAAGTCTATGGGGATTGTTCCAGACGCATTAGGGCAGCTAACTCCACAGTCCGAGGTCTGATCTGCCTGATTATTAAAATCTATCCAAGATTTTATGGTTGTCCTTGTTACCTGCAAGAATGAAGGAAATCCAATCAAAAATGAAGGCGTTAAAGCGGTCACAACATTAACAATCAATTTTCAAGATGCTCAAGGACAGCTAACTCCATAAGCTATGGGATCTTGACGAAATTGAAACTTATCCAAGCTTTTAGAGTTGTCCATCTTATCTGCATGTATGAAGAAGATTCATTCAAAATTGAAAGCACTAGAGAGGTCACAACATTTCTCCCATTGTAAATCTATGGGGATTTTTTCAGACGCTCAAGGGCAGGTAATTCATAAGTCCCTGATAGAATTCTGCCCAATTTCAAACATGTCTGAGATTTTATGGGTGTCCTTGTTGCCTGCGAGAATGAAGAAGATCCAATCAAAAATGAAGGCGCTAGAGTGGTCACAACACTTTTCATTGATATTTCACACGCTCAAGGGCATCTTACTCCATAGTCAGTGATGGAATCTTGCTGAAATTTAAACAATCCAAGCTTTTATGACTGACCTTGTTACCTGTGAAAATGAATAAGATCCATTTGAAAATGAAGGTACTAGAGCGGTCACAACATTTTTTCCATTATAAGTCTATGGGGATTTTTTCAAACGCTCAAGGGCAGCTAACTCATAAGTCCTTCTTCGGATACTGCGCAATTTCAAACCTATCTGAGATTTCATAGGTGTCCTTGTTGCATGCAAGAATGAAGAAGATCCAATCAAAAATGAAGTCGCTAGAGTGGTCACAACACTATTCATTGATTTTCCACACGCTCAAGGGCAGCTAACTCCGAAGTCAGTGATGGAATCTTGTCGAAATTAAAACCCATCCAAGCTTTTATGGCTGACCTTGTTACCTGCAAGAACAAAGAAGATCCATTTGAAACGAAGGTACTAGAGTGGTCACAACGTTTATCCCATTATAAGTCTATGGGGATTTTTCCAAACGCTCAATGGCAGGTAATTCATAAGTCCTTCTTTAGATACTGCCCGATTTCGAATCCGTCAGTGATTTTATAGGTGTCCTTGTTTCCTGCAAGAATGAAGAAGATCCAATCAAAAATGAATGCGTTAGAGTGGTCACAACACTATTAATTGATTTTTCACACGCTCAAGGGCAGCTAACTCCGAAGTCAGTGATGGAATCTTGCCAAAATTCAAACCCATCCAAGCTTTTATAGCTGACCTTGTTACCAGCAAGAATGAAGAAGATCCATTGGAAAATGCAGAAACTAGATTGGTCTCAACGTTTCTCCCATCATAAGTCTATGGGGATTTTTCCAAACGCTCCTGGACAGCTAACTCATACGTTTTTCGTCGAATACTGCCGAATTTCGAACCCATCCGAGATTTTATTGGTGTCCTTGTTGCCTGCAAGAATGAAGAAGATCCAATTAAAAATGAAGGCGCTAGAGTGGTCACAACACTTTTCATTGATTTTTCACACGCTCAATGGCAGCTAACTCTAAAGTCAGTGATGGAATCTTGCCAAAATTCAAACCCATCTAAGCTTTTATAGCTGACCTTGTTACCTGCAAGAATGAAGAAGATCCTTGGAAAATGAAGGTACTACAGTGGTCACAACGTTTCTCTCATTATAAGTCTATGGGGATTTTTCCAAACGCTCAAGGGCACTTAACTCATAAGTCCTTCGTCGGATACTGCCTACTTTCGAACCCATTCAAGATTTTATAGTTATCCTCATTACCTGCAAGAATAAAGAAGAACAAATCAAAAATGAAGGAGCTAGTATGGTCACAAGTTTTCCCCCATTATAACCCTATGGGAGCTATCTGTTGCCATGAAAATCAAAGTTCTAATCTGATCTAGTCCAAAACCAAAGGCAGTCAATCCCCTACCCCAATGATGCTTCTGGTGAAATTTTATTACAATCAGCCAGCTGATCTAGGAGATATTCATGCTTGAAAGTGTGGACAGACGGATGGACAGACGTACGGGAGCCCACTCGAGTCCCATCCTATAAGCTCACCCTGAGCCTTCGGCTCTAGTGAGCTAAAAATACACTATTTATCAAAGGACATCTTTTTACAAAACTGAGGACTTTTTCTTAAGCGTTTGCTTCTAACGTTTTACTTTGTAAAAGTTTTACTCCCATAACACCCATAAAAGTTATATACATACTCTCTGGATCATCATAATCTTCGCTGGATTCTTGAGTCAGATGCTGAAGTAGAAATTGGGCAAAAACGCCATTGTGCATCATCAACTCATCGTATGTTCCACATTCAGATATCGTTCCATTATCCAGGACAAAGATATTATCAACTAGTGGTAACCAATGGATGGCATGTGTCACAAGAATTCTGGTCTAAAAGCGAAAAAAAACATATATACTGTTCACGAAATGTAGGGGATATTTGAATATAAAAATTATAGCACTTACCAAACTAATGCCATGTGCCTTAACAAATAATATTAAATATCAAAGTCATCTAAACTACAATATGAATAAAAGAGGTGCGTTGAGAAGCTATTTTGGCCCCCCTAAGAGGCTAAAAAATGAAAAATTGTTTTCAGCATTTTCTTCTTAATAGTTTATCAGAACAATAGCCCAAGTGTAAATATATGGTATTAATAAAACTTTTACCGTTGCTATGGTAACAAAATGGCCGCCAAAATAGGCTAAAAACAGGAAATTGGCTATTTTGGAGCAAATTTGAAACATTTGACAGACCAATAAACATAGAGCACAGGCAAATACAAAAAGATATTTTAACAGATGATGAGAATTATTAACGTACACAACATATTCAAAGGTTTTTTGTGTTTAGCTGTGATGATATGAGGGGGTTCAATATGTAATGAAAACCCATTCATAACTCCATCCATAAACGCGTTGGGACTTTATGTCATATATCAAACGAAAGATCAAAGCGTTGTCGTTATAATGGTGTATGAAACATTATTTTATCTTTCAAAATTTAATAAGTTACAGACTTTTTAAAAAACACACTAATATACACTGAATATATTTTCCTGTGAATCGTAAAGACGCATTTTAACAAAGGTAGAAAGGCATGCTGTATTCTCTAAAACAAACAATTAACATGCATGAATCACATATCCATAGTTTTCTGACTCATCTCACCTTTATCTGTTATAAGGATAAAAACTTTGGACCGGTACCGATTTCTCTTGCAAGCGATTTTATAACGTTACCCCCTCTTACGTTGACGTCGTTTAAAGCAATGGACGTAACACTAAATTATGCACGGTTCTTGAAAATTAAAAATATTGCTTTGTACCAGAAAAGGACAATTTTGATTGTATCGCAGTTTCAGTACACACAGTGCATGGGCAGCAGACCAGTTAAACTGAAACCAATATCTAGGGGTATCTCATCTGAGTGGTATACCATTTTCGTTTCCTATAATTTGTCGTCAGAAATTAGCCAGCCAAATTATGTACATGTCAATACGTTTGACAATGTCCAAATATTGCATCCAAATGCAAACATCGATGAAAGCGGTATTTTGTCTGATCCTTTACAGTGTAAGCTAGAGATGGCATTCTTTTAAATGGTTTTCTTATTTCAAATGACGTATTCAAGGGTACTTTACGAGTGAAATTAGGTATGGAAATTTCAAAATCAGCTGTATTACTTGCAAATGAACATCAAAGTGACCAGAAGAAATGTAACAAATGATTTTCGTATACATTTTCCCTATGCAATCGTTCACGCAAAAACGACTCTAAGAGAATGTAGCATCAAGGAGGATTTTAACCAAAATGGCAGCCTCAGTATTTCATAGAATATAAAGCAATATCAAAGATTTTTGCAGTTATAAATCACCAGTATATGTATATTTACCACACGAAGACACAGACTGAAAACATCCCTCGTTCATGTAGTTATCTGCTTTTGAAAACATTGCTTTATTTCATGTCTCAGTGTACTTCAGCACCCTATCTTGAAGGTGGCTTGTGTAAATTAGATAAGAAGCTGGAAAACTGCAATTTTACAATTATTTAGCCAAGAAACAGACCTTTTAATGAAAGCAATTATGAAGTGTGTAAATATAAAACTTTTGGATTTACTGAGCTGTTTTCATTACATATTGAACGCCCCTCGTATCTATTTCTTAAAAAACGGTCTCCAAAAAACCTTAAATTGGTCCAAAATGGCAATTTCTCTTTTTTAAGCCTGTTTTGTTGGCCATTTTTGTTACCATAGCAAACATAACAAATTAAATAAATGCCTGAATTTTACACTTAATTTAATCTTCTAATAAACCAATCAGAAGAAATTGGTTAGAAGAAACTTTCAGATTTTGGCTCCAGAGGGGGCCAAAATAGGCCCTTAATGCAGGTTGTCATTTACTAGGATTTATTTGGTCATGTGTTTCTGAGACAGCCATATTTAGATCAGGGTTAGCCTTTCAATTGTCACATGTAAATATCATGATGATGGATTATGCAATGGCTATGTTTTTAAAAGAAACTATCAGTTATTTATTATTTTTCTATGTTTAGAATTGGTTTTGATCACTTCTTCCTCAGTTTTAGGAATACTTGGCTAAAATTTGTCAATTTTTAGTAAATCATGTCACATTTTTACGTTTTGCTACCGCCCTATCTCCTAGAAATGATTATGGTCCTCAAAAAAATCTTAAAAAATAAATATATCCAAATTGCATATTAAGCATGCATTATCGAAAGCACGTCAAAGGTTTTGATATTTTTTGTGAAATTTGGGTCTTGCCCCCCAAGTTTTCTTAGGCATGCCCTAAAGGTCACATTACTCCATTTTAAGCCCTCAAATTATGCAGGAAAACTGGCTAACATATTGGTTTATGAAAAGTCAAAATTATTTTTGCGACAAATCAGGAGTTTAATTTCTAGATTTGGCTGGTCCAAATA
Organism: Loripinus fragilis; assembly: GCA_964019695.1. NCBI lineage: Eukaryota > Metazoa > Mollusca > Bivalvia > Lucinida > Lucinidae > Loripinus > Loripinus fragilis. The sequence goes on along the minus strand of OZ026519.1, from coordinate 32,090,215 downwards.
TCCCCTACATTTTGTGGAAAGTATTAATACTGATTATCAAAGTGTTAACACAATAAAAATGTGTTGTGTTTTGTTTGAGGTGTTCAGTCCCAGTCAACAGCTATGGTCATGTTGATACACCACACTTTTTCCTGGGAAAGCCTGACAAAAAGGTTAAACAGTACTTTGTGCACCTACTTTCGCATCTAAATAACAACATTCATTTTTTAATCAGCGGAAGGAGGAGAATGATACTAGATTTCTTTATGATCAATCTCCATTAAAGTATAGGACGGGTCGAGAGATAACTCACGATGCCTGGATCTGCATTTAGACCTACAACTGACTGTGCTATACCGCCAGGTCAAACATGTGTCACACCAATATAAGAGAATGGTCATCATACCACTAGCATCAAGATTATTGTATTTACTTTGGGCAACAATATACTGTAGATGCTGTCAATACCAGTTCGTGCATATAAAAGTAAGAAAGTAGGCAAAGATCAGGAATCAATACAATCAAGTACCACACCTGACCCAGGAAACAACATGAGAAAGTGACAAAACACAAGAATCTTTTTTACTGACCATTCCAAGGCGTTGCCTCTTTTGTGGATCTTTTTTTGTTATTTATGGTTTGTGTTTGTCATGCTTTCTTGTCTTATCGTTGCAGCCTTGTGGCCACCTGCCTGGAAAGGGCTGACCTCTTGGCTTGCTTGTAGTTGAAGTTATTTTGTGTTTGTCACTCTCCCATGTGATGTCCTGGGTCAGGTGTGGTGCTTGATGGTATCCATTCCTGATTTTTGCCTTCTTACTTAGTTTGCCTATATCGAGTTTGTGAGAGCGTGATATCATAAAATGATTAAATGTTATATTTGCCAACTGGTAACAGCTATTGCAGTCATATATTACGTCAAGCGGCACATGCTTTAAGCATATGAAGTGTTGATATGTCACAAAATCATATATGGTATAGACACAAACTGTATACGTACGACTGCTATGTCATTTTAACTGCAGATCAATCAAACGCACACTACTTGTTTCAATTGTACATGTTTTTCATAATATGTTTATGCGTATATAACTCATAAGATTACTTTAAATATGCTCTTATAATGTTAGGGCTGTACACACAGATAAGCAGCAAAGTCAAGAGATAAACCATGACTGCACATAAAATTACTTGCCTTATTTTTTAACATGCCAGTATTACCAATGACGTTTTTGAACAAGCTCTTTCCAACATTGGCATCAACAGCACTCAGTGGATCGTCTAACAAGTAGATATCAGCGTTATTGTATACAGCACGTGCAAGACTGATTCTCTGTTTCTGGCCACCACTGACATTAGTTCCCTTTTTAAAAAAAGAAATATTCAAGTCATTGTGATAAAATATAAATAGTATGGTTACACCCTTTTAAAAGAACAATGGCCAAACAAACAAAGAATATCACTTTGATTTAATAGTTTTACTCTGGATTGATATCAGAAAACCAATCATTGCTGTTCTTTACTTTAAAAGTTCTGTCACTTCATAATGTTCCATTTTTTTTCATTATATAGTACTTTCACATCAACATCACACTGATGAAACACGTTTTTATATCCAGGTGGCATCATATTCTGCTGATTGAAAACAAAGAAAAAAAAATAACAATAGTTACACATTTCATTCCTGTTAAAAATTAGTTTATTATAATATGAGAGCTATAGAATATAAAAATTGAATGTCTGAACATACTCAATCAAACCAGGTATGTTATTTCAAATGATCTTTTTGGAGTATATACATATTAAAACAGCTTTAGGTGTGTCATATATCGTTGGCAAATCATCTATAGAAAAAGTGTAACATTATGTCTAGTTTATTTAGAGGTTGCAGCAGGTGGTGTTGTTCAACTGCGAGTCATTATAACATACATGTATCCATGCACATTGATATATAATTGGTATTTTCCATCTTTCAGCTGTTTTGGACTTTTGATTTCTGTCAGAAAACTACATGTGAGTATGGCCTATGTTGGTGCATGGGTGACTGATAATCATTGCAATGAACATTTACCTTCATACCAAACTCATTAAAACTGAAGCTACTGTTCTTCTCTCATTTTTTAAATGATTTGGCTCATTCTAAATTCTAACGTTAAATAGAATATTGTTTCATTAGCATTTGAATAAAACATAAAAAAAGCTCTTTACTCCAATTAAAAGATCAATTATCAAGATTAATTTATATTTACATTAAACCATGTTGATTCAATCTAAATTTTGGATTTAATAGCTAATGACAAGAACTCATCAGATTTAAGCTTCATCATGCATAATCGCAGCTGTACATGTATATATGGACCTAAACAACTATGTAAACACAGTACACTGTACCTTCTCTCCAATTTCTGTCTTGTCACCGCCATCAAGTATCTCAAGGTCTGGCTTTAAAGCACAATTTTCTATCACTTTACGATATCTGGAGTTATTATATTCCTTTCCAAACAAAATATTGTCTCTTAGTGTCATGTTTTGAATCCATGGCTCTTGTGGGACATATGCAATGGTACCCTGTAACGTTTATAAAGTGCTAAGCTTTAAAGATGTCAGATAAAACGTATAATTTACAATAATTGGTATGGTCCAAAAGTACCATAAATACAAGACAGTTCCAACATTCTAGGACGTTTAAAGCAAACATTAAGCATGAAGTCAAATAACAAAAAAGCAAGTGTGTATGACCAGAAAATTCCACGATTATAACAGACTACAGACCAACCCACTGCACTGCGGTGAAGAGACATAGTTCTTAGAGTCACACAACAATAAAAACACAATTAAAGTCAAGCAACCAGCCCTTTTTATCTCAGCAGGACGATTTAAAACTAGAATGGACACTGAGTACTGCACTACAAAACAATAACCAAACGCAACCTTTCTCAAATATGTAGAGAACTAATAAACACCGAATCGATCACAACAGAACCATTGTTCTAGAATGGACAGCAGTGGAAGCCATTTGGGGATGGGATGGTTCTGGATTAGGGAGAATTTTAATTAATTTGACAAGCCAACTCCTTGTCCTTAATTCTACTTTTGTAAAAATTTAAACATATGTAGCTCGCAAAACAATTTGCTTGTTTGAGTAATAAAATAATATATTCCAAAGATTTGTCCAGTAAATAAATTTAAACCCGCCTTTGGCTGTGGCTGCTGTCAAATCTAAGATGTGATTAGTTTGTTTTATTTCTTAGTAATTTCTGCAAGAATACAATAAGCAAAATTAGACACTATTCATTCCTAACAGAGTTATGTGCATAAAAAGCAAGGAAACAAATAGCCACATCACAAAACCATTGGGTTACGTGTACAATCATTTTCCATTGAAAGGACTGACCTCTTGACTGTTGTGTGTGTTGTGTTTTCTTTTGTTTTGTCACATGCCATATGGTGTCCCAGGTCAGGTGTGGTACTTGATTGTATCGATTTCTGACTTTTGCATATCTTTTTCCATCAAACAACAATGAAAACAACAAAAATCAGAAGTACAGCTACAATTTAATCACTGCTTTAGAATAAATATGCAGCGACTACATATATTGCTTGCAAAGTATTCGTCCTAGGTAATTTTTAAACTAAAGCGCATACACTGTTTTGCTGGAACATAAACTGTCTTGTTCTATTAACCATTTCAGAAAGAAAAATCGAATCAGGTGGGGATAATGATATGAAAGAAAGAAAAGAGTTTGTATTTCACTGGCAATCAGAGGTAAAATATTAACTTGTTGATCCATGATTGGTTTGAGACAGGCATCAGGCGCCAAACTACTGATGAAAGTTTAGGCCATGATTGCAATGATGTCTGAGGCTTGACCCTAATAATTAAAGGGATAAGCATAGATATAAACAATAATTTTCTCCTTTTTATCTACCTGTGTTATTACATTACATACAAAAAGTAAAGGAGAAGTGAAGATCAGGAATCAGTTAAATCAAGTACCACACCTGACCCGAGACATCATATGGAGCTTTACAAAACAGAAGGATACATCACACACATGAGAGCCAAGAGGCCAGCCCTATCCCAGCATGTGATCTTAAGACTGCAGGGAACAAACATGGCAGTTTAATAAAGACACACGTGATAAATAAATAGTAAAAAGGAACCACAAAAGAAGCATAACCTTGGAACAGTCAGTAAAAAATCTCTGAAGGGCTTAAACGTATTTAACAACGCCAACCTCACCCTTTATTCTTAGCCATTAATAGTTCAGTTATGTTGACAGAAAAATATTCACAAACACATAATGACAACAACAAAGAATCATCTTTCATTTTAATTACTCTGAAGGATGAAAGCCAAAACTAAATTCTAATTTTCATTTGTTATGCTATGCCAATATATTTCAAAGTGCCTATATCAGAGCCCAACTTTTGGCACGTTGGCTAAGGCATGGATCGCTAAGCATATGAAGCCTAATTCTCATGCCAGTTGTGAGACTTACCTTAACAGACACAGTTCCAGAAAGAGTAACCATTTCACCCAGCAAAGCCGCCACCAGAGATGTCTTCCCACTGCCACAGTGTCCAACAACTGCCACAAGCTGACCAGTTTTTATATTAATGTTTATGCTGGAATTAGATATTATATTCTTTTATTTAATTGATAATATTGAAAAACCGTATCTGCAGGCTCAAACCATTGGTGAGCATGTACTCAATGAAGATCTCAAATTCCATAAAGTCTTGAATATAAAGTTAACGATGAGTCTGTATAGCTATTATAGGAATGTATCATTTCAGTAACAGTTTACCTTTATAAGCCATTATCAATGAATATAATTTCGTTGTTTTGGTATGCTCTAGAAAAAAAAATTAAAAGTTATGAATTCTGTATCATACTACACACCAAGTGGCTCTATGGGGCATGAGAGAAGTTATGTTTACCATTTACTAGCATGAACAGACTCAGACAATTTATATTATCCAGAGATCACATAAGCTGGAGGTTCGTTCTGAGTTTTAATAGGAACATCCCTTTCCCCCACCACTCTTTATTCACATTCACTGGTCTTTGTGACTACTCAGCTTGACCATCTAAATACTACATGATTTGAAAGCATAAGCCAGCTAACTGGGTTTGAGGCTTTGTTGCCCTACCCAGTGTAACTTCTACGAAAATAATAAAACGTATAGGATGAACGCTAAAATGCTTCGTAGATATCAATTTTGCTTACTTACTTATTTAAACTAGGAACTTTTCCATTAACATCCCAAGTAAAGTTGCCAACAGATACTTTCACAGACTTATCTGAAAGAAATATATATGAATTTTCCTACTTGTATAATATACACTTGTTGTTGTTGATAATTTAGCATGGTAATGGCTTTCTGAAATTGAATTGTTAAATAACAGCTCACTTTGATCTACATCTTATCCCTTACCTTCTAAACGCTTAATCCGCCACTATTTTTGTCCCTTAATTATTCTGCGTTTAATGTCTGCTGTACATATTCAAAATGCACTTCAGAACATATTTTTCTTGGATGCGAACAATATGAATCCTGATCAGACTTCTCCCAAGGCAGCATTCCGATCTCCCTCAATATTGTTTGCAATATGGTCTACCTAAGAACAAGAGAAGACGACAAAAGTCTTGACTGGCGAGTTAAGGGTTTTTGTAGGGGATTTTGCCACATAAATCATTAAGTGAAATAAACGTTTAAAGAGCTACATGGTAAATGTCTGTTACTAAAATAATCTATATAAAGCAGCTACACACTCCTACGACTAGAGTAAATAAATAGATCAGATCTGATCAGGTTTTCATAGCAGCCAAATGGAGTTCTATAAATAGCACAGACTCTAGTCGTATGAGTGTACATGTGATAGCAAAAAACCATGTGTGGATCCAGAAAGTTTTTTTTAGAGGGGGTCCAATTTTGACAACGATTTTTTTCTTCTTTTTTTGTTAAGTTGATAAGTGGATCAAAATACCACTAAAATCAGGCCATTTAAATTGCGTTTCGCTGGAGTACCAATGATGGCCAAAAATTGAACACTGGCTTGGTAGCTTTGTGATTTTTCAGGAGATCTAGACCACTATTGCTAAGAAACTCTATATTTTTGTGATTTTCAGGGGGCAGACCCACTGCCCCCCCCCCCCCCCCTCTGGATCCACGCATGACTTTCAAGCATATAATGACACACCATAAATATATACAAATATGTGAATACAAACAAACCTGAAAGTTTAGACTTGTCATAGTTAGTGCTTGGTAGGTCCACTGAAGTCAAGAATTGTTCAATACGAGACAAAGACACATACGCCTGTACAAATTGTATAAATTAGAGAATTAGATTTGTTTGTAGAAACAAAGAAAATTACATTGAATTTCCTAAAATAGATAACTCCTATGCTGACTATTGTTTAAGAAGATGGATGACCAAAAATATATATCTAGATTTCCAAAGCACAGACTGAAACAATAAAAAGGCCAACTTGCAACATCACTATGTAAAGTGTATTATATGGACATCTTCCTCTAGGCTAGAAATAGTACAAGTGAATATGACTAAAAAATAGTAAGTAAGTATGATCAGGTAATACCACAATCACAAACTACAACAGTACAAGATATCAGCCTACTAATAACAACATAGGAAGTGATGCATTAACAGCCAAACTAAACAAACACATATGCAATAATAAAAAAAGTAGCAGAATACCAATTAGATTATAATAAAGTATAATTCAGTGGCATTTTTACAAGAAATTTAGCAACTTTTCATATAAACATGAATTTTCGACGGTTACCACAAAAACTGGTGCTTGTTTGGACCCAGCCTGAAATCAATCGGGAGTTTACCTGTCAGCACATTAATGATGAGTAATCATTATCAAATTCAGCGGAGATATCTGTATCCAAACACTTTTATTCAAACATAAATACTTTGACATAACTAGATTTACTTTGAAACGTTAATACCACGAAGACTGGGACAACAAGCATAAAACAATCAATAAAATATAATGGACTCAGTTGAGCACCGAGTCACAAAATCACTTTTTTTAATTCACATTAGTAATTTGAGTCAGGTCAATGCACCAGTAAATGTATGATGATCACAACGAAATATATCACGTGAATCAGACTAACTCATTGCATTAAATCTAGTGCAATCAAATGCATTATGAGTGATTGTTAATTTAGATAGTATGACAAAATACACAAATGATAACTTAGGGTAAAATTGTCTCACGATGACCACCAGTATTCAAGTCAAACTGTGATGATGTTTTTGTAGCAAAACGCATGCATTCTCAATTTATATTTAAAGAAGCATGCGTGCGTGTTTAACGAAGTTTTGTTATCTATAAAGGAGATGCTTTCATAGTTGTGCCTTCTAAAGCATTCAAAAACGAACGTTTACCTGAATCAGTCCATTAAACAATGTTGGTAGCGTTGTTAGGAGGTATTTCATCACAACTACTAGGGAAAGGGATACAAACACATTCTGAGAGCTGATGTAATGGTCAGGTCGGAGAAGAACATATGTCAGAATCAATGCATAGTGTATCTACAAAGTAAATATAATGGTATTCCAGAAACATAAATATTCTACGGAGTAATGTAACAATCTGATCTATAAAGACAGAAGTCAAAGCAGACCAAGGTGTATATGAATTAATATGTGTTGTATTTGATACAAACCCACTTGAGAGCTGATTTGATGGCCCAGTCGATACAATACAAGCATGTAATAAGAATACATGCATACATTTTCTGCAAAGCAAATGCAAAAGTGATGAATTCATACACATACTGAGAAATGATTTAATCGTCAGGCCAATGAACAGCATAGGATACTAGCATGCCATGGTGTATCTACAATACAAATACCATTACAATTATGTATCTAAATAATAACTTTCAAGGCTAAGCAGAAAACAAACACAATTGAATGACTTATAATGTACATATTAAGTAGCTGCTTTGCAAGGCATACCAGTTCAAATATCTCCTTTAGCAGCACGTGTACTGCATATAAAATGAAAATCAAAAAGCTGTACTGTAAAAGTATATGTCCATTGTACTTGTTTCTGGTATAACCAACTTTCTAGTTGCTTCATTTCCTGATATAGCTTATCTGAAAGTTATGTGATTAAGGCAGAATGTCTAAGGATAGACGCATTATTACAAGTCAATAGCAGGGCTTTCATCAACCTTTCATCGCCTCCATGCGAGCTGATCATTTCTTGTACTTCAACAACAGCAGAATCTAGGGCGAAGATTTGGTACCAGTAAAATGCATTTAAGCCCCACGGTGGCTTAGGCTGCTGTTCGTTCTAAGGCAGTGGTTCTGTTGTTGTTGATTTTTTGTTTATTGTTACTCCCATTGTGGGAGTCTGTAATTGTTCTATGTTTTGTTGTACGTTACTTTATGTCCATTCTAGTATTGCAATCATCTTGATGGGGAAGAGAGAGCTGATTGCTTTGCTTAATTTGTCTTCCTGGTGTCTCATGATGGTTGAGCGGCTCTTCCTCGCGGTGCCACGGGGTTGTCTGCAGTTTGTGATTGTGGTATTTCCTGATCATACTCAATTACTTTTTTATTTATTATGTCATGACGTCTCGTAAACAAGATATGCTAGACAGTTTTTCAAGCATTTCATATCAATTAAAACTTTGATCCTATCAAGGAATCAAGTGAGACCTGGTGTAATATCTATTCAGTAGATTTGATTCACAATATGTAGATATAAAACCTGGTTTTAGATTTGAGCTTGCTATTGAAATTCATGAGCTATTGTTATGGTTTTAAGAAGTGTCATAATAAGTAAACCTTTTCAAATATACAGAATCTTACATGAGTGTGCATGTTTTATTGAATGTATTCATTCTTGGACATCTACAAGAAAAACAGAACCGATGCCAAACATTTTATTGCATTTTCGCAAGGGGTTTAATAAATGAAATAATACAGGTAGAAGCATGTTAGATACCTTTAATCATATGAAGCTCAATTTTTTAAATCATGTGTCCAGCTAAGAACGTCGTTATTTTACGATATATGCTAGGATTTATTATCGGCACACCATAGCCATTTTACCAAAACATGTTATTCACTTTTTGTTTATAAATTTTAAAATATGGCATTATATCACTCTCATCATAGAACAAAATGAAGCAATCAAAGTAAATTACGGTAAAACCTGTGTAAAACGGCCACTCTCAAAACGATCAAAAATGGTTTTCAAGACCAATTATTGCTTGAATGCAGGTCAAAAGTAGTGCCGAATGCTCCAAGTGAGCATTTTACAATACTTTTGACCTTTATTAAGCTACCAGTTGGCATTAAGACCTTTGTATTGTCTATTTTTGAGCGGCCGTTTTACAAGGGTTTGACTGTATCCTGATTACCATATATGTTCCATGATTACATATAGATGTTGATAGAGCCATTAGCACTGCATTTGTCTTCAGACTCAAGAGTTCTTTACTCCTGATTGAGCTCACTTTCTTCATAAACGAAGGTTCCCAGGTGTACATCTTAAGAACCTTAAATAGTAAGAAAACGTTATTCTGTTATTAGATTAGTATATATGAGTGGCAGCAGAATATCACTGTTTTGCCTTGTGAGTAGATTATGGACAATTGTCATAATTATTTAGGATTAACCGATATAAGCCTAGCGGTTTGTGGACATAGGCAGACACTTAGGCAACATCAAATCCTGATCAGATGCTGCAGAATACGGTGTCTGATAAGGCTATGTGTTGTTCGGTTACAGAATCTTCTATTAATGTTGGAATAAAAAATATACAACACAACAACCCTATAACAAAAATAGACTGGCCCAATTGATAAGAGTGTGAAATTCCATTCATTATAGATGGGCCTAAATATTTTTCTCTCTGATGATAAATTTGATTTATTTAAGAAGTATCTGTGGGAGTAAAATAAACATGAGCCGTGACATGAGATTTTCAACAATGTGGTATGCGCAACCAGCAAAGACTCAGATCAGCCTGCCCATATACGCAGTCTGCCCAGAGCCGTTGCTAGTCGCTTGAATACTTTAAGACATTTAAGCTACTGACTGTACAGCATTTGGAGTTTCTACACTTAAAAGGGGGCTGCACAGGCTCGTCTGGGTCTACACTGTCAAAATGCCACATTGTTGAAAATCACGTGTCAAAGTAAGAAAGACGGCAAAGATCAGGAATTGATAAAGTCAAGTACCACACCTGACCCAGGATACATGTACCACATGGGATAGTGACAAAATCACAATTAATTATCACAAACAAAAGCCAAGGGGTCAGCCTCCCAGCAGGTGACCACAAAGCAACAATGAACAGACGCAAAAGCATGACATACATGGCTCTGATTGGCTCATATATGTTTTTTTAAAACACTCACAATCTTTTATTGAAGATCGTGCCATGAAAATATTGATAACCCTTAAGTGGCTGTGATTGATGTGCATTCTAAGGCAAAGTGCTGTTAATTCATTGTTGTTCATATTGTATATGGGGGTTTTGTGATGTAGTTATATGTGGCATTTCTTATTTGATATTGAGGAAGTTAAACTTCCTTGCTTTACATATTGTAGTCATGCTTACCTTGCAGCCTACGTTGAGTTTCAGTTAAATTAAAAAAAAAATCAATATCTGGCTTTCTGTGTATTTTCTTGTATTTCTTGTATCACAAGAGCGTTTTATGTTTCGTCTTTAATTCATATTCTAGGTAGCAATATCTGATGCAATAGTTATTATTATTGTAGAAAATGTATATGTTGTGATTCCGCTAAGTTGGCCAAAAAGTAAGTGAGTATGATCAGGAAATGCCATAGTTACACACAGTAGACCAACCCATGGTACAGTGAGGTAGTTGGCCAACGTGCATTCAAAATAGATCAACGAGGTCATAATGGAGGAATGCCCATAAAAGAGCCAGATAAAAATTTCAAAGAAAATGCTATTTTTTCCGTTGATAAGGTCATTGGTTCAGCCCTCTAATTATACCTAAAAAAGGTTTTTCACATCGGACCTACCGATTAAAATTATGGGTTGAAAGCTCTGTTTCTGCTATTTAACATGAAGGAAATAATAAAAAAAATTGAGGTACTTTCCCTCTTTGATTGATCAAGCTTATCCTTTTGCATACAATTGTAGTTTTATATTACACCCGTCATATAAAAATGGCATGCTTAATCAAAGGGGAGGGGGCTGCCAAAATGCTCAAAATCAAATTAATATAAACGGTCTTTAGTCATTACTTTTGTACAAATATGTAGCTTAATATCACTTCAGAGTGGCATGTATAGAGAAGGTAGTTATGATATACCTCCGTGATAAGGTCACACTGATTAAATCATAAGCAGATGTGTGTAAGACATTTACAGGTAACAGTCAGAAGTTATGAACAGCATACCTATTTACCCAAAACAACGGAATATTGTAGACCCAAATTGTATGCAATTGCAATACTTTTGTCTTTAGTTTTATGCTGCAAATATTATATTTCCATATATTCAGACGAATACCTTCTGAAACTCTGACCATCTGCAAAAAATAATTTGGTCACAAAAAATACACCCACCTCCTTAATCCTACGATTCTGGAATTGGTATGCAATATTTTCCAAATATAATTGTTTAGTTAGGTGCATTGAATGCCAGATTTTTATTAAGTTTCAAAAGTACAGTTGTCAAATATATGTAATCCTCGCCACAAGCTCTCAAAATTTGGGCAGATTGAATAGACGACTGTTTGAGGTCCTTTGCTTTGAGTACAATGACAAAAACACATTGGCTGTCAAATAAAACTAATGTAGAATTATTATTAAAGTTGTTTGAAATGCCATCGTTTATCATGATTTTGTATTGGTAAGGTGCTAAGATGTATAATGGGATGTATAATGGACTTACCTTGATTCCATTCAGCATTTCATTTAGGAGTCGTACACGTTTGTCTTTCATCTTTAGAATATACTTCTGGATACCGTGTTGTCTTCTAGCAATGTACACATTGATTGGGAATATTATAACTAAAGCTACTATGCCTCCTACAGTAGCAATGCCTGTAATAGATATTAATGCATGGGAGGTATAAGAGCCAGCCCATGGGCATTTGTTAATCATTGCATCCACTAACTATATAGAAGGCAAGGCTCAAGCAAAACAGCTTAATTTGTGCTGGTACCAAGCATAAGATACCATGTGGCCTATGCGTAATGCAACTATTCATTTAAGTATGTCCATCTGCATAGTCTGATCAGAGTATTAGTTGTATGCCTGAAGACATGTTGGACCCTTGGCTACTGATAGAGTGCCCATTTTGGACTCTGCCAGACTACACGAATGCACAGGCTGATCTGTATCTTAGATGGATGCACATGTCAACTTGTACCTTTCACTTGACACTGACTCTTTTATTACAGTAGATTTATTAAGGCTCAGAATAATAATATTATTTAAACTTCTAGCATAACTGGGTAGCTGTGCATGCATGCTAAAAATTCACTTTACTCATATTAATAAGTACCAATATCTCGTGTATGGGACTAAACATATACCTTGGTAATGAAATAGTACATTTAAATGTACTGTCTTGGTACTTCAAGCCTAATCACCGTTTTACATACCTGTGTCTTGATACTGTTAAAATGTATAAGTGTGCAAATTTGATTAAAAAATACCATGCGATTCAAGTGTTATGAGCATTTTCACTAAAAGACCTTGACCGGCCAAAATGATGCTCAGCAAACCCTGACACCAACAGGCAGGACAAATGCTCAGCATACTCATGTCTATCAAAACGTTGGTTATATGCCAGTGATTAGGGGATGTTGACATGCAAAATGTGATCCAAATATACCATGTGGTTCAATAGTTATGAACATTTTCACTAACTGGTAACAGATGGACAGATGGACTCATAGTGATTATAGTGCAGACCCAAGGGTCGTGCAATATATATCAACAATTTGGGATGAAGCTTGTACAGCCAGATCTTGTACCATCTAATGAGTATTGATTATGTTAAAGTGAAGGCTGTTCATCATATTTGTTGTTTACGTATCTAGCATATAATGCTTATTCATGATCTAGTATATATCAAAATGGACAGTTTAGTCACCAGGACTGACGCTGGTCGGTTTAACAATAATTAGTTGTAACAATAATTAGTTGTATACAAAATACATTAATTACAAACATTATATATATAGGATTTAGGAAGAATGACATTTTAGTATTGCAAAAGTGATTTACGCCCTCATTTGACTGCTTATTTTTATAGCCCCCCCCCCCCCACCTCTCTCTCTCTCTCTCTCTCTCTCTCTCTCTCTCTCTCTCTCTCTCTCTCTCTCATTCCAAAAGGCCAGGGCTTGCTGTGAGCACACAAGGTTACGCCACAGACCTTGATAATACCTGCAACTAAGGTTTCTAGAGCATTTAGTTAATTAAATTATTGTTATTTAACAATCAATTTTGATGCCAATTTATTTCTTTGTAGCACAATGAAAGCAAGTAAGACAAAAATTTCGTCTGTTGCGCTTGAAATGTGCAAATAATCTAGCAGACATAAAAAGTATTTTAATAATGTTAAACCCATTGTAAATGTATGCTGTAGCTGGACCCACCGTGGCTCAACTTGAGGTTTTCTTTAGCTCTGACTATCTGTGAGTCATGAGCCCTTTCCTTTGTTTTATCATGGTGTGTTAATTTGATTAGAGTGTTTCTCCATGATGATACATTGCATAAGTTAGATGGCCTCCATGCGAGCTGAACATTTCTTGTGCTTCAACAACAGCAGAATCTAGGGAGAAGATTTGGTACCAGTAAAATGCATTTAAGCCCCCCGTTGGTTTAGGCTGCTGTCCATTCTAAGGCTGTGGTTCTGTAGTTGTTGACTTTTTGTTTATTGTTACTCCCATTGTGGGAGTCTGTAATTGTTCTATGTTTTGTTGTACGTTACTTTATTTCCATTCTAGTATTGCAATCATATCGATGGAGAAGAGAGAGCTGGTTGCTTTGCTTTATTTGTCTTCCTGGTGTCTCGTGATGGTTGAACGGCTTTTCCTCGCGGTGCCACGGGGTTGTCTGTAGTTTGTGATTGTGGTATTTCCTGATCATACTCACTTACTTTTTTTGTATTAACCAATTCCCAACTCACAGTATCAACTAGAATGCACAGTTGATCATAACAGACACTGGCGTGTAGCAGATGCATTGATTAACTGCTTCTGTAAATCTAATAACTTTCTAAGGGTGTCTTACGTTGTGAAATGAATAAATATTGCATAAATAAGGTAATACTTCTAGACAAAACTAGCAATTCATTATATACAGGTCTCCAGATAAAAGTGGTAATGATGAATTCATTTTTAAATTTTCTTAACCAAAACATAAGTTGTGTGTGCTCAAAAGAACCGTTTAATTAAGAACATTCTTTTTGAGCATCAAAACCATTAGTTTAGACTGATAGATTAGAAAATGATCACAGCTTTACACGTAAGCTTATAATTATTCCTCGTTAAGACCACAATGTAGAACAACATTGAAATACCTAGGATTATCCATAGAAATGCCAGTGCTCCTCCTACCATCAGAAATATTGCCACACAGAAATAAGAGAAGAACAGTGCGTCCTGGATCCTCTGGCAGTCCAAAGACATGAGGTTTACTATATCACCGACAGAGCTGGTATTGTCTCCCTTGGAAACTGTCAAAGCCTAGTTAATAAAACAAAAGATCAAATACTGTAAGAATCTAAATAACCTGGAAAAATGGATTCGTCATAAATAGAGAAACCTACAATATTAGAAAAGAGCAGGCTCAGTTTTATTGAGGTATTCTGCTTTCCATCAGAACCCAATATTCCTGAAGGACCAGCATATGATAACATATCAACACTATATCGATGCACAGGGAGAAGTTTTAACAATTACACACAGAAACAGCGACAGCTGTCTTTAAAACCCTTTTGGATAAAAAAACGCCCTAAAAATTACAAAACTGATAAAATGAATATAATCCACAGTAAATTTCTAGGCATTTTGTAACTTCTTATTCTTTATTGAATAGTGAGCTGTCCTGTAATTTTTTAATTTTCACTGCTGAAAAACGTATAATGAGCTATCCTGGATAGTTTTGTTAATTTTAATCAGTATAATGCATAATGATCTCTTTGGAATAGTTTACAACAATTTTACCTTTTTGACGAATAATGAAAAATCCAGGGAAGAGTAGGGTTTCTAAACTGCGCGATATGTAATGAACTATTCAGAGTAACTTAAAATTCTGTCTAACATGAAGTAAAAATAATCACCCTGAGTGATCTGATATTTGTAACTTCTAACTTGCTTAATTCATGCTGAGTTATACCTGGGTAGATTACAAACATTAAACTGTATATTATATAACAAACATATAAATTATATATAAGTGATGGTACAAATTGGGATCTTTAAACCCTGTATCTATTTCTCTTTTATTTAAATATATTCTTTAATTTACTATAGCTCAAGCTGTAGAGAGTCAAGTGTATAAGGGGTAGTTTCTGAGATTTTAATATGTATTGCATATTCGTATACTCATTCGTATACATGCATGATTTGCTGTCTAGTGGCTGTATTAGCCTCTATTGGTATTAGCCTTTCTAAACTTCAGTTATACGTTTATGTTAGCAGTGAAGTCTCTGACGAGACAACATAGATGCACAGGCTCATCTAGCATTTAACAAATCACTTAAGTAATTAATCATTAAACCTCATGGGCTAGCTTATGTTTGTATCTACTTATGGAGCTTAGACATAGGATATTACACATATGACTACCAACCTTTTTGTAAATAACAAACATCAGAGCAGCCTTTATCTTGAGTCCAAGTTTTGATGAGTGATGAACAAGAACGTTATAAACTATTATATGGGTTTCTGTAATGATGAAGAGACCAATAACATATACTACTCCAAGCCAGAGACGAGTTTCACCTTGATTCCGATCATCTATAAAGTCAATCAGTAGCCTGCAAAAAAGGCCAATATTACTGTTAGCTGAAATAGGAAGAGAAAAGACATAATTATCTCGTTATCCCACTGCACGCTGTATATAAGACTGAAGTTTTGGTCAGTAAAATCTTTGAAGACACGACTGAGCATGCTGGCTATTTAAAGGCGAGCCTGTTGTTGTTAGTCCACTGTTTGCCGGTGTCCTTATTTTGTGTTGGGTTTGTGTTTAGCCTTTGTTTTGTTTTCTATCATTTCTATTTATGCAATCATATTTGTGAGGAAGGTACAGAAGGAGCTGGTTGCTTTACTAATATTATATTCTTGTGTGCGTGTGTGTGTGTTGGGCTTGTTTGTGATTTGTGAATGTGAGTGTGGTATTTCCTGGTCATACTCACTTAATATATAGACACTCTTTCTAATTTAACGAGAATCTATATCCTATATGGACTTGCCATAAATATGTGGTTTTACAGTCACTTGTTATGCTTGTTGAAAAGACAAAATATTTAGTTAAGCGTCAATATGATGACTCATTAAGCATTTTTGACAGCATACATGTATATTGTAATTTTGTTTAATGTAATGTAATGAAATGCATTTTCAGTAATCATTTTGAATCTAACAAAACCAGACATAAAGCTGACGTGATCAAGTTCACACCACTTGTAGGTTATTTCTATGACAATATGACTCTGTTTATACTGACTTAAATATTGGTTAAATGTGCCTGTAGTTTTGTGCTAAATTGGATTTTGTCAATCCCTTCTGAACACAAAAATGTTATCTATATATTCAAAATGCCATCCAATTAAAATTTTAGGGTCGTGCTGTGTATTATATGCTTTGAATCAGCATATGAGGAGTGCAATACCTCAATTGGTAGAGCGTTCCCGTAGGAGTCCTAGGGTCGCTAGTTTGAGAAGCACAGAATGCTTAATGTTGTGCACTTGAGTTATCCTCTTGCGTTATCCTCTGCTTAGTATTGATTAAACCAGGGATGACAGGAAAATGATAATGCATCTTTTTCATTCTCACATAACGAAGGATATAAATTGTAAGTGTAATATTGCCAGTTCATTTCTACTTGTACATTTATATTGCAGTACTATACACAATAAGCTTATTAGTCGTCTTATCATACATATGTTGCTAACGTCGTTTTCAGATTTACTTTGTTAGATTTATAGGTATGATTGATTTGCGTGTACTTATTTTGTATGTGCTTGAGTAGTTTACCTGTGACCTTACAAATATGTCTCTTACTCTATGTTGGTTAATAGTTTGTGATTGCGGCATGTCTTGATTACAAGCAGCATGCGTGTGATAGTCAAAAATAACTTTTAATCTACTTATTTCTTACCTCAAAATAATTGGTTGGAAAAAGAATAAGCCAGTGGATATGGTTGAATACAGAGAAAATTCAATATAGTCTAACCAGTAGGTCTTCAACACTGCCCTCAATAAAATGTTCCTATGAGGCTATATTGAAAACAAAAAACACAGCACTCACTTAAATTTCATTTTACATACCTTTTAACTCCTTATTCCATAAAAAGATGGTGTATCAGGAAAGCATATGACAAGTGATTTGGTGGTTATTACTAAATTGAAAGGTCTTTACTTGGCCTTATTGTTGTTCTAACAATTTATCATGATACATTTGATACTTAACATTGAGTTATATCTAAAACCCTAACTGCTAAGGTGGGTCTAAGAAAGTATCAACAAGGCGGTTTTAAACAATAATTGCTACAATAAATTGTTTCTTGTATGAAGCATTCTAAATTTTGTTTCGAAAGATAATAACCTAGAAAGGAGTAGCTAGTAGCATACATTATATATGTAAGTTAATTGTCATGTCATTTTTTTCATTCAAGTTTCAAAATACATAAACATCTCATAAGTCGATAAGACTAGTTTTGCAATTTGAGTTATCAATAGTTCGAGTTAAATAAATACTTGGCCCCAATTGTAATTATTTCCCTATTTCCTATCAAACTATGAAGTATGTGTACTAAAGACATTCTCAGTAAGATTGTTCTATAATGTACCCATCATATATATTATGATAGGAAATAAGGAGAATAAATCAGAAAAACATCTTGTAGTCTATTATGTATCGCACATTAATTTCTACTTAATCGGAAACCTAGAGGTAGCAGTAGTCACACTCTCCAGTGTTTTGTGTAAGAACAAATTAACAGAGTAAAAGTTATTGCTTGTCAGTATGGAATATTAGGACACACCAAGACAATTTCGCTTAATATGTATAACAATGACAGATGGGATATGTTTCCAAAGAATTTCTCCAAATGTGTTATTAACATGAACTATTTAATACACTATCGAACAGTTACACAAGTACATGACTGAAATTCACCAATATTTTACTTACTATTTATATGCTTTTATCAACATAAATATACTTGAAACCAATACATTTGGTAGTTTGGCAAACAACAAATATGAAGATCGAATGACTTGTCAAAAACGTGTCATTTCATCAGGGTCTAGATTGTATGCTGACATGAAAACAATCTTCAGAAATACATTATAGTTTGAATAGTTAGATCTTATAATATAACCTGGACAATCTCATTTGTACTAAGTAAGAAAAGGATCGATACAATCAATTAGTATGCTAAAATCTATCAGTACATACAGAGCATACAATCATTTAATCATATCAATTAAAATAGCAATGCTTGATTAAGAAGTACCATTGGATTAATAAGTGACACCTAATTTGTGAGACAAAAAATGGCCAGCAGTACTTTTTGCAAGAGTTAACCTTTATGTTTATCACTTGTCAAGTTTTGTAAGTCTTTTTCAATGTTTTATGAATTTATTATAATTATGTTCATTTAATCAATATGATAATGATATACATTGCCTTGATACTTTAAGAATATTACTTACTTTCGTTTCTTCTTCTTTTTCTTGTTGGCTAGAATTTGTCTCTCTCATCAAAGGTATTGATTCTTCATTATCTCTAATAGCATTCTTAGTGTAAACCTTTGGTGTTGATGTCTTCTCTCTAGAACGAAATTGCAAGAAAATTCTTGATATTTTTTGGTGAAACTGGACCTGTCAAGGCGTCCTAACAGTGACCATGGCCCTGCTACTGAGCTCGTATGGCGTTCCATCGCGATCCTACAGAGTTCTTGTTGTAATTCTTTGTTCTCTCACGACGCTTTCACTGCACTTTCACAGTGTTCACAATGCATGCACAGTGCTTTCACAGCCTTCGTATTGTGCTAACAGTGTGTTGAAGACGCAGGGACATCTCAATGAACGCCGTTAAATCAATTTTACTCTGTCCTTTTAATTTGTAGATTAACCTTATATCCAGAGGTTCAATTTGTGTTTTGGGAGGGACTGGTTCTTTCAAATATTATATAATGACAAGACAAATATGTAAGATTCCTCAAATTTTGTGGCCATGAAATTCTGTATTCGAAGATCAAAGACCTACTCACACTAAACAACCCAACCAATCACCGTTAACTACTTTGCTTTCATCTTTAATGGCACGCCAGTGGGTCAGATCTCAGACTCTATGACGGTTCTGACTTTAAGACATCTGTAGATACGATGGTTGAGGCCTGATGCCGTGTCTTTGGTCAGGCCCACCCTGGTTTGCCCGTTGGGTTTCTTTTGCTCCGATATTCAGTTGTATGTACTGTTGTAACATATCTTTGTTTTTTCTCCTTTTTATATCTTGATTTGTATGTTCTTAGAGATAATGCATCTATAGGTTAAGGGTCTTTTATGCGAGTCAAACATATATGTGTCTTAATCCACTTCAGAAATAAGGATGAGGTTGGTACCATTAAACATGTGTAAGCCCTCCAGTGATTATTTACTGTCCATTCCAAGGCGGTGCTTTTTTGTGGATCCTTTTTGCTATTTGTTTCACCTATGTTCTATTATACTGTCTTGTCTTCCTTGCAGCCTTGTGATCACCTGCTGGGAAAGGACGGATCTCTTGGCACTCTTGTATGTGATGTTTCCGCGTGTTTTGTCGCTTACCCATGTAGTATCTTGGGGCAGGTGTGGTACTTGATTGTATTGATTCCTGATCTTTGCCTTCTTCTTTACTTTTATTTAAAACTATTTACTGTTTGATTTAGGCAAAATCAATCATGTATAATTTTTCTCAATTTTTACCAACTGTAAGAGTCGTCAACGTGATATATAAAACATCCCAATCAAACTAGTGTACCATCAACAATATGCAAGCGTTGTTTTATTTAATCAAAATGTTTAAACAAATAATTTTAAATTACCTTTCTTTCAAGAGATAATGTTCTTTTTTCCAGCTGCTGTCCAGTTCTGGGCCAAAAATAGAGCACTTTAGGGCCTCTGTCTGTCCCCACATCTCAAAACTGGAAAATCTCTTCCTATAGCAAGCAACAACTAGCCTAAAATATAAGAAAATATCACAAGCGATCCCTGTGGTTTGTGGTTATTTTATTCATAGTTCTTCGTGTCTTGTTTGTCTTCTTTGTACAAGGTTTTATGTTTGGTCTAGGTGTGTTGATCATGCTTTGGGCACTTTATAAGTTTCCAATCACCCCGCAATGCTTGAGATAGCTATTGACTTTGATGGTTGCGAGTTTAGGGGTGGGGTTTAGGGTAATATATGTGTGGTAATTGAACATTATTATCATACAAACTTCAATGGGCATTTTGTACATACTATCATAGACAATTTGGTAGTTGATTGGTAAATAAAATGATGACTTAATCATCTAAATCAGGGTGTATCAGAAAAAGTGTTAACAGAGTTTTGATTTATCAGTTGAAAAGAACTTTGGACAGCTCACTTTTCCATATTTTCATTTAATTTTGGGTTCTTGTTACTCTTAACAAAATGGGTTGTCTTTTATTGTGATACTCACAGGTCACGATAGTTTTTTGCAGGGCTGCAAAACTACAACTCGTTTTTGAAAGAAAATACATGTAAGCATAACTATAATGTTGGCCTTTGTCATTTTTGTTGTAGTATACTCTAACGCATTTTTCTCATTTAAAAACTATATAAAAATAAAACATTGTCTCTATGTTTTTCATAGGAAACTTAATCTTTTTGAAAATGATAGAGCTGGTTTTGCTTTAATTGTGTTGTTGCTGATTGTGTTTTGTGTCTAATATTCACAGTGGAGTGCGTTGGTCTGCAGTCTGTGATTGTGGCATTATCTGGTCACAATCACTTACTGTTTTATATTTAAAGCATGAATACTAATCCATGTATCAAATGTTTACATATATACGGATATTAACAAGTACTTTTGGTTATATTTCACGTTGTATCTGGTTTATAAAAATCAGTTGCTAAACTTAGCTTCGAAAAGTAACCATTTTATCAAACAGCAAGTTGCTCTCAAAATAATCATTGAATCTAACAGGGAAATTTGTCACAGCTTTTTTGTGTTTCAACAACAGCAGAATCTACGAGCGAAGATTTGGTAACAGTAAAATGCATTTAAGCACCCCAGTGGCTTAGGCTGCTGTCCGTTCTCAGGCGGTGCTTCTGTTGTTGTTGATTCGTTGCTGATAGTTACTCCCATTGCAGGATTCTGTAATAGTTCTATGTTTTGTTGTGTGTTACTTTATGTCCATTCTAGCTTGATGGAGAAGCGAGAGCTGGTTTGCTTTGCCTAGTTTTTCCTCCTGGTGTCTCGCGATCATTGTGTGGCTGTTCCTCACGGTGCCATTGGTTTTGTCTGCAGTTTGTGATCGTGTTATTTCCTGATCATACTCACTTACTTTTTAATAAAACTGGAATATTGATGGCGCATTTTCTGTTCCATTTAGAGTTTTGCCTTCTTCCTTATTGTAATAATCTGACTCAAATAGTAAGATAAACATTTCAATCAATGATGTGATGCTTTTTAGAATGTTTCTGATTCAAAGTAAATAAAAAAAAAATATTGCCAAAAACAAATTTCTAGTGGTATATTGTTTGATATCTGCGCTTAAGGGTTTTTTTTTCACTTTACTAGTATAATGCTACTTACGGCATAACCCAGTTGAAGGTAAAACGGTTAATAATCGATGCATCATCCTCTGGACATCGTTTCTGCCAAACAAATATATAGATGATTAGAATGAGTCATATGTTTTTCATAGCTTAAAGGTTTTTGGTTTTGGTTTGGTTTGTTGCTTTACGTCCCAGTCAACAGCTATGGTGATTTTAGGACGGTCAGCTCACCTAACCACACTTTTTCATGGGCATTCTTGACTAAACAGTTTACCAGTACACGCACTTTTTGTAGTATACCGCTTGTAACTGACAGCAACTCTTGTTGAATCAACGGGAGGGAGGAGAATGGCAGTAACTGGCTGCTATATAGGCTAATAATGTTCGACCAAATCACCATTTTCAACCAAATTTTAACACTTTTACAGAAAAAAAACGCATAAAGTACAGGCAAATAGAAAATAGATTTTATTAAAGGAAAGGTTTATCACAACGCACAACATAATTGTTTAAAAATGTATTAAGATGTGCTGATATATTGTACTTTATAAAATGTATCATATTTAATATAAAATGTCATTATTTTATCTCTTAAGGAATAGCTAATATAATCGAACTAGTCACATAGCTATAAATTTATTATTTATATTTGTGTGCCCAGCTATCCAGTGGGATACAGGTCTGAGTGTGTGTGTTTTTTCTCAACACATGTAAGGATCATTTATGAAAGCCCTGGCAAAACTTCTCTGATACACAGGCTTGACCAATCTATGGCTGGAAGTATAGGTTATATATCATATATTACAATTATAAAGGAATCAAGAGTGAACGAATGCAGCGAGTGAACCACTTAATTTCTTTATAATTGTAATATATGATCTATGACGTACTTATAGTTTTCTCCTTGTTTCTTTGAAAATGGTCGCATTGACCACTTCACGGATTTACTTAATGATTTACGTAATAGATATTACATATATTGACAAAATATGTGATTAAGTTGGCCAAATAAAATTGATTTCTGTGCAAACTGATTGATTGTGAAGGACAGTAAGGGGCGGAGTAAAATATAGGTCTGCCTGAAACGTATCAAAATTAAATGTTCAGCTTACGAAAGTGATACAGGAAAACAAAATCACCAACAACTATAAATGCCATACCTCGCCTCCATTCTTGCGCAACTCGCCTCTTTCTGCCCAGCAATGCACTAATAGTTGTAAGCACAACATACCGTAATAGACATAAAATACAATCTGAGTATTACAGACAATCTGGAAGTAAATATAGATGCCAAATTATTATATAGGCCATCTCATGTGATAATTTCATTCTAAAACTTGACCAGAACTTCATCCGTGTCACATGCTTTGTGTGTTTGAGCAGTGAATGTTCTAGTTAGATTGTCGGAGCCTTTGATGCTTGCCAATGTATTAAGTAACAAAATCTCATTAGCTTCTATTACGTGAGTTTGAGATAAATAAACATTTTAAGTTCTATTTTTATATAGATCGACATAGAACAAGATTTTGAATAAATTTCGTGATACGTTCAGATGGACACGTAGGCCTATGGAATGTTCGAAAGAAAGTTTGTGATTTGAAACTGTTATAAAAAAAGGAATGGATACTGTTCGTAAAAGCTCTTAAAGTAAAAGGTGGAGGCTCTAGCACCGCTTCGCTCATGCGCAGGCTCGTCTGAGCCTTCAATGCACTGATCACAAATGTGATGAGTACCACAACCTCATGCACAGGCCCCAAAGCCTGCTTTATAAATGGAAACCAGAAATAAAGTAAAACATTGGCCTGCTGAACACAGATTTATCCTATCAAGAAAACACTATAAATCCAGATTCTGACAAAGCCATCAGATCAGGGTCACACTGTTTTCTACTCTGATTGGAAATATATGCTTAAAACAGATGCCGGTGTAACAGGATAAAAGGAAGGAATGAGAAAAACACGTAACACATAAGTATACTGAGACCAAGTTCTAATTGGTCACCTTACATTTTTACGCTAGGTCAAAAAGTAAAAAATAGCTCATACAAAATTTATGCTTTTATAAATAAAGAAACACTTTGCCGAGATGTTAGAGAAAAGATACCCTCATTTTAAAAAGTCTTCTACGATATTAAATATTCTACAGAGACGTTATCAATTAACGTTTTTGTTTGTTTGAAGATGTTACTGACTACCGTGATTTAAATAGAATAAAACTCAAAAGTTTTCTTTTAATAGAACTCTTCGTTGTTGTTTTTTTCGACACAATAGCTCAAGAGTCTTGCAGCGCTATTTTGACTATGTTGACATTCTGTATTTATACAATAATATTTACCAATAACAAAGTTATTTTAACTCACTATTTCTAGAATAATACATGGATTTTATTACATGTAAAGTGTTATATAACGGAACCAATCACAAGGAGAATTTGTAGCATAGTAGATGGCTTGATTATCCACTGTCATGGAGGTTGAATTAGAACCCCGTCACAATACCTTTTTTCTTATTTTCAATTTTTATATTTTTATTAATAAATTGATTTATTTACAGATATAATTCATGATTTTGGGTGCTGAATATTGCTTTAATGACAGCAAAGAATGCATATCCGATTGAGATGATGTGTTCAGTGGCATCTCGCATACGTGTTGTCGTGTTCCATAATGTCCCATTTGATGGACACTTTGTATAAATGTTAAACTGTTTTCCAAAAATGCTTAATTGGTACATTTGAAAATATGATATAACAAAAATGTAGAATAAGAAATGAAGGCATTGGTGGGATTTGAACCTGCGCAAAATGAAAATGCTGCCAACCACTCTACCTACCGAGCTATACAAGCTGATATCAAATTGTTTTCAAAACTACACCTGACTGCTGAATATGCCAGCCTAATGTTTTGATTTCAATGTATACAAAAAAGCAAATGTAAACATGGTCATTAGATCTTGGCAGCACTATAGACAAACACTATTGGCAGCTTAATCATAGAAATTCAGCAATTTACATGCACAATTTGGACTGCTCTGTACGTTATATTATTAGCAACAGCGCATTGAAATTTTCAGCGATTATTCATTTTAAGATATAGAATTGACTAATAATGTATACTGTTGCCAAATTGATTTTTAAACTTTCACATTGAAACCGGAAGTGCGCAGCAGTCGTGAAACTTATTAAAAATGGATTAATCCAGTTCTATTGTATTTGGCCTACAGTGCTGAGATGCAAAATATGCATTTTAGCATGAGTTAGTGATGAATTTCAAAATTCTTGAAAAATCTAAAAAAAATGCGTAAAAATCTACTCCAAGCAGAACTTCAATTGTTTGGTGTTTTTGTAAGTCGGATAGACCAGTTTGTAAACACCTACACTTCAATTTTATAAAAACTACATCAAAAACCCATTTTTCCTAAAAAAGGTCAAATAAATCGTTTTTAACCCAAAAACTTTCTAGTAAAAGAAAAACTGTTCCAAAACACCGCTAAAGTTTTGCCCATTTCAATGCACATATTTAGGCAAAAAATCGTTTTAATTTTGTTAGCACTTGGTCAGAAATAATGAGTTTAAAAGTGACTGATTATAACTCGGTTTCAATTTATTTAGCATTGAAAGGGTATGAAGTCTATACTGCCAGGTATAATAATCCATAAACCACTAGTGGTCCATAAACTACTAAACTCCAGCTGTTAAGTTTTTAGACTTAATTTTTCGCAATAACTTTTTTATCTTCAATTTTAGCAAAAAGTGTTCGCGATGAAAAGTATTCAGGAACATCTCCGCCAACTTCTCCAAATGGTTCCAACATCCTAGATGCTGCAGGTTCCTCTGTGCTTAGATGCATTCTCTGAATATTTTAAGCAAACCGTAAATAAACCAAGTCCAAGATGTCAGTCAAAAAGTTACATTGCTCCGCCCTAATTCAATTACTAAAGCGGTGGATGGCTTGTTCAAATATAAGAGAAATCGCGCCTGATTCGCTTGTGCGTTAAGCTAGTAGGGTCATCTCAAAACCGTTCATTTCAAAGCACGTGCATGAATGAAAAATTGCACGTAATGTGATAACCCAGCCTTTGTTCCTACAAATGAGCCTGCTTTAAGTTGAGTGCATATGCGCGGTAAATTCTGAGTATGTTACGGCAGTTTTAGGTTATGCACAGCCTTTGGAGAACGGGATGTGCACCGCTTGCGAAATTTTTTGAAACTACCCCTTTCTGTCACGCCTATAGGAATTATACCTGTCATTAAAAGACTTAGAAATTTAGGACGAATTCAATTTATTGCAAAATCTTCATCTATATACACAAAATTCTGTTTGCGCCTCAAGCACAAGACCTTTTGGAGAAGTTGGCGGAAATTCTCCTCTACAACTTTCATCGCGAACACATTTTGCTAAAATTGAAGATAATAAAGTTATTGCGAAAAATTGAGTCTAAAAACTTAACAGCTGGAGTTTAGTGGTTTACATACTTGGTAACGTTATATGTTGACGGCCATAATAACGATGCGCATTTATGGCAAATATTTATATTTTACGCCTAAAGGTCACAAAAGTTCTAAATACATATAGTCTTACGTTCGTTCTCCTGTAATATTGAATTTATTAAACAAGGTACGAAATGACTATAAAATGCTCGACAAGACTCGCATTTTATTGCCTTTACCCAACTCGTTTGATAAATTCAATATAAGGATCAAACATGTTTTCTATGCATTGACAACTGCTGGACCCCGAGGGTGGTGTTGAAACCAGAGCCTGAAAGGCAAGGGCTTTAACGACCCTCGAGGGTCTAGCAGATGTTAGTGTATCAGAAAACCATGTTTGATCATTATTATTGCATAAAGTCATTTTGTCGACAAGACTCGCATTTTATTGCCTTTACCCAACTCGTTTGATAAATTCAATATAAGGATCAAACATGTTTTCTATGCATTGACAACTGCTGGACCCCGAGGGTGGTGTTGAAACCAGAGCCTGAAAGGCGAGGGCTTTAACGACCCTCGAGGGTCTAGCAGATGTTAGTGTATCAGAAAACCATGTTTGATCATTATTATTGCATAAAGTCATTTTGTCACTTGAAACTTTGGAAAAACGCTTCAAAAAGTTCATTTTTATATTACTATATTGGCGCGCACAAACGCAAAAACATGAAGGATTCGTAGGTTTTGAAAAAGCCTGTTCCAGAGCAAACACTTACGTCATCCTAACGTCACTAAATTACGTTCATTTATATGCACGTTACTGTTGATGACGTCAATTTTGGAGACGGCATAGAATGCATATATGTAAAGTACAAAAGCCGTGCATCAACAGCATGTGAATTGCCTGATTAATACATGGGTTTTGCCAGTTAAAACATGGCTGTTAATAACGTGCGACACGGTTTTTTATGCTATAATATAGGGATCAAACATGTTTTTCTATGCATTAACACATATGCTGGACCCCGAGGGTGGTGTGGAAACCTGAGCCTGAAATGCGGGGGCTTCAACGACCCTCGAAGGGTCTAGCGGATGTTAGTTTATCAGAAAACCATGTTTGGTCGTTATTATTGCATAAAGTAATTTTTTACACTTGAAAAAAAAATTATTACTATAATGGCGCGCAAAAGCATGAAGGATTCGTAGGTTTTGAAAACGCTTGTTCCAGAGCAAGAGACTTACTTCATCATAACGTCATTACGTTCATTTCTGTGCGCGTTAGTGTTGATGACGTAACTTTTTTGACGGTCTAGAATGCGTATATTTACATGTACAAAAGCCGTGCATCAACAACACGTGAATTGCCTGATTAATACATGGGTTTTTGACGGTTAAAACGTGGCTGTTGATAGCGTGCGACACGGCTTTTTATGCAATATTAGAGAATCGTGTAAGAAATGCTATTACTCACATTTCCCGTGATGTAGCTGTACAGCTGCAGGGTCTCTGTCATCAGGATAAATAGCCAGAATATAAAAGTAACTGCGGATGTCTTCACACCATAGTGTTTCTGGACTTGAACAATAGCTAACACAAGCAGCTGTAAAGAAAAATCGTTGATTGTCAGAACCCAAAACACTCCAACAAGCAAAACATGTGCAAACAAAACAGTCCTAGATCAGCCTTCAGCTAATGAATCAGTATAAGTAATAGTTATACCATGGGTTGTCCGCCTGTACATGGAGATAATCCACAAGCTTTAGCGAGTGGATTATCTTACGTACAGGTGGAAAACATGGTATAACTATTTTATACCACCTACATCGGTGTAGATCTTGCACATCACAAGATATTTTGTGCTGAAGATGGTAAGGGTGGTAAAAATAGCCTGATCAAGGACTATTATTTATTTGTTAATTTTATTTATCAATTATTTTTGTTTTTATTGTGTTGTTGTTTTTTGTTTACTTTTTTCAACACATACTGTACGACAAGTTGGACGGAATAGATCATCATCTGTAAAATTCCAAATTAGAAATTTATTCCTTAAACGTTAGATGCTCCCACGTAATTACGGACTCCTTAAATTATCACAATCGTCATTGAGCATATTAATTTATACAGATCAGAATTAATACTCTTTCGATCATGGTGCCTGACTGACCATGTATTCCTCTCTCAGAGTGGCTTTTAAGGTCTGATTGAACCCTTACCGAGATCCACGCTGTCATTCTTAACCATTTCCTTCTTAGTTCACTTTGCCTGCTGAGTCCCCTCTGTACAACGATCTATAGCATATGTATTTGGGGATACAGCCTTGTTGCGCTCTGTGGGACCAAGCCATCTCACCATACTGGTGAAGAGCACCGCATCTATATCCCGGGTGCCAAGCGTTGTGAGAAGGGAGCCAGAGCTTACTTCGCCCTTCACTTTCGTGGAACTTGCCCTACCGCACAATTGCAGCGCAAGGCCACCGCCAGCTGCCAGCTCACAGAAGAGAGCATCTCACCGAAGCAGTTAACGGATGAGACGACTTCAAGCTTGTAATCACTTACCAACATCTGCCTAATCGAAACAGTTATTTTGAGTACCTTCAACAAACACGTATGTTTTGATTGAAGGATAGCGAAAAGATATTTACTGTAAGCCCAATGTTTGCTGTCGTCGCCCTGGGCCCTGTCACCTGTTAAACTAACGGTACCGGGAGCCAACTCACGACGGTAAACATTGAAGGCATTATACCCATTCTTATGTGGACTCTTACCTGATATAAAGCCGCGACACGTGATTTCCAGCAATGTGACATTTTGACAAGTGAAGATTCAGACGAGAATATGCAGCCACCTTTTAAGCTTAGAAACTCCAAATGATGTAGAGTCAGTAGTTTAACACTGATAGAATATTCAAGCGACAAACAAATGCTCTGATCAGACTGCGCGTATGCGCAGGCTGGTCTGAGGTTTTGCTGGTCGCACATACCACATTGTTGGAAATCCCATGTCGCGGCTCATATTATTTTTATTATTATTTAGGGACATTAAGTCCCATTTTTACAGCAATCTATGTAACTGCTTTAGGGTTTAAATGCCTTGTTCGACTTCCGGATTTCCAAACATAGAGTCCATGTAAGTGAACAATGGAATAATACCAGAATATACTTACAAAAGTTAGAAATTTAATCCACATTGCCGTTTGAGACGAGGCAGAGACTTCCTCTGGTCCATCACACTTGGATCCGTCCGTCTGTCTGTAAGTCTGATGTATCTCCACCGTACACAACAGGCCAATACACAGAGTCTGGAAGTGCAACAAAAGCAAGCTCGAAGTACCCTCATACTCGAGTTTAATGCTAATAAAAAAAATAGTCCGTGCTCAATAAGAGCAGGGTGGCGAAACAGATTTACAGTTTGAAGTATGAAAGAAAATCCTATATTTGTCCAATCAGGTGTATAAAGTAGGGGGCCTACCATAACGTGACCAACTACATAACTCTACTCTGATGTCTGTAACACTTAGAGCATGGACTCTACTGTCAGATCTGTATGTACATGTATACAGTAAAACCTGTGTAAAACGTCCATCTAAAAATAGACAAAACAACGATCTTAATGACAAATGGTAGCTTAATGAAGGTCGAATATATTGCAGAATGAATACATTTGACCTGCATTAAGCGATAATTGGTCGTGAAAACCAATTTTTGATCTTTTTGTGAGTGGCAGTTTTACACAGGTTTTACCACAACCACAGACTGCAGACCAACCAACCGTGAGGAAGAGCCACAGAACACTAACAGTTACAAAACATCAGGAAGTCAAAGTCAGGCAACCAGGTCTCTCTTCCCTATCAAGATGATTTCACAACATGAACTTACACTTAGTACTGCACAACAAAATAAGGGCCATACAAACTATGGGAGCAAAAATAGACAATGAAATAACTACAACAGAGCCACCGCCTTAGAACGGACAGCAGCATAAGTCATAGGGGGTGCTTAAATGCATTTTATTAGTACTTAATCTTCGCCCTAGATTCTGTTGTTTAGCTCGCATGATTTTTTCTTAACTTATGCAATGTATCATCACAGAGAAACAATCTAATCAGATTAACCCACTGTGATGAAACAAAGAAAAGTACATACGACGTACAACTAAGTCTTTACATGTATCGATCGCAAACCCAAAAATGTGACAACGCAGCGACGACGACGACGACGCCGGCGGAGTCATTATCCCTATGTGTCAACCATGCTTCGCAGGCGACACAATAATGAAGGCGCTGATCAGACTGTGCGTATGCGCAGGCATGTCTGTGCCTATTATGTTCACAAACCACCGAAGACAGTATTTGTTTCTCATCGAGGTCCGTTATTTTTGTTTGGTACATCAATGTAAACAATTAGGAAACATAAAGTTAGCATTAATGTCATTTAGAATCAAAACCGTTTAAGTGCATGTATTACATTCACAGGCCGATTTAATTTAAAACCAATACAGATACTATACTATTTTTTATTATATTTGGTTGTATATTGTTATTTTTTGCATTCATTCCCTGCCAATGCATTTCCATGTCTCTTTGAGAATTAATTGTACATGTATCTTCGTCCATATTTTGTGCATACGAGTAGCGAAAAGAGTCTGGGCATTTACCCGGACTCATCTCAAAAATGCGAAAGGTGCCCAAGTCATGATCGTGCTCCGGTCCATATAAGCTTAATGCTTGCCGTAAAATCCTAAAAAGATTGTATGAATGTACATGCCACAATGTGTAAAGATTTTGGGAATAAAATATTATTTAAACCAAATGTTCGATGCGCTGGATTAAAATGATTGTATGTTTGATATATTTTATTATTGCTTATCAAAATATACCTTCTGGCTGCTTATAGGTGTAATATGGCGATCCACTTTTTAAACATAAAATTGCTTTTCTGTGAGAAACGATAAATTTTAACATTGCATAGGATCGTTACAGAGTTCGTATTTAATTCAAATAAAGGCGAATTATTTTTAATCAATTTAAACACTTTTATAGAAACTATTTTTTTTTACAAAAAGCTGAGTAAAACCAAACAGAACAAACAAGCAGCACGGTTTGCCACCATGCATACATATACATGCATTAGGGTACCGTATGCTAGATATAAATGAGGCAATCTTACCGTTTTCAGTACATGTAGATAGGAAAATTGTAAACCCCGTCGTCTTGTCCTGAATAAGAATACCAGATAGGGCAGTGCTATAATCCACAGGTATCCGAATGAGAGCCAAACTGGGAGTGTATCGAGTAGACACGTGGAGAAGTTTGGTATCTCTTGTCTCGATAACGATGTATTCTGTAAAAGATAATTGAGCCGTGAAATGTGATTTCCAACAATGTGGTATTTTGACAAGTGTAGACTCAGACAAGCCTATGCAGCCTCCCTTTAAGCTTAGGAACTCCAAATGGTGTTCAGTCAGTAGCTTAACATTCATAGAATATTCAAGCGACTAGAAAAGCCTCTGATACGCGCAGGCTGATCTGAGGCTTTGCTGGTCGCACATACCACATAGTTGGAAATCTCGTGTCAAGACTCATTTCATAGCATGGTCCCAAATATTTTTCCTAAACATTCCCTTTAACTAGATATGCAACATAATCATTTCCAAAAATGTTGATCCCCATAAGTCCATCCTTGGCATTAGATCCAGGGCTTCAAACTAAAATCCCGTTTGATATACTTCATATCTATTGTTTCTCTATCTGCCCCTAAAAACGTAGGTTAAAAATATTGACAATCGACTTATAACCAGCAAAATGCGTTTAACCCCCCCCCCCCCCCCCGCGCTGGCTTAGGCTGCTATCGTTCTAAAGCGGTGGTTCTGTTGTTGTTGATTTATTGTTTTATGTACCTCCCATTTCTTGTTGGGGGTTTTGTGTTGGTCTTTGTTTTTGGTACATGTATGCATTACTTTATGTCCTTTCTAGTTTTGCAATCATCTTGACGGGGAATACAGAGCCAGTTGCTTTGCTTTTATTGTCTTTTGGACAATAAATACCCCGTAGCTCTTCCTCACGGTACCGTGGGTTGGTCTGCAGTTTGTGATTGTGGTATTTACTGGTCATACTCACTTTTTAATTATTGCGAAATTTAAATAGACCTTTTTACTTTACATTGTTTTGATTCTTCACGTCCCAGTCAACAATTTTTCAGTCACGTCGGGACGGTTCTTTCTGGTTTACACCAGTACTAAACAACGGATAAAGTGTTTAGTTCAAGGGCACAACACAGTGACTCCGCCCGCGGTGAGACTCGAACTAGTTATCCTTCGATTCCCAGTCTTACGCTCTACCAACTGAGCCACTGCGCTCCGCTACATATTTGACCTTTGACATCGCCTAAAAAGTCAGGGGATGGGCTAAGGATGATGTTAATTATAGGCACTGTGAAGTCATAGTCCATTGTGAGAGGTTAGATATGAGCCGCGGTATGAGATTTCCAACAAAGTGGTATGTGCGACCAGCAAAGGCTCAGACCAGCCTGCGCATATGCGCAGTCTGATCAGAGCCTTTGCTAGTCGCTTGAGTATTATATGTTAAGCTACTGACTGAACACCATGTTGAGTATCTAAGCTTAAAAGGAGGTTGCAGAGGCTCGTCCGAGTCTACAATGTCAGAATGCCACATTTTTGGAAATCTCATGCCACGGCTCATATAATAGCTTTGGGGAAATGTGAAGTTCGTATATAGCTTTTGCAATAAACTAAGTCAAGGGCAGTAGCTGGAGTGTTAATGAGTCGATTCTGGCGAAACTGCGTCAATGATACAATCAAAGGTTCCGGACGGACGAACGGACTGAAGGAAGGACCACGCTTAAACTATATCCCACCGACTTAGTTTTATCGTATCTATATAAACTTGAATTAATCCATTAATAATTCATTACCTCGTCCAAATTGCATTGTTCTTAAAATTTGGTAAGAAATCAAGATTTCTGCTACACGTATCTAAATCCGAAAAAGCTAGATATAGATAGCATTTCGAACTTTGAAAAAAATGATAAACTAGCCTGCAAGTTTATTTTCTTAACTTCAGAACTTGTACATTTATAACATCACGTCAGATATTAAATATTTTTTAAAAAGTCGATGGCAAATCAATCTGCTGGATACAGACGAAACTAGACCTTGTCATGCTAAACAATTGTATCTTTACACTCCTTCCCAATTCTAACCAGCTAATAGCATGAGTTTTCCGAGTGGAAAACAGTATGGATCCTGATCAGATTGCTTCGTCAGAAGCCAGCTAAACTTGGTCTAAACTGTTTACAATAAAGGACAAATTCGGCGTTCAACTGGACATGGATTAGTGGTTAAAAAAACATAGTCATATATTGCACTTAATATGTACACATTTCTTATTTTCAGATTAAAAAAACACTTACCCAAAACGATACATTTCCACAAAATTCGTAGAAAATGTACTCAATAGACATTAGCAACTTGAATCTCTTTAATGTACAATACCACAAACGTATTTGATATTAAGATTGGTTCATGATTTCGAATTTATATAGATACCATTCATAAGTGCCACAACGTTGAAAAAAGTAAGGACTCATTCGCATGTGTACCATATGATATAGTTCTTGTTTACTGCCATGGAAGCTGTCATGGGACATTTTGATTTGTGACTTGTGAATTTTGACTCGAGTTATTACGTTTGGTTATTTTGATGCAAATCTGTAGCCATGGCGGATGGCGAACTACGAAATAAGCGCGATTGTGTTTTTTTTGCATTAGCCTATATGTAATTTGGATGTTTTTGGCCCTTCCTGGTAATGGCATTTCCTGGTCGTGACCCTTCCTCGTCATGGCATTTCCTGGTCGTGACCCTTCCTGGTCATGACATTTCCTGGTCGTGGCTCTTCCTGGTCATGACATTTCCTGGTCGTGGCCCTTCCTGGTCGTGACATTTCCTGGTCGTGTCCCTTCCTGGTCGTGACATTTCCTGGTCGTGGCCCTTCCTGGTCGTGACATTTCCTGGTCGTGGCCCTTCCTGGTCGTGACATTTCCTAGTCGTGGCTCTTCCTTGTCATGACATTTCCTGGTCGTGGCTCTTCCTTTTCATGTCATTTCCTGGTCGTGGCCCTTCCTGGTCGTGACATTTCCTGGTCGTGGCCCTTCCTGGTCGTGACATTTCCTGGTCGTGGCTCTTCCTTGTCATGACATTTCCTGGTCGTGGCCCTTCCTCGTCATAACATATCCTGGTCGTGACCCTTTCTCGCCATGGCATTTCCTGGTCGTGGCCCTTCCTTGTCATGACATTTCCTGGTCGTGACCCTTCCTTGTCATGGC
Organism: Loripinus fragilis; assembly: GCA_964019695.1. NCBI lineage: Eukaryota > Metazoa > Mollusca > Bivalvia > Lucinida > Lucinidae > Loripinus > Loripinus fragilis. The sequence continues at coordinate 32,055,469 of OZ026519.1, read as the reverse complement.
ATTTCCTGGTCGTGACCCTTCCTTGTCATGGCATTTTCTGGTCGTGACCCTTCCTTGTCATGGCATTTCCTGGTCGTGACCCTTCCTTGTCATAGCATTTCCTGGTCGTGTCCTTTCTTTGTCGTGACATTTGCTGTTCATGGTAGTTTGTTTTGACTGGACAGGCTAAAAATCTATTTACATAAATTGACAAGACAATTTAATCCCTATGCTTTGCAGTCAAAATGAACTCAAGGTGTCTCGCTAGTCTTCACTATTCACACGCACAAAGCGCCACCGAATAACATGGCATTTACGGCTGACATATTAGGATATCAATAAACAAGCATTACATTGCATCTAAACATTTTTGTAAAGTATACTTGAAAAGTAAGCCTGAACCCAGGTCAGTAAAAGTGACAGTCAAATCCAAAAATACCAAATTATATGCAAATTCTGATCATAATGCACGTACATTGTATCTTCCACCGTAATCATCCTATTCTGACCAAATATATCTGGATTTTGCTGGATTCAGGCGATATTGTTTACATGTGCCTGCTGCATCGTAAATATGTCAAAGACTCGAGACTTTTCTTCGTGGTCAATGAACGCTTTTATTAACCTTTGTCCTGCTGAGCCCGGATACATCTCCTTTTAAAAGCAGTGCAGATTCTGATCAGGACCAGAGGTTATAAAAAAATTCATGCTCAACTCAACTGAGCACGAAATTTCCAATTGCTCATAAAATCTAAACTACCGGGTTTTGGGGATCGGGAAAGAATGACTATTTTTAGGGAGCTGAGGAGCACTGGTAATTATTTTGGGGGATCTGGGGAGAAAGCTCATAGTTTTTAGGGATTTAGGAAGCCCTGCCAAAACGTAAAAAGTAAACTTAAAAATCTCACCATAGGGAAAAGCCTTCATTTTGTTTGATTTTTGTAAAAAAAAATGGCTAAACACGTGTACAGGGCTGATAGCAATTATAACAAGAGGGCCCAAGGGCCCTGGGTTGCTCACCTGAGACTTGTCTGAAAAACGTCGGGAAAAGTATCCTCCAGCCCATCAAACAGCTTTGATGATGGATGTGACAGCACTTTCAATACTGGTTTCAGACAAGAAGATTTTTCCATAGATTCCCTTTATAAGCCAATGTAAAACATTTGACCCCGGGGGCAGGCCTAATTTAGGCACCAGGGGCGTAATTTGAACAAACTTGGTAGAGGTCTAATAGCTGATGCTACATATCGAATATCAACACTCTATGGCAATTTTTGGCAACAGGAGCATAATTTGAACAAACTAGGGAGAGGTAAAGATGATGCTACATTGCAAATGTCAACCCTCTAGGCCTTGTGGTTTAGACAAGAAGATTTTTTTCATGTTTTCCCTATATAAGCCTATGTAAACATGACTGTGATCCCGGGGCAGGGCCATTTTTGGCACCAGGGGCATAATTTGAACAAGCTTTGTTGAGGTCGACTAGGCGATTTATGCTATATACCAAATATCAAAGTTCTAGGCCATGTCGTATCAGAGAATATGTTTTCATGTTTTCGCTACATAAACCTATGTAAAATATGTTACCCCTGGTGCGGGGCCATTTTTGACCCCCAGGGGCATTATTTGAACAAACAAAAATTACTTTGACTCTTACCGTTGCTATGGTAACAAAAATGGTCGCCAAAATAGGCTGAAAATAGGAAATTGACCATTTTGGAGCAAAATGGAGAGTTTGACAGACAAATTAAAATAGAGTACAAGCAAATACCAGAAAGATATTTAAACAGATGATGAGAATAACCACGGCACACAACATATTAAAAGGATGTTTTGGTATTTAGCTATGCTGATATTTAATTCTTAAAAAATAGGTCTCCAAAACCCTTCAATTTGGTCCAAAATGGCAATTTCTCTGTTTTAAGCCTATTTTGTTGGCCATTTTTGTTACCATAGCAACGGTAAAATTTAAAGAAATGCCGAAATTTTACACTTTGGTTATTCTTCTAATAAACCTATCAAAAGAAATTGGTGCAAAGCAATTTTCAGTTTTTGGCTCTATAGGGGGGCCAAAATAGGCCCTTAATGCACATACCCCTTTTCATCTCGAAAATCTACTTTTAGCCTGCGTGACCCTATTTATGCAACTGACCGGAACCATTTGAATAATTATTAAAGAGGGCCATATAAGGATCATTGCTGCAAAGTTTGGTTTAAATCCTACCAGTAGTTCGGGAGATGTCCTTTGAATCAATTGTTGAAAAAGGACGACGGACAACGCATGTCAAACGACAGACATCCAATGATCAAAATAGCTTACCATGAGCCAATGGCTCAGGTGAACTAAAATGACTTTTTATGACTACAAAAAATAAATGCTTTCACTTTGTTTTAAAAAAAATAGCTTTAGGTGTGGAAAAAACCCAGCCTCTCCCCGCTACCAGAAAAACCAATGGTCTGTCCCTAATTAAAACAAGGAGCCAACTGACCCCAAATCGATCACCTGAGTTATATATAGTTATCTGTTGAAAGCTGGCAATGTCCCTGGTGACACCTGGAGCCGGGCCACTTTTGGCCCAAGGGGCATAATTTGAACAAACTTGGTAGAGGTCCACTAGGTGATGCTACATACCAATTATCAAGGCTCTAGACCTTATGGTTTCAGACAAGATTTCTTCCTGTTTTTCACTGTAAAGCATGTGCCCCCTGGGGCGGGCCATTTTGGCCCCAGGGGCATAATTTGAACAATCTTGGTAGAGGTCCACTAGGTGATGCTACATACCAAATATCAAGACTCTAGGCCTTATGTTCAGATCAGTGGATTTTATCAAGTTTTTCACTATGTAAGCCAATGTAAGGCATGTGACCCCCAGGGCGGTGCCATTTTTGGTCCCAGGGCATAATTTGAACAAACTTGGTAGAGGTCCACCAGGTGATGCTACAAACTAATTATCAAGACTCTAGGCCATATGGTTTCAGACAAGAAGATTTTACATAAGCCTATGTAAATCATGAGACCCCCAGGGTGGGGCCATTTTTGGCCCCAGGGGCATAATTTGAACAAAACTTGGTAGAGGTCTACTAGGTGATGCTACATACCAATTATCAAGACTCTAGGCCTTATGTTCAGATCAGTGGATTTTATCATGTTTTTTACTATGTAAGCCAATGTAAAGCATGTGACACCCAGGGCGGTGCCATTTTTGGTCCCAGGGCATAATTTGAACAAACTTGGTAGAGGTCACCCAGATGGTGATACATACCAAATATCAAGGTTCTATGCCAAATGGTTTCAGAAAAGAAGATTTTTCATGTTTTTACTTTATAAGCCTACGTAAAACATGTGCCCCTGGGTGGGGTCATTTTTGGCCCCAGGGGCATAATTTGAACAAACTTGGTAGAGGACCACTAGATGATGCTACATACCAAATATCAAGGCTCTAGGCATTGTGGTTTCAGATATATTTTTCATAAGCCTATGTAAATCATGTGACCCCCAGGGAGGGGCCATTTTTGGCCCCAGGAGCATATTTTGAACAAAACTTGGTAGAGGTCTACTAGGTGATGCTACATACCATTATCAAGACTCTATGCCTTATGTTCAGACCAGTGGATTTTATCATGTTTTTCACTATGTAAGCCAATGTAAAGCATGTGACCCCCAGGGCAGTCCATTATTGGTCCCAGGGCATAATTTGAACAAACTTGGTAGAGGTCAATCAGATGATGATACATACCTAATATCAAGGCTCTAGGCCAAATGGTTTCAGAAAAGAAGATTTTTCATGTTTTTCACTATATAAGCCTACGTAAAACATGAGCCCCTGGGTGGGGCCATTTTTGGCGCCAGGGGCATAAATTGAACAAACTTGGTAGAGGACCACTAGATGATGCTACATACCAAATATCAAGGCTCTAGGCAGTGTGGTTTCAGGCAAGAAGATTTTCAAAGTTTACATCTTGAAAATCTATTTTTAGCCTGTGTGACCTAGATATGCAACAGACGGGAACCATTTGAACAATTTTGAAAGAGGGCCATATAAGGTTCATTTCTGCCAAGTTTGGTCAAAATCCAACCAGTTGTTTAGGAGTAGATGTCCTTTAAAGCAATTGTTTATGACAAAGGACACACGACGGATGACGGACATCCAACAATCACGATAGCTCACCATGAGCCAATGGCTCAGGTGAGTTAAAAAATAAAACCTAGAGAGCAAATCCCTATACCTACTATACCAGGTACAGCATAGCATTTTAAGGATGGTCTCATACTTTCAAGCTTTATATCATATATTTCATTAAAATAATTGTATATCATGTATTCTATGGCTAAGCACTGTCTTTACATAAATGAGGCAAAATATTAAGTGAACATTCAGTCATTTGCTTGTGTATAGCTTCATAGTTTTTAAATATGTATATGCATGTGAATTTAATCCTACGGAGAGAAAAAATACTTTCTAGGGAGAATTGGCTTATATTTTGGGGGATTTGGAGAGAAGCTTTATTAATTTTAGGGATTTGTGGAGAAAGACAAAAGACTTTCAGGGAGCTGAGAATTTTTTTGGGGGGATTTGGGGAGATCAATGCATTATTTTAAGGGATAGACCCCCCTGACTACACTATTTGTCAATGCATTGCTTTTAAACAGCTTAAATTCTCATCATGAAGGATTTCAAGTAATAATAAAGTGTGAACAGAATAATAAACCATATTTATTTCTTTAGTTTCTGTCAAGACAGACAAAAAGAATAAAATCTTAACAAAGGTACATGATACATACAATTTAGATCTTGCGTAAATGCACATACACTATCAATACTGAAATGTAACTAGGTGTGGAAGAGATGCCTTGGAGAAGATCTACATATGAGCCATGACATGTGATTTCCAACAATGTGGCATTTTGACAAGTGTAGACTCAGACAAGCCTGTGCAGTCTCCTTTTTAGCTGAGAAACTCAAAATGATTTTCACTCATAGAATATTCATGCGACTAGCAAAGGCTCTGATTAGAGTGGGCATAAGCACAGGCTGATCTGAGGCTGTGCTGGTCGCACATACCACATTGTTGGAAATCTCATGTCACGGCTCAATTTGTATGAACCTGTGTCCAACAAAGGTACAAATTGGCATGTGCCCTCATCGAAGACTCAGATCAGCCTGCACATCCGTGAAAACTGATCAGAGTCTTTGATAGGCAGAAAACTAAGACTCTGATCAGACTGTAGGGATGTGCTGGCAAACTTGAATCTTCAATATATGACTGTGCCAACTTGTACCTTTATATGCTGCCTACTGGCTCATATAAGCTTCATACTTAAGCTCTGGGCTTAAAGTTTTCTATTAGATTAGGCTTAAACAGGTTATGTTTTCATTGAATGAATATGCAGAGACAGCGGCGCAGCTATGTATACGCAAAAACGCATTTACGTACACATTTGGACCAAAAATATGGGAAGATTCTATCACAACTCTGATGGATTCTTGATGTTATGTGTACAAAACGTGTGTGTAGAACCAATATTAATCTCTTTAAATCCAATTTTGACAAACTTTGTGATGATGTTTGTATCACCTCCTCATAGGCACCACTTAATGCAAAGTGAATGAGGACCTGATCATAAACAATTTTATAATCTACTATTACCAAGAGTGTGTGTTATTGGAAATCAGCGCAGAACCTGATGAGACGCCGCGTTTTGTGGCATCTCAGCAAGCCTCAGCAATGCCAATTAGTGATCCTCGGGACCGATTTTTCTGACTACCTTCACACTCATGATGGATTCTTATAGTTATCCTGTCATAAACCCCAAAGACAGGTTTTCTTGCATCAAGGTCCATATGTTTACCGCATACAGTAAAACCTGTCTAAAACGGCCACTCTCAAAAAGGCAGAAAATTGGTTTTCAAGACCAATTATTGCTTAATACAGATCAAAAGTATTGGAGAATGCTCCAAGGGGAGCATTCTGCAATACTTTGGACCTTTATTGAGCTTCAATTTGTCATTAAGACTTTTGTTTTGTCTATTTTTGAGTGGCTATTTTACACAGGTTTTACTGTATTCCAATTTGCTGTTTATCAAATTAAACTTGCAAAAGTGCAGACAACAGAAGGAAAATACATGTATCATAAAATTTCATACAAAAGAATATATTCATCACATTAAACCTTCAAAAGTGAAGGCAAAACAAAAGGCAAATTCCATTAAAATACGAGCAAAAACATACATTTTTAACAGTTAACCTGCAAAAAAGTAGGCAAACAGAAGAACGAAAATTTCATGCAAAATAATACATTTTAAGTCATTTAAGGATCAGTGTTTCACAAAGGGGTACGTGCATAAAGAGGCTATTTTGGCCCCCCTATGAGGTCAAAATATAAAAGTTGCTCTTCACAAGTTTCTTTGTATTAGTTTATTAGAACAATAGCCAAAGTGTAAAAGTCTGGCATTGATTCGACTTTTAACGTTGCTATGGTGACAAAACTGGCCGCCAAAATAGGCTGAAAATAGGAAAGTGTCCATTTTGGAGCAAATTTGAGACATATAACAGAGGAATTAACATAGAGCACAAGCAAATACCAAAAAAATATTTTAACAGATTGTGCGAATTATCACGGCACACAATATATTAAAGGGTTTTTTTGGTATTTGCTTATGCTAATAACTATTTCTTAAAAAAATGGTCTTCAAAAGCCTAAAATTTGGCCTAAAATGGCAATTTCTCTATTTTAAGCCTATTTTGTCGGCCATTTTGGTTACCATAGCAACTGGTAAAAGTAAAATAAATGCCAGAATTTTACACTTGGGCTATTCTTCTAATAAACCAACAAGATGAAATTGGTAAAAAGCAACTTTCAGTTTTGGGCTCTAGAGGGGGCCAAAATATCCCCTTAATGCACGTACCCCTTTCTACTTCCTTGCACATGCAAACGTTGTGTTACCATGACATACTGCCAACTATGTGATATTGATACTTATTGTTTGTCTGGTTTGTGGTTTATCCTGCCAGTCAACAGCTACAATAGTGCCGAGACCGTCAGTAAACCTTCCCACACTTTATTCTAGGCAAGTTAGACTGACAGGTAATCAGACTGAGCACTCACAAGAATAACCGAAAAAAATATTTCACGATAAATCACCACGAAAGAATATTCTTTAAATATGCATATTCAGCCATCCAAAACAGATAATTATCTAGTAGATTGTCTCACCATTACTCTACTTCAAATTAAGTATTTGCATGTACAAGCAGTGAAGACTCTTGGGAGTCCAGGTAGATGTGCAGTATACAATAAGTACAAAAATATCATGACCTAGCACATTTGTCTTGATGGACCTTGATCCAGTTCTTCCAAGTATTGTAAGCTTAGCTTATTTCATATTTGATAGCATTTCATCTTTTATCCGCTGAAAACCATGGACTATTTCATCTTTTATCAACTCAAAACCATGGCCTTTTTAATCTTGTATCCACTCAAAACTATGGACTATTTCATCTTATATCCAGTCAAAACTATGGACTATTTCATCTTATATCCACTCAAAACTATGGACTATTTCATCTTATATCCACTCAAAACCATTCACTATTTATTCTTTTATCCACTCCAAACTATCTAATTTCTTATTTTACATATCCATTCAAAACTATGGACTATTTCATCTTATATCCACTCAAAAATATGGACTATTTCATCTTATATCAACTCAAAACTATGGACTATTTCATCTTATATCCACTCAAAACTATGGACTATATCATCTTATATCCACTCAAAACTATGGACTATTTCATCTTATATCCACTCAAAACCATGGAATATTTCATCTTTTATCAAATCCAAACTATGAAATTCCTTATTTTACATATCCATTCAAAACTATGGACTGTTTCATCTTATATCAACACAAAACTACGGACTATTTCATCTTATATCCACTCAAAACTATGCAACTAACATGTTAGTTGTTTAGTTTTGAGTGCATATAAGATGAAATAGTGTAAAGGCTAATCAAATTGATTCAACATGTGTCATTTTTGTATTTGAAATATTTTAAAATAGATCTATGATCATGTGGACAAATTATATCTATTTTTAACCACTGGGCACTGTAGTTTTATTCAGGCTCAGTTGGTAGAGTTTAAGACCAGGGATTGAAGTGATGCTTGTTCAAGAATCACCGGTGGCGAAGTCACTGAGTTGCGTCATTGAGAAAGACACTTTATCTGCTGCTTAGTACTGATTTAACCCAAGAAGACAGAAAATCGTCCCAACATTAATGAAAAATATGTTGACTGGGATGTAAAGTTTCTATAATATCCAATAAATTAATTCACACTAAAGCACTTCCTCTAATAATAAACATTCAATTGTGGAGTAGCAAATTAAAAATTTCACAAAATAATTACAAAATGTATTGAATACAATAAATAAAACAGACATAAATGTGACAGTAATAATAACATATACATGGGTGAAAGTTCAAAATTTCCAAAATCCTGAACTTTAAAAATTGCAGGATGCCTACAAAAATGGATAATCTAAAGTTAAAATGATTAATTGTGTTTAGATAATCTGATAACTAATCTAAAGAAGCAATTATAATCTCCTTAATTCTGCAATTTGAGGCTGACTTTCTATGGAAAGTCAGCCTCAAAATCCTGAATTCAGGATTAATCCTGAAAACTTTCACCATTGCAGATATTAGCATAGGCTGTACAAGAAAATTCTGTCAGGGGCGTCCTGACAATGATGTTTTGTTTTTTTTAGTCAACAAGGTATTTCACAGAGGGCCATATGCACCGCCTTGGAGAAGGGCGGTTTGTAACAAATTTTCTAAGACTTCCAACAAACCTATAGTCACTTGTGATTTTCTAGGGGGAGCTGGACGCCCTGCCCTCCACCCCTCTGGTTCCACCCATGATTAAGGGACCCTAGCTGACAAAACAGCATTCTATAATGTGATGAGCAATACATAAATTGTCTCTTCTCTTCTTAACTCAATTGTTCATAGATTAATGTTTAAACTTTAAGATCAAAATAGTTTGTCTGATAATGGTAAAATATTGATTACTTTTATTATTTTCTGGTAAAATGTATGTTGTTGGTACTAAAGAGATCACTGTCATGGCTGATTATACAAAGGTACAGAGGTCCAGATAAGCTTTCAGTTCAATTGGGTATTTACCCCACAATATTTTTATGAATAATTGCTTTTTTCCAAAAACAATTGCTTAAAAATATTTTTTAACCCCACTTAGATTTTTGAAATTGCTTATTTATAAGTACCTAATAATCTTAGTTAATAATTTAAATAATAATCTTAGTTACAGATGGAATGACTTAAAGTACTTTGTGCAAATACTTTAGCCAGTAACTGACAAATGACTTGCTTGTATCAAAGGAGACTGAGTAACATCACAACAAAGGAAAGGCTTGAACTGGTTACCACATTAAGTGTGCTACCATGGGATATATTCATATTTCAATCAGTTTATTTTTTCTTTTGCTTTTTCCAAAATTTAATTGCTTTTTATTATCCCTCCATTTGAAAACAAAAGCTTTTTTCACTAATTTAATTGCTTAAATACACTAAAAAGCGGCTTATCTGTTCCTCTGAAGGTATATTTTACCAGCCTTTTTGATAAGGATGCGAACTGCGTATGTACACACTGTTTATTGGTCCATCGTAATAATAAACCTATGAGTAATTTCAAACCTATGCGTACTGTGTATGCATTTAATATAAGCGTTTTACAGGCATTTTTCAATCTCATGTGTACCCAGATAAAAGACTTGTCAGGCACTTTTACGTAAATAGTTCTATGTGTTTTGCAAGTGTTTTAATATTGTGTGAGACTAGATTAGCCTCTGGACATCTTCAAAAGTAGTTGAGACTATAAAACAGGTTACATGTACTGCCTGACTTAAAAGTTAATAGACTAAAGCTGTATACATGTATACATGACCAGAACACTAAGGAAAAAAATAAGTCTGTCAAATTCCAAACAAGGAGGAGGGGGGGTGAATTAGGTCTATGGGAAAATGAGTACACTTGGGAAAACAAAATGCACACTGTATATGAATTTTGATGCATCCTAAACACATTGAGAAAAATAATTATCTCCAGCACTGGAGCTTAGGATCTAGGGTGAAGATTTGACACCAGTAAAATGCATTTAAGCCCCCCCCCCCCCCAATGGCTTAGGCTGCTGTCCGTTCTAAGGTTCTGTTGTTGTTGGTTTATTGTTTTATGTTGCTCCCATTGTTTGTCGGGGTTCTGTGTTTGGTCTTTGTTTTGGTATGCATAACTTTGTGTCCTTTCTTGTTTTGCAATCATCTTGTCAAGGAAGAGAGAGCTGGTTGCTTTGCTTTAAATGTCTTCCTGATGTCTTGTTACTGCTAATGTTCTGTGGCTCTTTCTCATGGTGCTATGGGTTGGTCTGCAGTGTGTGATTGTGGTATTTCCTGATCATATTCGCTCACTTTTTTGGCCCAAAGGCTATAAAACTCAAGTGAGCATAAAATTTGTTTTGCTCATAACTGTTAAAATGCCAATAACTGTTGACATTTTAATATTTATTAGCAGGATAAAAACAACATTTACTGAGTGTTTTAAGCAGAAAAAAAATCATTATATTTCTTTCTATGAGCACTCAGTTTAGAGTTAAAGGTTTTATAACCTCGAGGCTCAGCTTTATTCATGCTCAATTCAACTGAGCACAAAATTTCAACTGCTCAAAAAACTAAAATATCGACAAATACAGAGGTTTCTTGCTTCAAGCCTCTCAGATGTTGTTTTTATCATACTAAAAAATAAAAAAAGACAACAAATGTTGGTATTTTAACATTTATGAGTAGGATAAATTTTGTGCCCAGCTGATTTGAGTATGAATACAGTTTTATAACCTCGGGGCCTGATTACTTTCAAGCATGAAATTGCCCTTCGCCTTAATGATAAAAAATTGAAACTTTGAGGACTTGGTATTATATATTTTAGATTTTAGAGTAAATTCCTTTCAGCATTCTTTCAGGATATTTGTTGATTAAACTAGATAAGCATATCAAAACATTGTTCAGATAAAAAACACAAATGCTACAGAAAATATAAACATAATATTTACAGTAGAAAACATATCAAAATATTTCTAGCATATCAAACCCTTTCTTGTCCGAGAGATTTGTCCATCGAGATTGAAACAGTAAAATCTAGAGAGTCATAGGGTGAAATTCAAAAATATATTGTAGTTTCATCATTAAAAATTTTTTTTTATCCAGATGTAAAAGAATGAGCAGGCTAATGGGGTGCTGCATTCTATTGCTGTATTCTATTGGATCTATTGCATACCTTTTTAAAATGAGAGCTTCTCTTAAAGGAAAGAGTTTGCTCCCAGAGGGAGCAAAATACTTCCTTTTAACCCTTAAAGCCCCATTCACAACTGCAGCAGATGACAACTTTTGTGACATTTTTCTTATTTTTTGAAAAAATAAGGTATAAGAGAATTGTCTGCCAGCAGACAATTCTCATGAAATATCATGCCTTATTTGTTATTTTGAAAATGCAGCAAAATTTGACATTGTCGTCTGCTGTAAATTATAGGTGGTCCTTTATGGGTTAAGAGATGTCTCTTATTGTATAGGAAAATACCCAATTCTTTGTTTTGAACCCTTTACCTCACAGAAACACCTTTTAAAGCTTTTACAAACAGAGCAGACCCAGATCAGGTAGCTCTTGTAAGGGTCTACTCTGTTTGCTTATGGAAATGTGGTATATCTAGATCCTACACTAGTGGACCTGACAAGTATTTTTTTCTATGTACCAACATGAAAGTGTATTTATACCATTAGTCATAGTGGGTGGAGCCTGGCATGAATATTTATGAAGGAACGGTTAAGAGATGTCCCTTATGGTATAGGAAAATAGAAAGTTCATATTAGCTGATCTCCCTTAAATGGCTACAATTTTCATTGGACATGTGAGTTAGCTATGCCTATGACAACTGAAGGTGCATAAACACAAGACATTTGAGCCAGCCTATGAGATTTCTGGCACTTAACATAGTGTTGATCAGCAAAAGTGCCCATGAGCCTGCCAAATGGGTACTCACCAGAGCTTTCGCTCCTCTCACACAATAAGTATAGAAGAAGTTACAGGCTGTGTGAAAACCCGTCTTCGAGGGTTTGCGCACAACAAAGGTGCATACCAGTCTCATTAACATCTTTATTACTAGCTTATTAATTTAGAAAGTATCATATCAAATCTTGCTACAAGCGCAAATTCACTTTTCCAGCTAGTCCCTGTAGCTGAGCAGGTTGGTTTTGGTTTGACCTGGTCCTAAACCCCAAAGACAGGTTTTATCGCATTGAGGCATATCTTAATGACAATAATCATAATAACATACAATGCAAACCAATACAGTAAACAACTAACAATTTCTAACAATGTAAATACACACCAATAAATGGGCCTCAGCGCGAGATAACCTGTCTTTGTGAGATTTGCAAAACAACAAAGGCGCAGACCAGCCTTTGCATCCGTGCAGTCTGATCAGTGCCTTAGTTATTTGCTTATTGGAAAGTATCATATCTAGACTTACTACAATTGAAATTTCAATTTTCTAGCTAGTTTGAATCTCACTTTGTCGGGAAACCCCGAAGACAGTTTTTTTTCGCGTCCCAGCCCAAATAAAACTAGGGCTGTTATGGTTTATCACAGTTTATATCATGTTTAAACAATGTTAGTTTTATCACTTCCTACTTGGAGCTTTTAGAGATAGGTAGATATTAGGAAGGATTTTCTATGAAGATTGATGAATAAGGTACCTTGGGTACTCCGAAACAAGTCTGTTTTTCCCTTGTACTTGGACCTGCTTGATTTGCAGATTTTTTCAGCATTTAGCCAAGTAGTCTTGTCCGCTCATCTACATAGATTGGTTCCTCATCTAGGTGTCTGACATTGACCATTGGTTGAACTTCTAACCTTAACTTCCGGAAGTCTTGTGCAAACGAGAGGAAGTAAAACATGAATACTATTGCTGTTACCCATTCCCCTATAGTGCTGGTAACATGAGCTGCAAAACCCTAGAAAGAAACAAGCAAATTCTGTAGTTTTTAAGACATCACTCAAATTTCAGACATAATATTGACATGCTGTTTTCCATTTACAAGGGCAATATAGAGCCTTGATGTGCTGATCTAGAAAGTTTTGCCAGAGGGGGTCAAACTCTAGACAATGTTTTTTTACTTGATGAGGGGAGATGGGAACAAAATAACATTTAAAGTGGGCTATCATCAGCCCAGCAACGAAACGCCATTTCAATGGCCTTTTGCTTGCTGGCCAATGATGGCCCAACATTGAATGCTGGCTTGGTAGCTTTGTGATTTGTCAGTGGGTAGCCTTGTGATTTTTCAGTGGATCCGGACTAGTATTGCTAAAAAAAAAAACCTTTGTGATTTTTCAGGCGGGGGTCCGGATCCCTTGCCCCCCCTCTGGATCTGCACATGGCCTTCACATGGTGCATTGGGTCATATAGGACAACACTTAGTAAAACAAATTAAGGCGTGAAATGAGATTTCCAACAATTTGACAAGTGTAGACTCAGATGAGCCTGTGCAGCCTCCTTTTAAGCTTACAACCTCCAAAAGATGTTCGGTCAGTTGCTTAACAGTCGAAGAATATTCAAGCCACAAGCAAAGGCTCTGATCATGCTGCCTGTATGCTCATACTGATCTGAGGTTTTGCTGGTCGCACATACCACATTGTTGGAAATCTCATGCACTGGCTCAAATATGAAAATTTCGAAAAAAGTTTATCACCAAAACACAATAAGTTGAATTACCTGCAATAAATACCCAATATACACTAAAAGCTAAAAAATGTTGTATCAACATCGATGCAGTGTAATCATGTGGCACTGAGGGTAGTATGACAATGTTTCGATGTTTTGTGTCTACTGGGTACCTATGCACAAACAAGAAAAAAAATGACTAAGTCCCGTAGAAATCAATGAGCATTTCTTTGAAAAAATATGTTGCTATGACAGCTATTTGCATGTATACACCAGCAGTTATTGTTTATGACATTATTCTGAAAGCATCTTCAAGCTAACTGTAGTTACATGAAAATGAAGGTTTTTCTATAAGAAATGATGTTAAGTTCATCTCTTATGCAGCCCCTATATTCAACCCCTAGCCCAGAGTCTGTTACTTCATGTTTACTTTGGCATGTGTATTTTGACCGAAAGTTAAAATGCTTAATTTCATTAATTTCTTTTGTTCTACTTCATCATAACTTTGCAAAACGTATTTACTGTTAGCAAGATTTTGAGTTAAAAGAAGATAAATAGAAAAAATGTTTGATTTGATTCTTTATGTCCCAGTCAACAATTTTCAGCTATGCTGGGACATGTCTTCCTGGGTTGAACCAGTACTAAGCAAGGATTAATGTGCCTTGCTCAAGGACACAACGCAATAACACCCGTGAGGCTAGAACCGGCAACCCCTCGATCATGAGTCAAGCACTCTACCAATGAGCCACTGCACATGTATAACAAAAGCATCTGATTATTTTTATCAATTTCTATCAAGTGACTCCGACATTTATTTCAAATACCAAGAATGTAACTTACTTTGTCATATGATGCATTTCTATCAAGTGACTCAGACATTTATTTCAAATACCAAGAATGTAGCTTACTTTGTCATATGATGCCAGGTCTGGGAGTGAAATAACGCCATGCAATAAAATCGACGGTTTACAGATTTTGGGGAAACCTTAGTCCATAACAATGTTTTGTACATACTGACAAAATTATAACTTTTTACGGCAGAAATGAAATCTTAATGTCATATGATTAATAGAATCTAAGATTCATGCTCTTGTATTATTGAATTTATAAAACTTGTTGCGAAAAAGTGATTAAATGCTCAGCAAGCCTTGCATTTTATCTCTTTTCCCAAACTTGTTTAATAAATTCAATCAAATATGATTACTCATGTAGGATCCACTATTTTGTCAGATAATAATGAATATAATGAACATAATGCACCTCTGGTAATAAATAGTATGCAACATATACTTAGCCTTAACCTCTTCCTCGGTGAGATGAACTCTATAATCTGAACCGTGACATGTGATTTCCAACAATCTGGCATTTTGACAAGTGTAGATTCAGACTAGCCTGTGCAGCCTCTTTTTTAGCTGAGAAACTCCAAACGATATTCAGTCAGTTGCTTAACAGTCATAGAATATTCAAGCGACTAGCAAAGGCTCTGATCAGACTGCGGGTATGTGAAGGCTGATCTGAGGCTTTACTGGTTGTTTATATCACATTGTTGGAAATCTCATGTTGTGGCTTATTTATCTTTTCTTGAAAACAAGAGATCCTGATCAGCTTCAGATGGCTTATATCAAGGCAACCTAATCAGAAACAACAAGGTTTGTACTCTCATTGAAAATACATGCTAACAACTGCAATGAAACAGGTTAACAGGATAAGATTTGGAGAGGAGTGTAGTACATAAAATTATCAAGCACATTGGCGTAGCTCCCATTACACACATATGTGCGTAATAAGAAAAGCAACATTCAAGGGAGGTCACCCAATGTGGTATAACATAAGGAACTGCTCTTAAAGGAAAGAATTCGCTCTCTCTGGGAGCAAATTCTTTCCTTTAATAGAAGTTCCCATTTTGAAAAGGGGAGCAAATGAAGAGAATCTATGCTAGATCTAGTAGTTATTCAGCGTTCTGGCTACACAGTTGAAGCAGGACAAGGGTTAAGGAACTTTGTGATATCAAGAACTCACTGTAAGTCACAACTTCGTAGTTTTCATTGGTGTAACCCCAATCATGTACAGTATGCATTCAAGAAAGATCACCTTACATGGAGATATTATTTTCCATGACATAAATGACCAGTTTGTCTACTTATGATTTTTCTACTCTTTACACTACTTTACCTCATAATTTAATTAAAGATAAACTTATTGATCTTATTGAAAGAACCTTCCAGAGAGAAGGCTCTCCTTACCTTGCATGTAGTGACAGAAATGCATTTTTTACTTCAGAAAAACCTAAAAAATATCATGCATGGTCGTGTCAAAATGAGTGTGATGCGCTGACCTTTTTGTTGGACAACATTTTTGTTTGATT
Source organism: Loripinus fragilis (assembly GCA_964019695.1). Taxonomy (NCBI): domain Eukaryota; kingdom Metazoa; phylum Mollusca; class Bivalvia; order Lucinida; family Lucinidae; genus Loripinus; species Loripinus fragilis. Next base: position 32,039,331 of record OZ026519.1, on the reverse strand, counting down.
TGGCACCAAGCTCTATAGACAAGTAGTTGGGATTCCTATGGGCACTAATTGTGCTCCCCTGGTTGCAGATTTATTCCTGTTTTGTTATGAAAGGGACTTTATGATGTCTCTTTCTGATGATAAGCAGGCTGATGTTATTGATGCCTTTAACACTACTTCCAGATATTTGGACGATATTTTAAATATTAATAATGTTTATTTTGAAAATATGGTTAGTCAAATATACCCTTCAGAGCTCCAACTTAATAAAGCCAATGCCTCTGATACCGAAGCCGCATTTTTAGACTTGCATTTGTCAATTTCTAATGGTATTGTTTCTACCAAAATTTATGATAAACGTGACGACTTTGATTTTGAAATTGTCAATTTCCCATTTTTAGATGGTGATGTTCCTCGTTCTACATCCTATGGAGTCTATATCTCTCAACTCATTCGTTTTGCTAGAGCATCTAGCTATGTTACTGACTTCAACACTCGCAATAAATTGTTAACTCAGAAACTTCTTAAACAGGGCTATCGGTATCATAAACTTCGCAAAACATTTTCAAAATTTTATAGACGATACTTTGATTTGATTTCTAAATTCCAAGTTGGACTTAAATCTCTCTTGCGCCAAGGACTTTCGGAACCTGATTTCTATGGTGACTTGGTGTATAAGTTGAAGAAGATTGTTGGCTCTAATAATTTTTCAGCGCAGTTCATTAAAATAATTTCCCATTATAAAAAGATTGGCTATAACATTAATGTATTGCAACAGACTGCATGCTTGGTAGTCAACCCAATCAGAGTTGGCAACTTTGCTTTCCTCTTTAATTGCACGCCGGTGGGTCGGACTTCAGACTCTATGATGGTTCCGACTTAAAGACTTATCTATTGATGAGATGGTAGGGGCCTGATGCTTTGGCTGTTTGTCGGGCCCACCGGGGTTTACCTGTTGGATTTCTTTTGCTCCGGTATTCAGTTTAATTTACTGTTGAGTCCTTATCCTTGCTTTATCTCCTTGTTATATCTTGATTTATATGTTTTAGGAGATGATGCATTGATAAGTTAGGGGTCTTTCATGCAAACCAAATATCTATGTGTCTTGATCCACATCTGAATTAAGGGTGAGGTTGGCGCCGTTAAACCGGTTTAAGCCCTCCAGTAAAATATTTTACTGACCGTTCCAAGGCGGTACTTCTTTTGTGGATCTTTTATGTTTTTGTTCTGTCTTGTGTTTGCTATGTTTTGTGCGCGTCTGTTTATATGTGCTTCGTGGTCACCTGCTGGGAAAGGGCTGACCTCTTGGCTCTCGTTTGTGGTGTCTTCTGTGAGTTTGTCACTTTCCCATTGGTATCCTGGGTCAGGTGTGGTACTTGATTGTATCGATTCCTGATCTTTGCAACCTTACTTACTTTTCTTTTGCATAATAAGAATTTGTTTTTAAGTGAAGTCACCAAAATGATTTTCAAAGGAGACAAAATCAAAGAAAATCACTGCTCATTTCTGCAGCCCCCCTTTAATGTGGAGATATTATTTTCGTGCCCACTTATCACTCAAGACATGTCGGTTCTGTAGGCAAAACGCAGTGCGGAATTTCCTTATCCCATCCACGTGACCTGCTTATCCCATCCACATGACTTGCTTATCCCATCCACGTGACTTGAAAATTATAACAATTTAGGCTGTTTTCAGAGCAATTCCCGCCTAAATTTAATGTAGAAATATCAAAACGGCAATATTTAGTGTGTCCGCCATTTTCGCATTGTTGAATGAAGTCAAAAACATTTCTGAAGTCGCTAAAATGCAACAACAATGTGATGCACGTTATTGACACAGTTTGGCGCCACGATGTCTTTGTCATTAGATACTGATACCAACGTTAGTTTCAAACCCCAATAAAAACAAAATCAACGCTGGAAATGCTATTCCACTTCCGTTTTTAGGTGCTAAACTATGTTATACACCCTTTTCTGCATCTGGAAAATTCGTTGGTGAACTTATTTTTTAGATTGAAACAAACGCAAAAAAATCTAAAAAAATATCGGAACTGACAGAATTCATTTAAAACCTTCAAAAGTCAAAAAGTGGGTGAGAAAAAGTATCCATCATGATGTATTGTTGTGGGACAAGGAAATCCCACCCTCAGACCTAAATAATTTCGCCTGAAACTCGGCAGAGCCTCGTTTCTGAAGAATTATTCTGGTCCTTGGGTGGATTTTCTTGTCCCACAACAATACATATGAAGGATACTGTAAGTTACACACAAGCACATGTGTCTTTCCGCCGATAAACATTCTTCCTGTGAATATTAAATTATTAATCAAGTTGTTTCAAGTGGTAAGATAAGCAATAAATGGGGTCATTTATTGCAGCCTGTGGCTTTAGGAAGCCAAACATCGGATACTGGAGAATGAACTATTTTTGCCTGTGTTGATCATTGCGAGCGTTCGTCAGCGTCTGTCAAACAAACACTACGAATACTCTCAAGTACGGATAGTTTTGGACTGCGCCGTTCATTCCTTCATTTGGAATAAAGTCTGGGCTTTCTGCTCATACTAAGGATAGATCGGAAAGACTCTTGTTTAAGATAATTATGAGCTTGATAATGAAAGTTCACAAGGCGCCATGTTTTGAATGTAAAGAAATGTCTATCCAGCGATAGAAATTCTCTTACCTTCAATTGTCCATTAGTTAATCTATTTCACAAAGCCTAAGCTTTCTATCCTGCTGCCAGAAGGTCTAAAGTTTATTTATCCACCAGGATAGACGGCATATTCCTCAGAGATAAACCAGAATTTGGTATCACAAATGTGAAGTGGGTAGACATCCGCCATTGTTGTACAACTTAGCTAGAGAAATCTATCAGTCTATCCGTGCAGCGATTGGCTGATAGAGATTTCTACACCTCTTTCTGGCAGCTGATTGGCTGGCTGGAGCTGGGCCGAGACTATAAATAAGAGTCGATCATGCATTTCGGGCATCAATCTCAGATCGGTCAACTCGAGCAGACAACAAATTCTACTTTCACTTTTGTGCACCAAGGGAAGCAACTCTTTAGATTTTAGATATGCTCATTTGGATAGCTTCCCTTGGATTGATAAAAATCTTTTGAACTGTTTAGGCATTAACTAAATTACTTATCTAGATTTACAAGTAAACTAAATCTAGATCTATTTCAAACTCTAAATCTTCTGTGAATCTACTTTATCCTGGGAGGTTGTTCGACGTATGTGATATGAGCTCGGCCTGACAATAGAAAGCTACATAGACTTAAGAAATACTGATACTGATCTACCGTGAATAGTCTAAATTTCAGTGAATAAATGAAATAAAAGTTAAATGTAGTTGCTATTAATTACTGATAACACATAGAGAGATAACCTTCCACTACTACAAGAATACACACATTCCCCATACTAAAGCTTACGGGAAGCTCACACTGGTGTCAGAGAAGTGGGATGTTGTTAGTTCAAAAACACATCCAGTGATACGAACCCACTGCCAAGGAAACTTGTGAGTTGTGACATTGCATAGACACTAAATGACCATATTAGAAGATCGGATCTGAGTTGTTCACTTAACATTATAAAAATGAAATAAAAATAGAAAAACAGTGAAAAAATAAAAAAAAAAAATAGCAAAATCGAAACTGAAAAATAATATAAATTAAATTGAAACAGAAAACTAGCTTGTACCAAAGGAACTTAATTGTGTGTAAATATAACTTTTTACTGTAGAATATGGCAGACAGTGACTCTGAAATAGAATTAAACAGACAACATAATGATACAGAAATAGAGGAGGACCGACCAGGCACCAATTCTGGGGAACTGGATCAGCAGCAAGAACATGATATACATGACGGGGCAGCATCAGTTCTGTCATCCATTGACGATATACCTGAACTGGAAGACGCCCCTGAACAAGAGCCACAATCGAGACCTACTATGGAGAGCGAGTACCTAGGAATCCCCATTGATCCACAGGTTAAAGGAGATATTAGCGGTAATGCAAGCTGTTCGATCCTGTATACATCCCCACATATGAAACCACAGACATACAATGGAGACGAAGATTGGGAGTCTTACCTCAACCATTTTGAACTATGTGCTAAGCTGGGAAGATGGTCTTACCAGAACAGAGTTTTGTATTTAGCTGCTAGCTTAAGAGGGAATGCTCAAGTCTACTACATGACACTGATGCCAGCAGAAAGATCATCTTATCACACATTGGTAGTAAAATTAGGTCTTCGTTTCAGTAACGCTCGTCAACAGCCAATGTGGATATCAAGGCTTGAAGCAAGAGTGCGCAGACAAAATGAGTCTATAGCTGAGTTAGGGGATGATCTACGCCGTATGTCCCAGCGTGCCTATAGTAATTTGAACAATGAAGCCAAAGAGATGCTAGCTCTGAACCAATTATATAAATCTGTGTCCCCTGATTTGAAATACAAATGCATTTCTAAGAATTGTACTTCTGTAACTCAGGCTGTGTCTCTGATAGAACTGTATGAAGGTATTCTTGGAGAAGACTCATCCAAGAATCTGGTCCGTCAAGCCACTGCAGAGCCAGACAGGAATTCGCAGGCTAAGGACAGTTTCAGCTACAATAGAGATGACAATGATCTGCAAGGCATCCTCAGAAAACTTCAAAACTGTATAGACATGTTGAACAGACAGTGTAATACCCAAACACGTGGCAATCAGGGCCCTAGGGACAGGAATGGCCAGCGTCGTTGCTACATTTGTTTCTCTCCACGTCACCTGCAAAGAGACTGTCCACATAGGGAGGGAAACAGAGGGGATCAGCGAATGTTTCAGCAACCATATCCCCAACCACATCAACAATCCATGGGGGAGTACATGTACTGTGGTAATCAACAAGAACACTATAATGGGTCAAAGTATTAAGGAAACAATCAGAGATAATTTAGTGATATGTCATCATACATACATGCCAAAATTTAAAGTTCAAAAAAAAAAAAAAAAGAAAAAAAAAAAAATCTGTGAGATTTAAATGAAATCTGTGAGCATAATCTGTGAGTTTAGAAATAATGATCATAAATCTGTGAGATGGGAAATTTGGCACCAAAAGTTGTACAGTTTTATTTAATCGCAAAGCATATAAGTTACACTAAGAAGCGAACCATGTTTGCTTTTCATTAAATAATTTGTCAGCTAATTTGAACTTTCTGTGTGATTTGAAAATCTTATCGAAAGTGGTTCTGAACGGGTCAAATTTAATAAGATTTTATATCACAGTTAAAAATTGTGGCATGTATGGGAAACATAGACACTAGGAACATGGGGAAAAGAGAATGAACAACAAGTTAAACAATTAATTGAAACACAAGCATTCAAATAAATCATCATATAAAAGTTTAATCACATGAACATTGAAAATTCTCTAGATATAGGTATTTGACCCTTCTTGTTTCTTGATACAGCACACAGTGAGGACCTAGATGGGTGTTACATATAGTGGCCTTTCATCAGGTTCTGCACTGTTTGCTAGATGAAAACAGTCTTTTAGGACAGAGGTGCATCATTTTGTAGAAATTTTGACCAGCATCCCTTTGAGGAAAAAAAAAATTGATTATTCTGTGCTTGTGGCCATCCATCAAAAATGGAAGGGGTTAAGATTAATTGCTCAAGATAGTTGTATGATTCATTAGGTACTGCATTATATAGAACATCTTTTGCAAAATATTTTAAGAGTCTGCCCTAAATATCTAATTATCAGGTATATTTAATTGAGTGGAATCATCTATCCTGTCCTGTCTTTGTATTGACCATTTTATGCATACAGTGCCTGCAGAGAATGGATGCGAAATGCCTTTAAATGTGGTTTAATATTTCCTGATGTTTATTATAATATATATAAACTGGCTGTTGAGACAATAGTGCAGGTTGAGCTTTAAGGAAGTAAGACTTTAAAGCGCAAATTTCACTATTGATAGCAAATAACAAAGGGATGACATTATGGGTTAGTCTGGCAGATTCTGACCTGTTAAATGAATTGCATTTAACTAATAAAAATGTCACTATTGTCTGATGTTAAATGTTGTTAAGGTTCAAATCTAAGTTTCCAAGTCCTACTTGTGACAAATATTTTGGTGGTATGATTGTGTATGGAACTGTATATATTGAAAGTTGTTAAAAGTAAATGTATTCAAATTTAAATGGCAGCAATAGCATTAAAGTTATTTTGGTCTGTGTAATATTGGGGTCAGCACATAAAGTACCTGTATTTAGCAGCATTGAATTAAGCAAATTGACATGTACAAATTTTGGATTGCGGTACTGTGACAGTCAGCATCTGAGACTGTAAAATGTGACAAATGGTTAAGTGGAGTGGTCAGTGTTTAGGATCATTAATATGCTATTGTCGGTTGACTGCACCTGAGCAAAGCCATGCGCATGGTGGAAACTTTTGCAGTGAGATCTGGCCTGATCAACCAGAGATGCGTCACTGTAGGTTTGAAATTGCTGTAGGATGCACGATCACTTGGTGGTATTACCCCCAGCTAGGGCAAGTGAGAAGACTCTGTAAACTTGGTGATGAATATACCGTACCTGAAAAAGGGTAGATAAATGTTAGATGTAATGTCTAACTGAGACGGCAGTTGAACTGCGGCAATAGTTGAGGTATTTAATGATGTAAACACTTTCACTGTGACTATTAACTGATTTGTAGCTGACTGTTATGCCTTTAATATGATGAACTGACTTTAAGAAAACTGAAATTGAAATTTGTAGATTTTCATCATATGCATAAATAAATGAGTAAAAGGCAGCTTAAGGGCCGGGTTGCTGAACCCCTACAGAACTTGAGCAAGAAAATTAAGACTTGCTATCTCTTATACTAAATCTGGTTTTCATGTAGTTCATTCAATCCTCCAGTAGCCATTATAGCGGAGTATAATGTTTAAAGGTGGGGAGAATGTAATACCCGTGGCTATTACTGCTATTTATCCATCAAAACAAGGTGTGTCGGATTTAGGTTACACACAAGCACATGTGTCTTTCCGCCGATAAACATTCTTCCTGTGAATATTAAATTATTAATCAAGTTGTTTCAAGTGGTAAGATAAGCAATAAATGGGGTCATTTATTGCAGCCTGTGGCTTTAGGAAGCCAAACATCGGATACTGGAGAATGAACTATTTTTGCCTGTGTTGATCATTGCGAGCGTTCGTCAGCGTCTGTCAAACAAACACTACGAATACTCTCAAGTACGGATAGTTTTGGACTGCGCCGTTCATTCCTTCATTTGGAATAAAGTCTGGGCTTTCTGCTCATACTAAGGATAGATCGGAAAGACTCTTGTTTAAGATAATTATGAGCTTGATAATGAAAGTTCACAAGGCGCCATGTTTTGAATGTAAAGAAATGTCTATCCAGCGATAGAAATTCTCTTACCTTCAATTGTCCATTAGTTAATCTATTTCACAAAGCCTAAGCTTTCTATCCTGCTGCCAGAAGGTCTAAAGTTTATTTATCCACCAGGATAGACGGCATATTCCTCAGAGATAAACCAGAATTTGGTATCACAAATGTGAAGTGGGTAGACATCCGCCATTGTTGTACAACTTAGCTAGAGAAATCTATCAGTCTATCTGTGCAGCGATTGGCTGATAGAGATTTCTACACCTCTTTCTGGCAGCTGATTGGCTGGCTGGAGCTGGGCCGAGACTATAAATAAGAGTCGATCATGCATTTCGGGCATCAATCTCAGATCGGTCAACTCGAGCAGACAACAAATTCTACTTTCACTTTTGTGCACCAAGGGAAGCAACTCTTTAGATTTTAGATATGCTCATTTGGATAGCTTCCCTTGGATTGATAAAAATCTTTTGAACTGTTTAGGCATTAACTAAATTACTTATCTAGATTTACAAGTAAACTAAATCTAGATCTATTTCAAACTCTAAATCTTCTGTGAATCTACTTTATCCTGGGAGGTTGTTCGACGTATGTGATATGAGCTCGGCCTGACAATAGAAAGCTACATAGACTTAAGAAATACTGATACTGATCTACCGTGAATAGTCTAAATTTCAGTGAATAAATGAAATAAAAGTTAAATGTAGTTGCTATTAATTACTGATAACACATAGAGAGATAACCTTCCACTACTACAAGAATACACACATTCCCCATACTAAAGCTTACGGGAAGCTCACAATACTCTTATTCCCATGACATATGGGACTTCTTTTAAAGGAAAGAATTTGCTCCAGTGAGTGAAGTAACCATTTCAAAAGGGGATGTAATCTAAGAAAATCACTATTTCTGTAAATTTCAATTGGTTTTACTTACAGGTTCATCAGGCTTCCAATGTAATTTGTCAGTTGTTGAATCCTTCTGCATTCTTGAGATGGTCCCCGATATTACAGCTGATAGTTGTTAAAGAACAATAATGATACATTGACTTGAAGGAGATTTTTAACAAGTAGCCCAATGGGCAACGATCGCTCACTTGGGAGCCAGCATAATGTTTGGATACACCATAGATTATGATGCTCAAAGGCAGATAACTCGCAACTTGAAACAGTGATCAGGAATATATTCAAACACTCAAGATATTATGCCAATTCTGGTTATCTGCAAGTATTAAAAAGATCTGAATAAAACGTGCGGAAGAAACCTGGTGAACTTTATTTTTCAGATGCTCAAGGGCAGTTAACTCCATAGTCAGTGATGAGATCTGACCTAAATTCAAACTCATCCATGCTTTTATGTATGTCCTGGTTACCTACAAGAAAGAACAAGATCAAACGAAAAATAAATGAACTAGAATGGTCAAAACATTATAGAGCTATATTTAAGACACTCAAGGGCAGCTAACTATAGCTGCTGGTCAAATGTGGCTGAAAATCAAACTCCTTAAAGCTTTTATAGTTGTCCTCGAAATCTGCAAGAATGATCACTACTGCACATAAAACCCATTAAATTCCATTAAAAGTCTATAAAAATGCCATTAATAATCAAATTCCTGTTAAAATCATCCATTACTTTTCGTTTCTTAAAATTAATGGTTTTGTGTGTTCGGTCATTAATATTCATTATAATGGCCATTAATTCAGCGGTAACGGCCAATAAAGAGCAAGTAAAATCATTAATTTTTGATTAATTTACACCTTCTGTATTATTAATGACCATTAAAAGAAATAATGGTCCATTAATTTTCGTTTTGTGATGTTTTAATGCCCATGAATTTGCATTCTGTAATGGCCATTACAAAAAGTAATGACCATTAAAACCTTTCGTGTCTATTGATGGCATTAAAAAGTAGTAAATTTGCATGTTTGATATTTTAATGGCCATTAAATATATAAATATGCAATTCATTAGCATTAGAAAGCAGTGAAATATCGGGAACCAAAATTTATACGAAACAATGTGCCATTATTTAAGTGGTAATGGCCATTAATTTAATTCAAGAGCAAGTATGATCATTAAAATACCATTAATTTTTACCCTTGGTATGAAATGATGACCATTACAATTTAATGGGCCATTATTTTCTGTTTAATGGTGATTTAATGCCCATGAATTTGCAGTATTAATGGCCATTACAAAAACTAATTGCCATGAAAACCCCATTACATGTCTAATAATGGCCATGAAAGACGTGTTCATGAATTTTAAATTACTGAAGTTGGGAGATCAATATTTTCATGGCCATTAATTTTTGGGACTGAACATCTTAACCCCTTAATTTTTTAATAATGGCCATCAATAAAAAGATCATCAGAGTATTTGATATTGTCCATTATTTGTACACTCATGTAAAGGTTAGTTTTTAACATTATCATTTTACAGCCTTCAAAACTTGCTGCACATTGCATCCATAGGTATGTTTGTGTAATGAAGAGCTGCACCATTCAGTGCTTGTAAATTAAAATCGCCACATTTCTTGTTTCATGAAGAAATTGCCTGTGTGATGAAACTGAAATTTCAGGAAGACAAAGAAAATCACCTCGAGAAATGCTGTAGGAAAATGAGTTTTAAAGGCAAACTCTATTAATTTCATCGAAAATCATAACATATCCTGGAGAAATGCTGGAGAAATTTCTCCAGCATTTATCGAGGAAATTTTAAAGCTTATCAAGGAGATTGTGGGCCTTTGTTACCTTTTCAGACACAAACCAATCTGCTCTCCTACCAAGCATAGCTAGAGCCTGGAAACAGGATTTAGCAACTGCAAGAATACATAGGATATAGGAAAATATGCATTTGGGAGCCATGACCATGCTTTATTGAAATAATGAAATCCGTGATACAGTGAGGGGAGTTTTAATGAGGTACACTGGTAATCAATTGGTAATCAATTTTAAACTTGTAGCACAAACATGTATTCTATGGATCTTGCATTTGTAGAAATTTTGTGCATATTTCAACATTCCAAACAGTTCTATAATTCTAAGTTATGTATGCTACCAAACCCTGCTTGTCCATCAACAACATGTGTATTACTGCTTCTGAGTACAAGCACAATCACCATGGAAGCGGGAACCCGCGAGGTGCGAGTAGTATGGCGATTGAAATTTTCAGTCAGGCGTCTCATAAATTTAAGCACTACTTGGTTAGCAGGCTTCGACCACCATGCCTATAAGTCTGAACAAAGAAGAGAAGTAATAAAAAGAGTTAGTGTATTTTTGAAGAAAATACAAAATCCAAAGCCATTAAATTAGCCTAAATGAGTTTTGAGCAGGATTTAATGGCCATTAAAGTTGCATCTAATGGATCTAATCTAATTTCATGCCAATTATTTATCCAATCTATTTATTAATGGCCATTAGTTTTGAATTAATATGGTTTTCTTTATATGTGACTGTGTCCTAAGAAGGATTCAACTTGGCCAATAACATTTACACTCAAAATTCATTTCTATGTAAAAGAATGCAACATTTCTCAATAGAATCAGAAAGAAAAAAAGACTTTATTTTAAACGCTCTTGATGAGGCTTCATTAAGACTGTTGGTGTGCCTAATGTGTAAAGCCATTTGATCATGTCTTAGACTATATTTTAAATTATTGGATATATGCTGTATCATTATTATCCCCTTTAACAAATTTCATAACGTTTCAAACTATGTTTTTATGTCACAAAACCGAATATCCAGATGAATTAAGTTTTCAAAAAAAAAAAACATACCAACAGGTAAATGCTATATGTAACAATGGGATAGAATTTGACAATTATAATGAGAAGTACACAATTTAATGTTTAAAGATGTCTCTAAAATCGTGAAAATACCATACTTTATTTTTACAATTATCTTAATAAAAAGTTTTGTTTTACTTTCTGACTGAGAAAAATGATCAAAACATGCAATAATTCTAATAAACACATTTAATGGCCATTAAAATCACTTAAACAAGAGTTGCAAATTAGAGTAGCTCCCCTTGAAAAATCTTATTTTTTCACAAAAGATTAATATGATATACAAAAATGATTTAAGACTTATATTTTTTCTGAAATATTATATTTATTAATTTATCAGAATTTCTGATCTCTATTATTAACATACAGCAAGGTTGTGCCCTAAATTTATCAAAATGTATATGTGTTGCATTAACAAATGGTAATTATATTTTCATCAATATGTAGAAGGGTTCAGAAATAAAAAGGTAACATTAACTTGTTAATTGGCCTGTTTATCTCTTAAGATGACAGGGGACTTAAACCAAAGTCCAGCAAGATTCTTGCTTGTCTTTCCTGCTTCTAAATGAGAAACAGGAAGCAGCACAAGAAATAGAATCTTGAAAACATTGCAGTGGGCATAAGAGAAAATTAATGACCATTAACATATTTTTATTAGAAATTTGTCATGCTTATCTAATGGCCATTAAATTATGCATTTAATGCCCATTAATATGCTGTTGATTTAAAAGAATGATGCCCATTATTTTCTATCCAATATACTAATGGGTAATTAATGCCCATAAATTTGTAGTTACATTTTCTGTTATAATGGCCATTAAAAATAAAAAGCCATTAATAATGGTTCTAATAACGGCCAAAATTTTCATGGCCACGAAAAATAGACCATATTAATGGGCATTAAAATTAACCAGCAACAATTTTAATGGGAGGTTTTAATGGCCATTAATTTTCACACACTAAAAATAATGCTTAAATGATGCTCATTATTTTTTTCAATTAATGGTTTGAGTTAATGGTATTTTGACAGATTTTCAGTTTTGAAAGTGCATTTTACCATTAAAATTGACCATTAATAGGACCATTTAAATGGGAAATTTTAATGGGGGCCATTAATGGGATTTTAATGGGAGTTTATGCAGTAGTGGATGAAGATCCATCCAGAAATGAAAGCGTTAGAGTGCTCACAACATTACTCCCATTATATGTATATGGAGATTTTTTCAGACATTCAAGGGCGGCTAACTCCAAAGACCCATGTTTGATCTTGCTGAATTTCAAACCCATCCAAGCTTTTATAGCTGTCCTTGTTACCTGCAAGAATGAATAAGATCCAATCCAAAATGAAGGTTCTCAAGTGCTCACAACATTATACATGCATTTTCAAATGCTCAAGGGCAGCTAACTCAGTAGTTGGTGATGGGATCTGGCAGAAATTCAAACTCATCCATGCTTTTATAGATGTCCTTGTTACCTGCAAGAATGATGATGATTCATCCAAAACTGAAAGCACTAGACTGCTCACAACATTTCTCCCATTATAAGTCTATGGAGATTTTTTCAGACGTTCAAAGGCAGCTAACTCCACAGACCCGGGTCAGATCTTGCCGAATTTCAAACCCATCCAAGTTTTTATAACTGTCCTTGTTACATGCAAGAATGAATAAGATCTGATCAAAAATGAAGGTGCCAGAGTGCTCACAACATTATACATTAATTTTTCAAATGCTCAAGGGCAGCTAACTCAGTAGTTGGTGATGGGATTTGGCAGAAATTCAAACTCATTCAAGTGTTTTTGGTTGTCCTTGTTACCTGCAAGAATGATGAAGATCCATCAAAAATGAAAGGACTACAGTGCTCAAACATTTCTCCCATTATAAGTCTATGTAGAATTTTTCAGACGTTCAAAGGCAGCTAACTCCGTAGACCCGGGTCAGATCTTGCCGAATTTCAAACCCATCCAAGCTTTATAGCTGTCCTTGTTACATACAAGAATGAATAAGATTCAATCAAAAATGAAGGTGCTAGAGTGCTCACAACATTTATACATTCATTTTTCAAATGCTCAAGGGCAGCTAACTCAGTAGTTGGTGATGGGATCTGGCAGAAATTCAAACTCATTCAAGCTTTCATGGTTGTCCTTGTTACCTGCAAGAATGAATAAGATTAATTCAAAAATGAAAGCACCAGAGTGCTCACAACATTTCTCCCATTATAAGTCTATGGAGATTTTTTTCAGATGTTCAAGGGTAGCTAACTCTGCAGACCCTTGTCTAATCTTGCCGAATTTCGAACCCATCCAGGCTTTTGTTGCTGTCATTGTTACCTGCAAGAATAAAGAAGATCCAATGAAAAATGGAAGAGCTTAAGTGCTCACAAGATTTTCCCCATTATAACCCTATGGGAGTCATCTGTTGCCATAGAAACCAGAGCTCTGATCTGATCTGGCCCAAAACCTTATGCAGCCAATCCCCCACCCCAATGATGCTTTAAATGAAATTTGGTTATGATCCGCCAGCTGGTCTCAGAGATATTCATGTCTGAAAGTGTGAACAGACAGACGGACAGACGGACGCAAGGACGCCAGCTCGAGTCCCATCCTATAAGCTCACCGAGAGCCTTTGGCTCAGGTGAGCTAAAAATGCTCTTTCTTTTCATCCTTTTAACTTAAACTAGAAAATGGTCAAACAATGGGACTCTATTGTACTAAATACCCACTCTAACATTAAACACCAGACAGCGTGACATCTTTTGTCCTTCAAATTTCTCTCCAAATCATACAGGGAATCCAAAACCTTTGCCCTCAGGCAAACAATGTGTCAAGTTTGCAGCCATTTCAGCAGATGCTGTTGTTGCCTGGTAGCCCATGGGTATTACACACTCTTAACTACAGGCATGATTTTACCAACAAACATCAAGTTTCACTGCATAAAAACCTTATTTAGATTATTTCTATCAGTTTTGTTGATTGATAATATATAAGGAACGATAAAAATTGAGTAATATGGTTTCTAAAGGCATCATGCCTCCAGATAAGAGTCTAAAATTGAATATTATTTTTCTTCTTTCTCAACCAAAATATATGTTGTTGGTACTCAAAAGAACAGTCTCAATGTGACAGTTCTTTTGAGTACCAACAAAATATGTTTAAACTGATGGATAAGAAAATACATTTTTATACAGTAAAACCTTTGTAAAACGGCCAATCTGAAAAAGACCGAAAAATGGTTTTCAAGACCAATTATAGCTTAATGCAGGTCAAAAGTATTGCAGAATGCTCCTAGGGGAGCATTTTGCAATACCTTCGACCTTCATTAAGCTACCATTTGTCATTAAGATCTTTGTTTTGTCCATTTTTGAGTGGCCGTTTTACACAGATTTTACTGTACTAAAAAAGCCTTTGCTCATCTGGACCAACAGGCATTGGGCATAAGAATTATTTCATTCAAAGGATACTGACAATGAGACCAGCTAGTGCTAAGCAAGATATGAACAATCTCACTCGACAAACTCTGACTCCATTGAACTCTGGGTACATCTGATAGCTCAAACCTGTCTGAATGAAGGCGTAAAGTGTGCCCACACCAAACACAAGTAATGCTCCTGTGAGATGAACCTGCTCAATGTTGGTCTCCTGTAAAATACCAAAGGACCTGATAAGTAAAGAAAATTGGAGTGTGAAAATATACAAATGTATAATTGAAATCATTTTTTTCTTATTTCTGAAACCAAAACATATGTTGCTGGTGCTCAAAAGAACAGTCTCAAAGAGACCCTTCTTTTGACCACCAAAAACTAATGATTAAACTCATGGGTAAGAAAGTATTCACATTTTACCCTCAAATAGTTTTATGTTATCTGGATACAATGAGCCATGACAAGAACCTTCACATTAACCCTTTGTAAATGAATGGATTCTTCCTTCTGGTTTGATATAATAAACTAGGGATAGTGCATTGTACATATCTAGGAGTGTCAGGTTATAATTTTAAAAAAGAATATAGCATTATTTTGTCTGAAGATCTGTTTTACCTTTACAAACAGTGATGCATGCGGATCTGGGTCTTCACTGTTTGTAGAAGTACCCATTCAGGGGTTTCCAATATACAAAGGCTTATGTTATGGGTGCTCAAAAGAACTATCTCACTGAGATGGTTCTTTTGAGCACCCAGAACAAATGTTAAAAATGATAGGTAAGAAAATATTTTCAATTTTACGCTATTTTTTTAATGTTCCTGACCTGTGAAGATAGCAAATGATATGAGTTCTAACCAATCTGCATGTAATTGAATGGGCAAATTGATTTGTAACCTTGTTGTATGCAAATTACATTTAATCACTTTTTCTCATGACAAAGCTATAAAATTTGAAACCATGGCATTTAGGCAAGCAAAATAGATGAAAGTACTTACCACACATTGTGTAAAAGCAGTCTTTAAATGTGAATGTATAGCTATGCAGCGAAATTAAAGGGATTTTTTTGTGACTGAGCCAACATTTACTTCAATACATTGTGTGTGTGAGCAGCCATGGCTAGAGTGTCAATTGGCACATGTGCACAAGCCTGTTTGAGCCTTTAAAGGTTGCTGGTTGATATTATAAGTATCTGGCTCACTTAAACTCTAATCATTTTTGTATTTATCTTTAAAACTTAGGTTACCTGGAAATTTGCGACAAAACTAAGCCCCAGTGCACATAGGATGCCTAAAAACAGTCCAATTTTATTGAGTCTTCTCACAGTTGTATCAATGTTTCCAGTGAGAGCCTCTACAAGTTTATACCTCACATACATGGTACATAAGCCTGAAATTAAACAGATTCTTAATTAACCCTTTCCTTCATGAATATTCATGAAAATTTGTATAAATAAACTTTCACGTTTGTACATAGAACAAAGAAGTTACTTGTCCAGTCTACTAGTGAAGGATTATATCTAAACATATTTCTATAAGCAACAGAGTAGCCCCTGATCAGGCAGCTCTTACAAGAGCTGTCTGATCTGAGTCTGCTCTTTTTGCAAAAGTGTTAAAAGGCAATATATAGCACTTTTACAAGGAAAGGCGTCGTTGTTATTCTGGCGACATTTCTATATTCACACTTGATTATACCTTTTGGCTTAATATTTTTATGACGCCATCTATCATCTACAGCTTTGTAATATTGACAAAAGGTGGCGTAACATCGCTTTCTTTTAAATAATGGATGTTCAAAACATACATAAACTTTGCTTTTCAGTCCAAACAGGTTCTACTGGGAATTATAATGCGCTATTCAAGATGGCAGAACCTTTATAGACTCATACCTCCCAACCCAAAGGACTATAGCTTAATAGCATTATAATAACATTTTTTATACCAAAATACACCCTTTAAGTGCAACATGCTCTTAACTTTTTCAAAACGCTATATATTCTCTTTTGAAAGCAGTGTAGATCCATGTCAGCTGGCTTCCTCAGGGACAGATATCCATCCTTGTATAGAAGGTGTGTGTGTGGGGGGGGGGGGGGGGGGGGCAACAACTGGCTTAACCCCCCTGGATCCACCCTCATGAGTGATGTTAACACTGTTATAGATACAATTTTACTCTTTGAAGACTAATACCCCTTAAATTTGTTAATTGGTTAACTGAGTGTAGACCCAGATGAAATGCCGCCGGATATGGCATTTCATCTTGGTCTGCACTGTTTGCTAAGACAAAATAATCTTCAGAGAAAGAATACAATTTTACATACATGACATGTTGTGGATATGGCAATAACAATCTGTGACCCCTAAGTAAATACAATATATACAGCTATTTTGACATAACTTCATCAAACTTTACATAAAATTCCATTGGTCTTCCAAGTGCTATCTGCTGATAACCTTTGGAAACAATTTAGACCCAAATCAGGCGCGACAAAATGTGAGGCCTGATCTGGTCCCAAACTGTTTGACACCCTGATGGTATTCCTGAAAGAATTTTTCCAAAAAATTGATTTTAAAAAATCAGTAGACAACAAAATGGCATGAAAAATTACCAAAGTTGCAAAGAGTTGATATTATTTTGTTTGTTTGATTGGTTTGATGCTTTATGTCCCAGTCAACAGCTGTGGTCATGTCGGGACGGTCAATTCAGCGATTGATACTTTTCTACTGGGCAAGCAGTTAACCAGTACTTTGTGCACATTCTTTTGCTTGTAACTGACAACAACTCTTCTCGAATCAGCAGAAGGGAGGAGAATGGCCGTAGAAATTATTTCATGATCAATCTTTGTGATAGTATGGGATGGGACCTGGATCAAACTCGCAACCCCTGGATCTGCAGTCAGACATGTTACCGACTGCGCTACGCAGCCAAGTAGAGTTAAAATTAGACATTTTGGAAGAAATAAGTACTTACAAAGAGCTGCAGCTATATTCAACAACTGGCTAAACACACAGCTTTCTGGAGGTTTGGTTCCTGTATCACTGAAAATAACAGTAAAACTAATCAATTATAAGTGCAAGCTTAAACATGTATGACAAGTAACCAGAGAAACCAGGTGAGCTCGAGTACTTGTGACTGGACTCAGCTGAAAGTTTAAGGTCAATCATTGACTTATTCAGTTGACAGCTTATATAGAATTACAAGAATCTGGACCACCCTAAGTCTGAAAGGTAAGTGAGATCTAGCCAACCAACCGTCAAATACTAATAATAGGCTGGAAGTCAGCAGACATAAAGTAAGATCACAGGTTTAGATAAACAAAAATTTTTAGCGTAAAATTGTAAATATTTTCTTACCTATCAATTCTAACATATGTTTTGGGTGCTCAAAAGAACCGTCTCATTGAGACGTTTCTTTTGAGTACCCACAACATATGTTTTGGTTGAGAAATAAGAAAATCAAATTTTTGTTACGCACTCTTAACTTAAGTCCTGAAGATTGTTAAATACCATACTCAACTATAATAACACTTTTCATACAGCTAGAGCTGTATCTTTATTTCAGTAGCCTGAAATGAATTTCAAATGAGTTTTCATAATTCCCATGTATTCTAATAGATAATCACAATGAAGTTGGCTTGTCCAATTCATATTTTAAGGTGTTACATGTAGAAATGTCCAAACAGTGCAGACCTTCTGCGGCATTTCATCTGGGTCTTTCAGGAGCACAGAAGCTCAGTGGTAGAGTGCTTGACTCGAGACCGAGGGGCCGCGGGTTCGAGCCTCATCGGCGTCACTGCGTTGTAGTCTTTGAGCAAGACACATTTATCCTAGCTTAGTACTGGTTCAAACCAGGAAACCCGTCCCTACTTAACTGAAAGATTGTTGATGGGACGTAAAGAATCAAATCAAACAAACAAACAAATCATCTGGGTCTTCACCGTTTTTAGCATTCTGCGACATTTCATCAGTGGGTCTTCACTGTTTTTAAAGTAACCATTTAGCTGTTTCCAGTATACAAAGGGTTAAGACTGGTCTAATTTACATGTATGTATGTATAAAAAAAACAAATTTTATAGAAGGTCCAGTGTCAAGTCACTGAAACCTGAAATCTGGGTCATGGTCACATGCTTCATGTAGGTTTGGTGCGCACAGACTGCCGAGTTATTTTTTATGCTTTTGTTGTCATCTGTTTACTTTTTCAAAATTATTATTAACCTTCAAAATATTCTTTCAGGAACACTGTCTGAGTGTAAAACAGTTTGGATCCAGACCAGGACCTATGTTATGTCGGTCCAGGACCTACCTTATGTCGGTCCTGATCTCGGTCCAAACTGTTTGCAAAGCCTGGTAATCAACAGATGACAAAAGTAGCCCCTAGCACAGTTTAAAGAAAAAGTAAACATCTAACATGTAGATGGAATTGTTCATACCGACAGGTTTAGATCAACAAAGTTTTTCAGCGTACAATTGTAACGATTTTCTTACCAATCAGTTTAAACATATGTCTTGGGTGCTGAAAAGAACCCCCTCAATGACACGGTTCTTTTGAGTACCCACAACATATGTTTTGGTTGTGAAATAAGAAAAATAGTTTTTATTTACGCACTCTTAACTAAAATCGTGTTCATACCTGATGTATGGAAAGTAGGCAGAGACATCTTTGTTGACTATTGCCCAAATATAGGTAACAACAAAGGTAACTACTGAGGTGACCACCAACAGCAAAGGGAGATAATTCATTCCATAAAAACACAGCATGGTTTCAGATCCTTTTAATGTAAACAAACCTGAAATAAGACAGCATTCATGTTTAATCTATTTCATTCATAGACCAATAGTCCATAAGTGAATCCACATGCCCAGATCCAGAAGGTCCGGACAACGTTTTTAGCAACATCTACATATTTTACAGCGACCTACGGAGCTACCTTCTTGAGGGGGTCTGTACCAGAATTTTTAAGGAAACCTATAGCCACTTGTGATTTTTAGGGGGGAGGAGGGGGGACCCCCTATCTATCCTCACGATCTGCCTATGATCCAGATTGCTTATTTTTTAGTTTTTAAAAGATGTGAACTTCTTGTATTATATATTATATGTACACATGTTTCTATACAAAAATTAAATAAAAGTTTAAACTAAAAGATGAATGACATCCAATGTCAGTCAATTAATAGATCTGTTGTTATCATGTAAATCTGTTGGAAATAATAATTTTTTACAGAGCCATGAAATTAACAAAGTCTGTAAGTGAAATGAAAATTATTAAGCACTACCAACATTTATATCAAATAAACCTTTAAAGTGCCAATTATGACTGCAGCAGAAGACAAAGTTTGCGACATCTTTCCTTATTTTTAAAAAAAATAAGGTATGATATTTCATGAGAATTGTCTGCCAGATCAGACTGCTAAGGAGAAGTCAAATCAGGGTACATTATAGTTTGCTTCATTGTTTAGTGTGCATTTCAGTATATTCAACAGAAATAAAAAGCAGACAACATTTTCAGAAAATATAAAGTGGTGGAAAAAAGGAGGTTCATTCAGCTATTTTGAAAGATTTTGGCTATTTGTGTTTCATGGTGTCTATTTACATCTCTTAGTACAGCCAACATAAGCATGAGTGTTATCTCATCTGAGCCCTGACTGCTCAGGATCAAGGTTCAGACTGAAATCAAAGCAAGACAAAGGTAGCCCCTATAAATAGTTAATGCATTATGGGTATATATATCTCAGGGGACAAAAATATTTCAATATAGCACTTGTCCTGGAGGACGTGTGACTTACAATATTCACTTGTCTTGCAAACACATGCACGTGTCCTTTAAAAGCGTATATGCAATAAAGAACATAAGGGAGTAATATGTAATAGGACTTCCTCACGTAATTCTTCCCAAAGCACTCGTCCTGTAAGACAAGTGCTTTGGGAAGAATTACTCGTCCTGTCTAGATTTCCCTCGTAATTACGAGCGGACAAGTGGAATTTTTGTCCCCTGTATCTCTTTAGTATCATAAGCCCAGAAAAACTTTGTTTGAAAGTAAAGTTATGAATATTGGAATAATTAGTAAATAATTGCATGCATGAAGATTTCTTTGATTATTGATTAATTATTATGCCACAAAACATTATGGTACATACTTTTTTCTTACATTCAATTAGAGTAACTGCTTTTTTCCAATGACTGTACATTTTTGGAGCTCCCTGTCAACCCCCAGTTTGGCTCTCTTCATTATCAAACAGGAGCTTAGCACCCTATAGTTCTTAAAATGTGCCCATGCAGGGCTGTTAGATGCAGTAGGTTCTAGTGTCAGAACACCCTGTGCTATGATAACAAGGACTTTTTATGTGTCCCTGGTACAACATAGATGAAGATCTATGAAACTTTTAACAAAATGTTAGGGTAAAAACATCGAACTTCGGACGCTTTTTCGCTGTGCCACTACTTCAGCACGGTTTGTGCTTTGCTCCAGACATGTTACCAAATTAAATCTAGCTGGTAGCTAGCAGACATGCTCGATTGACTTAATAAAGCTGTAATTTCATTGGTTAATGCATTTAAATGTGTTTGATTAGCACTTAAAGTGACATAGGGTCGAACATGAAAATTCGGACGGCTATCGGGAAATTCGGACAGAGCTGAAGGGAAAATCGGACAGTTGTTTCTTTTTAAAAAATAAAGCTCTTTAAATGTTTTTATTCTGTCAAAAACAGTTAAATATGTTTCATTTATCATATGAGTAAACTACCGAGGTCTTTTAAGATATTGATTTCATTTGCTTCTAAAATCAAGTGCTGAAATGTCAACCAGCACGCAAAACTACGGAATCTTTTCAACCCGCAGTCAACTCTTGCTCCATTTTTGGGGTCTGTGGTGATGCATTCCAGTCTTTTAAATCGCTATACCAACAATAATCTTAAATAATCTTATCTAAAACGTAAATAGATTCAATGCATTTTATTTACAAACAGCTGGAAAGGAAAGAAAAACATATGAAAGGGTCAAAAATCATCGTCTGAACGTCTTGTTCGATGGCGTGTCCGAAATTAAATTTCCTGAAGGGAAATACGGACACTCATTATTTTATCGTCATTTCGTTTCAAATCTTTGTGAATATGCAAAAACAACCTTTCATTTCATAAATATAACTATCGAAGATACTAGGGAGCAGAAATATTTCATTGTGCATTAATATTCAACTATAAAAGATGGAATTAAAAATAGTTGTGGCAAGCATCGAAACCATGTGCTCTCTAAACTGTGCGGAGCTGGAGGTCCCCAGACTGGAATGGATATCTAATTTGTTGATTATAATGTGACGTGTTCCATTTTCACTGTTGGGAAATGGGTACGATGATATTTTGTCTGTACAGTTAACCTGAAATAAGACTTAACAATTGGTTGAGAGTCGAGAGCAGGACGTTATGTCAGGGGAGGTAGAAAAGTGTCCGATTTTACATGTCCGTCCGAAATTCGATGTTTTTACCCTACAACTTACCAAAGAGAAATTAACAGCTGTAAAGTGATACCCTTGCAAAATGCATAATAAACAGGTCTGCATCTACAGCAAGGTCCTAAAACCGTGTGCTAACTTCCAGGGAAGTATTTATCAAAACCCCGTGAAGTTAGTCTTATTTTGCTCATTGCATTATCGTCATATGACTGAATTTTCTGGGTCAGATTTCTAAAGTGAAAGTAGACCGCGCAGCTTAAAAATTTGTGTCCTATCAGCTAGAACAGCTTTACATTACGGCTTCGAAATAGAACATATGTTCATAAGTCTAAATGGCCTGCTTTAGAAAGCTTGATGGGTGCAAGGGATGATAAATAAGCACTTGAAGTGTCTTTTCCAGAAAACAATTTGGAAGTCTAATAGGCAAAGGGCAATAACCGAAATGGTATAATCAGATAAAATCCGACACTATATTGAAACTCCCCAGTAGTTATATATGTAAAATCCATCCGTTTAATTTCATCACCTATAACCATATACACTCGGACCCAGTAATTTATAACCATTTGCGGCTGCACTGAAACCATGACTATTTTTCTATGGGGTGAAAAGATTTTTGTCGATATTTACTTCAAAACTTTTCTTCTAAAACGATCGATTATGAAAGCTCCTACCCTTAACCCCGAACCCCTTAACCCCTCAAGTGGATCAGTGACCTTTATAAGATCTAATATACGTCACTGCGTGGATAAAAAAATGAATACATTTGCATTCTAAAAGGTAGTGATATATTAAAGTATTTCAATCTCCTGAAAGTTTGGCAAAATTGAAATGGTAATTAGGAAGAAAAATAACATTTATTGTAGTGTATGGGGCATGAAACCCGCTACAACAAATGTCGTATAGATTTAACGCCTTCTGTACAATTGCGCAGTGGAAATCCATGTGCACTCATCCAATACTTGCAGGGATGACAGCAGCGGATCCAGAAGGGGTCGGAGGTTTACTTCAACGCCCGCTCCCAGTTTTTAAATATTCTATGATAATGAAATAATTTGGTCTTAGTGAGACCAAATCATTTCATTATCATGGGATAAGAAACATGACATAAAATCAGCAAAGCGAAGCCCTCCACCCACACACAAACAATTAAACATATGAACCCCATTTTTCCAGAAATCCTGGATCCGCCCCTTGATGGGCAACAAGATCCTACAATTATGTTTGGACAAATAGCTTTCTTAAAATTACACGTTGCGCAAATTTAAAATTGCCGCGAACAAGTTTTCATACTAGTGTTGAACGTTTCGTTCCATAGTGACACTGAAAAAGTAAGGCAGCCAAATTCCGACTAGCACACCACTGTGTTTAAAGTTGTACATGGGTATTCGTGTAAACCTGGGAAAATAACTGTCAACATGATCTGTTCATGAGATATTCACACAAACGATCGATTTATCTTAATGTTTGCTTTAAAAGTCCCGAAATTATAGAGAAATCTAATGCATCTCTCTATTATCTTTCCAATTCATGAATCATATAGACAGCAAATAAGATTTTGGTACTTATCGCATATATGCAATCGATCGCCTCCAATAAACACACACACGCGTTAGCATGATTTAAAGAACTAGAGGTCTTATGATATGCCCAAGTCTTCAGCTGCATGTTCATCAAAACTTTGTGCCTGAGCAGCAAAGGCCCAGTCAACCATACGACAACAATACGTTACCAACTTGATACGCTATGCAAACTCTTCCACATGTATATTCGTTTTAGAGAAGATGAGCAATGAAATTGATGCATCAGATCTCAAGCCCTTTATATCGAAAAGGAACACTTGGCATGCATAAGTTGTATTTGTTTATGCGGTCCATTGTGTGCATTTACATCTGACCTCTTGATGCTATGCTATGGACAAGATGTGTGGATCTGATTGCACCAGTTTCTGAGTTTCAAATATGAGCCAGTGCATGATATTTCCAACAATGTGGCATTTTGACATTGTGTAGACACGGACGAGCCTCTGCAGCCTCCTTTTAAGCTTAGAAACTCCAAATGGTGTTCAGTCAGTAGCTTAACAATCATAGAATACTCAAGTGACTAGCAAAGGCTCTGATCAGACTGCGCGTATGCGCAGGCTGATCTGAGGCTCTGCTGGTCGCACATACCACATTGTTGGAAATCTTATGCACTGGCTCATATCTTATTATTGCGGAACTATGACTAATACTGACCTTTATCAGTCTGAATAAACTTGACAGATATCACGTGTTATTCTGATGTGCTGGGTTAGGCATGTGTGTTCGGATCCGGATGTGCAAGATGGGGATCAAATAAAGTGGATGGCACACATACTGTATCCTTACACTGTACAAGGGACCAGGCGCCTTTTTTGGTCTTCTTTGGTATCAAAGAAACACCCACTCCTTCCAAATTCATACCACACTCCTATGACCTTCATAGTCTAATCTTTTCATCCGTGTAGCCTATATTCACAAGTGGAAAAAGTGGTTTATTGGCAACTATCATGACTTTCATTAACAAAATAGTGCAAACCTTCATAGTACGAAAGCTTTCTTAGTACATGTACGAACCTGAACAACACTTTTAAATTTCCTTTGAAGTGTTCGACAATTTCCGCAAAGTTTCCGTTTCAGTTGAATATTTGGTAGTTGAAAGAATGCATGATGATCCGGGTAGGTTAGGGTTATGTTTCTGGTTCCGACCGACCGTCGCCTTTAGGAACGATTCTGGACTATTTTTTCCGAAAATTGGGCGGGGGATACATGATTATTTATCGTGATAACCCCGAATTACAACTGTACCACCATATTCAAATTGTTTTTGTTTTTTTCAACTAATCAATTGCTTTTGAGTCATCGACATGGACTGGATCAGCTATCAGTGACTAATTCAGTGGGTCGAAACAACGATAGAAACTTTAATTGATTTCTTTTGACCCGATTTCTTGAATGACCCATTAATACCCTTCGTTATCATGAAATATCAATATTCCAGCGAAATCATTTCAGGGTGGCTACTTCCAACTGTGGGAGCCTTTTACACAGAAATAACAGAATATCATAATAAATGAAACACTTTCATCGTATAACTTTATCGGTTACTAGCAACAGCCTGCACCGTGCATGATACTCACAATTGTTTTTGCACACTGACATGCTAACCGCTATTTCGTCACACCCCTCATCATCTTTTTCGAATTCGGTCGACCAGAATTCCGTCCCAGGACGGGCAGAATTGATAGGTAGTGGTGTCGGACGAACAGAATCCGGGCTGCCTGCCCGCTGTGATATTGTGAGATGTTCATGAGTAGAGTAAAGACACCCCAAAACTGAAAAGTTTTGATCGGGACGTAAAGCAATGATGATAAAAGTAAATTTGAGCCGCGGCATGAGATTTCCAACAATTTGACATTTTGACAAGTGTAGACTCATACGAGCCTGTTCAGCATAATTTTAAGCTTAGAAACCTCAAATGAGGTTCAGTCAGTAGCTTAACGATCATAGAATACTCAAGCGACTAGCAAAGGCTCTGATCAGACTGCGCGTATGCGCAGGCTGATCTGAGGCTTTGCTGGTCGCACAAATCACATTGTTGGAAATCTCATGCACTGGCTCAGTTTATATTTATCACTTTAATTGTTATAGCCTTTCCAATCTCTCGCCACACATAACAAGAGGTGCAAGAGTTGAGAGATAGCCTTATGTTTGTTACCCATACGGTACATTTTCTGATGCTGTACTAAATTGATTGGTGATAATAATTTCATTCTTCAATAACTTACCTATAATTGATACTTGACCTTGAATACTTATATAATTGAGGACAAGAGGGTTGATAGCATGTTGAATGAGAAATTGTGATATAATATACTTGAATGATAACAACCATATCATATATGTACCAATTTAAATAAACTTATAAACGAACACTTTGAAACTCATTTTTTTACCAAAGCACTAACAATTTTGAACGAATTTTAACCTCATCATGAGCATTTCAATGGAGCAAAGTTTAGAGGTGTTTCGGGATAGTTTTCATTCATTTTACATTTTTGTGGTTCAAAAATGTAAAAAATCAACGTTTTGGGTGGAAAATATTTTTGCTTGTATTTTTATTAAATTAAAGTGCAGGTGCCGGTGACTTAAAAAAACACAAAACATAAAAAAATGATAAACCAGCAGATTGTTTACGCAAGTTAAAAAGATGGGGAAAAGAACATTTTTCGAGATGTCTGAAAATCGTCCGTAGTAACACGTTAAAATCGTTGTATGCGTTTTATTTTATCTGAACATGGTAAAAACCAACCGAACAGTAGTCTAATCCGTGGGCGGTAAATCTTTCACGACTTTTCCACACTTCCGGTTTCATTGTGAAATTTTAACAATTAATTTGACGACATTTGTCAAAGATTTTTTTACTGTTCCAAAGAAGAACAGTGACTTCTAGTAAAATGAATAATCGCCGAAAATCTCAATGACGCACAGCAGATAATAAAGCATACAGAGTAGTAGAAAGTTTGTACCTGAAGTGTATGCTTAAAGCCGAATTTCTTAGATTAAGCTGCTTGTAGCACTTGTCTTCATGCATGTTATTACGGAAAAGAAATGGCGAGTTCGATTGTGTCAAACTTTTGATTCATATTCATCTTAAATCATGGCAGTTAGTAATATCATCCAACAATCAAAGATGTAAATGGGTAATGTTTCTGTGGAATATTTGGCATTGATGTGAAAAGTATTAATTTTTGAAATGAGGGTACCTTAACTCGGATTTCGTCTGTGCAAGACGAATGAGATATTTTGAAATGAAATGACTTGTAGAGTAAACAAGGCATTGGTTTATTTATAGAATTAAAATTTTGTATGACAGATTTTTACTTCCTTAACTAGCATAAAATGTAATGTGTTCGTTTATAAGTTTGCTTCGGTGTTATACCAAACCTAGCAAACACACAACGTTGTTGCGACGCCATGTTTCAGCTGGGAAGGAGTTCAAAAGCAAGTGGATATGACCAATGACAGGACATGACACTAAAACTGTTTTTGTGTCGCCTGCATGAGCATGGTCGACACATAGGGATCATGACTTTGTCGACGTTGTCGTCGGCGTCGTCGGTGTCGTCGGCGTTGTCCGCGGCGTCACACATTTGGTTTCCGATCAATAACTTTTGAAGGGATGCATCACTTTCATTCAAAGTTTACGAAAAGGTAAAGCATCATTTAATACAGTCAAGTTCGGATTTTGAGGCCATCCGCAAAATTTTAACTTAGTCTAATAATAGCCCTTTTTGACATAAATTTTGACTTAATTGTGGTTTCTGATCAATAACTTTTGAAGGGATGCATCACCTTCATTTAAAGTTTACAGAATGGTAAATCATGATTAAATACAAGTTCGAATTTGGAGGTCCGCAAAAATTTGACTGAGTTATGGCCCTTTTTAACTTAGGTTTAGGCTAATACAAAATCTATATTCATTTTGGCTTTTTGTGTTATAAACTTCACATTTCCCCAAACTTAAGGTATAATATCTGACAACTTCTCATTGTAGGCTATGATTACACAGTGCCTGTAGATAAGCATGGCAGTGCTGAAAATTTTACCCCACCCCCTGACCCTTAGGAAGGGTCAAAGGTCAAATATTTAAATTTCGGAATAAGTCAGTCAGTTGTTTAGTTTTACTGAAATTTCGCAAGCAGAGGTACAATAGATATGAAACATATCAAACGGGATTTAAATTAGAGGGCCTGGGTCCGGCCCCCTGGGTGGGCTTGGACTCAACTTTTTCAGAATATGGTCATGTTGCATATCAAATTAAGGGAATGACGCATGCAGCAATATTTTGACCGTAGACCCCCTCCCACCGACCCTTGGTGGGATCAAAAGGTCAAAATACAACTTTTATAGAACATGATCATGTCGCATATAAAAGTAATGGGAATTACAAATGCAGAAACATGCAAACACATATTATGTCCTTGCACACACCCTCGACCCCTGGGGTGGGGACAAAAGGTCAAACATTTTTAAAAGGAATGGACATACACTGAACCGAAGTTATAAGTGGCCACTTTTCAATTCCATTTTTTCTGACTAAGCGCTTACATGATATTGATATGCATTTTTGCCCAATAAGTGCATATTAATAAACTTAAGATAAGCAGTGCTTTGGAAGAGTTTTCTATCACTGCACGAATTTTGGGTTAAATGCAAAAAATGACTTTTTAAATAAAATAAGCGTTTTGATTGCAGTTTTTGTCGAATTGATGTACAGGTGATTACAAAGCTGTCTTGCCGACTTGAAAAAACACCAAATACTTTAATTTTGCTTATGACGGATTTTTTATAATTCTTTAAAAAGTTAATTTTCCTCATTTTCCGATATTTACAAAAAGCATAAGCTGCACATACAAAAATCATTGTATGTGAATTATTTCATGTTAACATGTTTGACCAAACACATTACAGCTTGATCAACCCATTGTCTAACGATTATTTTTCAAGACTAGTGTCCACTTCCAGTTTTTAAAGTGAAACTTTAAAGGTCATTTAAAGGCATATGTAAAAGATTTTTTAATTTTTTAAAAAAATTTCATAGAGCAGTGACGCCTCTTCATAATGAATAGTCGCTAAAAATTCAATGCCGTGTCGCAGATAATACAGCGTACGGAGCAACGCAAAGTTTGTATGCAAATTAAATGGTTAAAGCTAGAAGCTGCTCAATGTGACTGTCTTCGTGTTAATTTAGAAGAAAAATGGGGAGTTCAATTGTCAAAAAACTTTTGATTCTTTTTCATCTAATATCACAGCTGCAAAAATGGATGACGTATCTGAGGAATATTTTATATCACACTTAAGAGTGTGACTTATTGAAATGAGGGTACCTTTTCTCGGACTTCGTCTGTGCAAGAGGACATAACTTGAAGAGTCTCGATAAAGCCTTGGATTTTTCTAGAATTAAAATTTTGTAAGAGAGATTTTTTACTCCCTGAACAGGCGCAAAAATGTAAGGTGGCCACTTATAACTTCGGTTCAGTGTAGAGCACCACGCAAGCACATATTAAGTTCTTACACACACCCTCAACCCCCAAATGGGGTTAAAAGGTCAAAACATTTTTTCTGAAAGTAATCATGTTGCATATCAAATTAAAGGGAATGGAACGTGCATGTACTTGCATGGAACACAATGCAAGTACATACTCTGTCCTTACACACACACTCGCTCCCTTGGACGGAACATTGTTTCTGGAATTGGTCATATTGCATATCAAGTTAGAATAGAATGAAGCATAGAGCAGCATGCAAACACATAATTATACTGTTTTTACTAATCTAGACAGTTTGGAAGCAGCGAGTTAAGCTATACCGTTTAGTGGGCCGCAAACAGCTGTATGTCACTGGATGCAAAGGCTGGTTGCAGGCCTCAATATAAGAAGGGAGAGTGATTAATTTACTTATTTCTCAAATAAAACATTATGTTGTGATGCTAAAACTGTCTATATGAGACGGTTCTTTTGAGCACTAAAGCGTTTGTAGGATAATAATCACATTTTTATTAACAATTTTTTTTCTGGACCTATGTTGTTTTGCATCTTTGTTGTGGCATGACCCTTATAAGTAAGGAGTCAATGAGCTTCAGATAAGAGTGTGTTATTAAAAATTAATTTTCTTATATATGATGCGTGTACTCAAAGAACCGTCTTGAGCGTTAAACTACTCTGAAGTTTTCTGAACCGGTTAATAATGATCAAAATGCATGCGCGGATCCAGAAAGTTTTGTCAGAGGGGGTCCAACTTTGACAGCGTTTTTTAAGTTGATGAGGGAAGAGATAATCCAAACACCACTAAAAGCGGGCCAACGTCGGCCGCCAGCGAAACGCCATTTAAATGGCGTCTCGCTCGTGTGCCGATGATGGCCCAACATTGAATGCTGACTAATTGTTCAGGGGACCCGGACCACTATTGCTATAACCCCTATATTTTCGTAATTTTTCAGGAGGGTCCGGACCCCCTGTTCTCCCTATATTTCCGCACATGAAATGTATGCTAGGCAGTACTGTACGATGCCAGTGTAGCTGTTCAATGCTTGTAATAATGATCTGATGTAACTTTATGGATAAGACAAAAGCATGTGTTCGTACCTGCATTTTAATAATATGAATAGCAATGCAAGATGTACACAAACGCTCCCAAATCCATTCGTTTATGTTTTTATGTTGTTGTTCATACTCAGCCAGATCTGCTCCAAGACACGTATACACACAATTACGAAACAAGACTTACTAATGAATATCCGTATAGTATTGATTCAAAGCCCCACTTAGCTCCAAGCTAAACAATATTTTTCAAAGTTTATTTATTTGATTTGATGCTTTACGACCCAGTCAAAAAGGTTTCAGTTATGTCGGGATATTTCCTGGGGTTGGACCTGTACTAAGCAGAGGATAAAGTATCTTGTCCAACGACTTAATGCACTGCCTCCAGTGAGGCTCGAGTCAAGAAACTCTGAAGCACTACCACTGAGCCACTGCGCATATCAATCAAACTTTATTCACTCAGTTACATGATACATGATACATGTAAAACATGAGGCAGCAGTACATACAAAATAGCATATAATTTACGTTATGGCGGCGGCTTACATACATTCACACGCATAGAATACAACAATTAAACAATGTCAGTGTCTTTCTCTATATATAAGAAGCATGGAAAGAGATATTTTTTAGAATATTTGTTGTTGCTCAAATGGAGATCAAGTCCACATTTTCTGGTGAGTCTGTGCGTTTGAGTATTCCTTGCTCGAAATCCATGTTAGGACAAGGGCTGGTAACGTTATTAACAGACCTCCAGATAAGAGTGCGTATTTGAGTTTTTTTCTTATTTCTAAACTAAAACATATGTTGTGGGTACTCAAAAGAACCGTCTCAACGAGACGGATTGAGACGGTTCTTTTGAGCACCCAAAAACACATGTTTAAATTGACAGGTAAGGAAATAAATGCAATTTTAGGTGCACAAACGATCCTCAGGCTTATCTGGACTTATGGTTATTAAAGGACGCTAGGCTTATATTCAATATTCAATATATTTTATTCAGCAATTAAACATCTATAACAATGTTTATAGCCTACAAAACAAATACAAGTGAGAAGTTCTTCGTACATTCAAATTGAACAATAATACAATTGTAATCTTTGTTTACAGAGGAGCAGAAGATCAAAGATTTTGTATTTCCAATTATTAATCTGTTATGGATTTAGAACAGATTTTCTCAATTCTTGAGCAGAGAATATAAATTTTGCTATGCTCAATGTTACCTGTTTTGAATTTGACAGCATAAGTTGGTCAAATTTGTTCAAATTTGGCCAGTGACAAAAATAAGGTTTGAAAAATTTTCTTCTTAGCTCTGTATAAAGGGGGCACACAAGTAGAAAGTGATATTCACTTTCTATTTGTGACATATTACAACATTTACAAATTCGTTCATCACGTGGTACATTTTCATATCTTCCACGTTCAATGTGGAGCTCGTGTGAAGATAACCTAAATCGTGTTAAAACTATTTTGTATTTTTTTTTTCTGTAATAAAGTCTAAGTAGCTTTCAAATGCAAATTCATGTTTGTATCTAGCATAGGTGATCAATCTATTTGAATTGTTGATTTCAGCATACCATGATTGTGAATAAGAGTCGTATATTCTTTGTTTAATAGCATTTAAAGGGATGGTGATATCAGTCTGATGAAGCCATATATATGAGAAACCTAAATTATTTAACAAAGATTTAATATGCGATGCCCAGTTACTACCATTATAAGTATTGCCGCTGTCTGCGTCTTCTTTTAACATTGTATATATTCGTTTTGGTAAAAATGTATCACTGCTTTTTAAGAGTTTCGCCCAATACTTTATCATGTTGAATTTGCGCTGTATAATGAAGGGGACTCGTCCAAGTTCGCCATACAGGCCACTAAGATTCGTTGATTTTTTAACATTAAGCACCCAGCGACAAAACTTAGAATGGATAGCCTCTACGTCTTTGGCATTGTGGATTCCCCAGACTTCTGAGCTATAGTTAAGTATAGAACCAACAAGAGTATCAAACAGTTTACATTGTTCCGTTATTGGTATATCTATTTGTCTAAACAATGAAAAAAGATTATGTAGTGCATACGATGCATGTTGTGCTAGCCTTTTTTGGGTTCGAAACCAGTTTCCATTTTTAAAGAAATGAACACCCAAATATTTAAATGAGTCTACAACCTCAAGTTTGGTATTATTAAGGAACAGGTCACAACTAGTGTGACGACCCCTTTCAAATATCATAACTTTGGTCTTCTTGGTATTAACTTTCAAACCCCATATTCCACAATAAAGTTCTATGTCATGTAACAGTGATTGTAATGTTTCTTTCGACTTTGCGAACACAACAGCATCATCTGCATAAAGAATCATGAAGAGGACAAGTTCATTGGTTGTAAATACATTTTCAAGATTGCTATTCATGTTGTCAATAAGATCATTAATAAACATCATAAAAAGAAGAGGGGAGCTTGGATCACCTTGCTTGAGGCCTGTATAAGAGTTGAAAAAACGTGAATGAAGTGATTTATACCTTATGCATGCTCTGACTACATCATACATTGATTTTAATGCCTTAACAAGTTTGCTACTAACCTTTTCAAAAATAAGTTTATGCCACAAGAGAGGTCTGTCTATACGGTCGAAAGCCTTTTCATAGTCAATGAAGCAGCAATAAAGTTTTTCACCAGAATTGATAACTTTAGAAACAATAGCATTTAGCAAAAATATGCAATCTATGGTGGACTTGCCTTTCTGAAAGCCGAACTGGTTTTTAGACAGCTTATCATTTTCTTCCGACCATTTAGACAGCCTGTTTAACAATACCTGTGAGTAAACTTTACCCAATACATTAATCAATGTTATTCCGCGGTAATTTTGGGCCTCGTCTGGGTTTCCACTTTTAAATATCGGAACTATGATACCCTCGCCCCACGATTTTGGATATTCTCCATTCGAGAACAAACGGTTAAATAATTTAAGCAGGAAGGGGGATATAATATCAAATGAGTGTTTGAATAGTTCTGCGCATAAATGGTCAAGGCCGCAACTTTTGCCGTTTTTCTGTGAAAATATTGCTTCCCTCAGTTCCGAGCTAGAAATTTCAGAGTCAAGTTCTTCCACTTCGATACTTCCTAAATCTGGTTGCTCATTTTGCTGTGATTGTTCGTCCTGGCCACCATACATTTCTTTAAAGTGTTCAAAAAAGTTTTGGGCGCTCAAAATATCGGACTGGGACGATTTCTTATTGTACCGCTTTTTGATAGATTTCCAGAACTTTTTCGGGTTCGATTTGGCCAGGTTGCAAACGTTTTTACCCTCAGATCGCTTAAACTTACATTTTGCTTTCCTTTTCACACGGTTGTATTTTGTGCGCATCTTCACGAACGATAATCTATCATCATCATTTTTGCTTCGCAAGAATATATTTCTAGCCGCTTTAAACTCTTTTTTTGTGGTGCGACACTCATTATTAAACCATTCCGAGTGCTGTGTATTCGGTTTACGGTGCGTGGGTGCGTGGGAATTATTTGTGCCAAATACCTGTTCGCTATTTTCATACATGTATGTCGTAAACGATTTTAATATATCATCCACTGGGTCCGTGTTTACTATTTCGGTCAAGCGGTGTAATTGCTCATGATTATTCATAAGTTGTGTCCTAAATATGGGTATTTTCTCATCGTCAAACCGTATTTGATTGGCTCTGCGTGGCGCGTGTGGGATGGACTGTTGGTCTTGGTTATCGGAATGTATGACGTTAGTGTACATGTGCTTAAGTTGAAAGGTGAAAAACAATGGAGCGTGGTCAGAAAATTCGTTAAATTCCAAAACCGTAAATTCGCTAATAGTATGGATATCAGATGGATGTAATAAGAGATAATCTACGACGCTTAAACCGGACTGAGCACAGTAAGTAAAATTTCCTATGTCTGCGTCATGATGTAATCTACCGTTGGCTATTATTAGATTTGACATTTGACATAATAACAACAATCTACGCCCACTACTATCAACCACGTGGTCGCTATTTACTCGTGTGTGTAATTGTAAATCAAAGTAAGTTGAGAATTCTTGTTCATCATCTAGATATTTGTCATAGTCAAGCTGATCAGACAGGTTAGATGTTCGACAATTTAAGTCCCCGGTTATAAACACTTTACCACTGTTCTTATATTTAATAATTCCACTTTCTAGTGTTTCATAAAAGTCAAAGTCTTCATTTTTTCGCAATCTCGAACTCACTGGGGGCATATATGCATGACATAAATAAATATCCTGACCGTGTTCAAACAAATCTCCAAGTACCTTTATCCAAATGATGCCGCTTTGGATTTGTTCAATTATTTTTATTTTGTCAGCATAGTATTGACGATAATATACAGATATACCCCCACTGAGTCTCCCTTTGCGCGCGCCTGGGGCTTTGTTACCGAACATGTGCACACTTTTGAAGCCCTGTATCTCTAAGTTGTGATTGTCTTTTGGGGATAACCATGTCTCTGACAAGAATATCAGGTCATATTGTGAAATATAGTCTATGAAATCTGTGTCTGACAACTTTCGGTACAATCCATTTACGTTCCACGATAGAGTCTTAAGGTGCCCCTCATGACACCTCTAACCATTGTTCTGCTGTTGTTGTGCTGTGGGTTTATACAGTATCCCATCGATATAAAGTTTATCGCGAGCCATTCTTACATGTTTCCCGTTCTGTTTCTCCTTCTGCATAATGGGGTATAGGGCTTTCCTAGCGTCTCTGATTTGCTGAGGCCACTGCATCCCGATGCCTAGATTTGCCTGTTTTAACTGCTCAGATCGATCATATGACTTACTTTTGACCGCCTCTTTTTGTCCGTAGTAGTGAAATTTTGCTACTATAGGTCTGGTCTTATTGGGCTTTCGTATTCCTACTCTGTGGGCTCTATCTATCAGCATAGTCTCCGCTTCAGGCATCTGCAACTTGTCAACACAAACTTGTTTAATTAACCTTTCACAGTTTTCATGTTCTCCCCCCTCCTCTATGCCATAGAAGAGAAGATTTTCCCTCATGGATCTGCTCTCTAAATCTACTACTTTAGTCTCTAACTTGACATTCTTATCCTCCAAAGACAAACAGTTGGCTTTCAGTGTTTTTATTTCAGATTGTGCTTTTTGTAATTCTTTCTTTCTATCATCATTCTCTGCACTGATAAATTTGCATGACTGTTCAACTTCGTTCACTGTTGTGTCCATAGTACTGACTTTTGTCTCTAAGATATTTACTTTCTGACTGATGCTATTCACTGCCTGTTCTATCTTATCTAGCTTTTGTAGAGAAACTTTGATCTGTTTGACATCATTGATGAGGTCCGACATCCAGGTTGGAGGGGTGGAGGGTGGTGGGAGAGGCATATTATACATTGGCTGTGAACCAGGTATCTGGGTAGGTGACAAAGGTTGGTTCATATATGGCATCTGCTGTGATTGCTGTGATTGCGCAAGGCTACCATGCTGTTGCACACCAAACGGCACCTGTATATATGGGTTAAAACGTTAATAGGTGCGATATTTAAAAATGAGAATGGTTATTTGATTCTGAAAATTTTAAAGTTGCTTTTGTTTTAAATATATAAGTGAACTTTACATTGATAGGGGTGACAGCTCAGCTATCATCTCTTTTGGCGTTAGCTTACACTTATGTTTTACAGTATCCCATGAAGGTTTGCAGTAATATTCTCTGGTGAGTCTTGAACGCGCACTGGCTGGTCGACTATGATCTACGAAAATCTTATGGGCTGCATGCACGGATCCAGATGGGGGCAGGGGTTCCGGACCCCCCCCCTGACAAATCACAAAATACATGATCCCCTGAAAAATCACAAAGCTACGAAGCCAGTATTTAATGTTGGGCCATCATCGACCCGCCAACGAAACACCATTTAAATGGCGTTTCGTTGGCGGACCGATAAAAGTCCGCATTATCCTCACTCCCCTCGTCAACTAGATCTACAAAAAAAAAGTTGTGAAAGTTGGATCCCCTCTCACAAAACTTCGTGGATCCGCGCATGGACTGGCTGTAAACGTTTTTACTCGTTAAATTTGCAAACCCATTGACAGATGTACTCTCTGTTGCATGATTGTTCCATTTTTTTATATTCTAAATTAGTTTTTGGCAGAACGGTTACAAACAGACATTGCTGATGGTAACGATGCGAAACATGAAGTTGATTAAATATGTTCCAAATATTTTTAACCTGTAATATCATCACGATCACAGGTGCCATACCAGACCAGTGCTTTCGTCTAACTATACTTAAAACCAAAAGTAACTTTACAGTGCTTTCAATTGCAACTGATACAAATTGTTAGCATTTTTTTCTACCGAACTGACGGAAGATCTTATCACAAAGAATCGGCATGAGTCCAAATAAGTCACTGATAAAAAAAATATCAAATGCATTCAGAGATAAAGCTTTTAGAAAGGACTAAGGCAATGGGGGACAATTTCAACGGGTAGCAACTTTAAAGTGCTACCAAAAACTAACCAAATGTAAAAGACAAAACGTCTGGCAATATTTTTCATTGGCAATCGATGACCTTTAAGATAGCTTAAAATCGCTGTGCTTTTCTGTTCTATCTACAAAAAGACAATTTCGTTCAGTGCTATAGTGTTCTAAGTGATTTTCATCCAATGGCCAATGATGATTATGTCACGTGACTGGGTGAGTTGTTCTATCTACACAAAGTCACTTCCCTTGGAGAAATTGCTAAAAATTGCTAAAAATTGCAGTTACCTCCCTTACATAAATTTAAATTACCTAAATTGAAGAGGTTTGTCGGTCTTATGACGAACTAATGGCTATATCGGCTACTTTAAGGTCCAATTAATCCGCTCAGTAAAAAAATGTAACGTAAATTGATCCATGGACAGAATATTAAGCTATAGAAACATATTACCTCCCTTACACATATCTAAACTGCTTTAATTGAAGTAATTTGTTGATGTTATTACTATTCAATGGTTAAATCTGCTACTTTTAGGTCCAAATAATCAGTTCAGTCTAAAATATTATACAAATTGACGCTATTGACAGAAAAATTAACTGTAGAAACATATTACCTCCCTTGCATAAAATTTAATGGCATAATCCGTGCGGTTTGTTACTGTTATGCCAAAAAATTACTAAATCTGCTACTTTTAGGTACAAATAATCATTTCTGTTCAGACTAGTATATGAATTGACTCCATAAACAGAATAATAAGCTGTAGGAAAATATAGAACACTATAGCGCTGAACGCAGAAGTCGATTTTTAGGGCAAAATGTTCTATCTGCAAATTGTCAAATGCCCATAAATTCCATATTAATGTAAGAATTTCTTCAAAGCAAAGTCATTTACACTGTATGTATACATTTTAACCCTCTGGTATTATTCAAAGGTCTGTGATAAATAAGGCATCGAAAATCAGGATGCTAAAATTTTCAAACTCATTTTTCTCAAAACTTGTGCAATGGTAGATAGAACACTATAGCACTGAAGCGACGTGGTGTTGATATTTAGTTTCCTTTATTGCAATAGTCCGTTAAATATGTAACTTTTTGACCTTCTGCAGACTCTGAAAAAATACAATATCCTCAGCATTTTAAAGCGACAGTTCAACTTTAATCCCGTTTAAACCATCTCTTACAATCTTTTCCACTAAATTCTTCACATACATAGAAAATAAAACTAGTCAAAGACATTCCCCTTGACGAACACCCTATAAACAAGTAACATCATTACTCAATCTACTATCATACTTCGCCATTGATTTGTTATTTTTATACATAGATCTTATATCATCACTCATTTTGACATTAACCACATATTTCAAACGTTCATACCATATTTTATCCCTTAACATCATAGTTATGCAATATTAGAGACATATAATTACCTAACACCATTTAACATAATAATTAATACCATCATACAATACAAGACTATTATCAATAGTAGCCATATTCATTCGAAACATTAACCCATATAAGCCTAGCGCCCTTTTTGTGGGACACAGGCAAACAGCACAAAACCAGGTCAGACGCTGCAACACACGGCGTCTGATCAGGTTCTCCACTGTTGGCTTACAGACGTTTCTTTTAAGATTTAAATAAAAATGAAAAATAACACTCAACAACCCATAAATTGGAAATGAACTCGTTCAATTGATATGGTTGGGAAAATACATTTGACATTAATGGGATAATGTGATAACCCTTAGCCCAATCAGTTAATCAGTTATTTAAAATGCGAGAGAATAATTTGCCATGAGCACACTGGTCAAAGTAAACGCACCGGTGGTTGCTACAACGAGCTGGTGGTTGCATTTTCAG
The DNA here is from genome assembly GCA_964019695.1 of Loripinus fragilis. NCBI lineage: Eukaryota > Metazoa > Mollusca > Bivalvia > Lucinida > Lucinidae > Loripinus > Loripinus fragilis. The sequence continues at coordinate 32,000,855 of OZ026519.1, read as the reverse complement.
CACTGGTGGTGGCGTAAAAGGTAAAAAAAATCTATACCTGTTGACTTTATTATTTATTTATAAACTTGCATTTATTTTATTTGTGATGACACCTGGCGCACAGACCACCGGTAACATTCAGGGTGGGTAGTCACGTGGTTTTTGCTTGGATACACTGTACGGATGTTCGAATATAATGTACGGACATTCTGATCGAATGTAGGTAAATTTCTCTATGTTATCTCATCTATACCCAGAAAGTTATACACCATTTTCCAGCCCACATTTTCCCCTATCAAACGCAACCAGGATAGCATCTTTAAGCTTCTTACTTTGAGTACTAACTCTGTCACAAATGTTGTCCGTACAGCTTATTTCCAAATTCAGGCCCGATCTTCGCCGCTAAAAATTTTGTGACAGAGTCTGTACTCAAAGTAAGAAGCTTTATGAGGATATCCTGGCATTGTTAGATCGGTAGAAATGGGGGCTGGAAAATGGTGTATAACTTTCTGTGTAAAGATGAAAAAACACGCAGAAATATCTACTTACTTTTGCTGAAAATTTCGGTGTGGAAAGAAGTCCGCCATTTTTCCGTACAGTGTATCCTAACAGAAACCACGTGACTACCCACCCTGACATTGCAGTTTATGGCTCTGCCAAACAATTGGTGATATAATTCATGGTTTGGACTGCAAATCCAACAAAGTTCTGGAGTTTTGCCGTGACAGGTGCTTTTTTCTAGTGTAACTGCCTACATTGAGTGAAATCTGCATATCTAAGCACAGCTGTTGTCATATTCCCATGAAATAACATCCAAAAAACGATTACTACTTTGTTTTGTTTTTCTTGGTAAACTAGCAAATGTTTTATTGAAGAATTTTTATTACAACGCACTGGGAGCATTTTTAGACGCATTGATACAACGCACTGATGGTTGCACAGAATTCCTGTGGTTGCTTGTGCTGACTCACCACATCATTCGCTAGGAGCCGCCGTGGCGTAGTGGATAAACCGCTTGTCTTGTAAACCAGGGGTCGCAGGTTCAATTCCCAAATTCACCAGTCTGTCGGATGAGACTTTAAGCCGTGGCCCCGTCTCCATATGACCTTAGCTGTTGGTGAGACGTTAAACACAACACACACACACACACACACACACACACACACACACACACACACACACACACACACACACACATCATTCGCTGATTACATAAACGTTACAATAATCGCCATTTCAACCAGCACATGATATTGTGATACTGTATAGAAGGCTCAGGCGAGCCTGTGCAAACGTGCATACTCCCAAGAGCCTTTGCTGCCAGCACAAGAGATCTTGATATTTATTACATTGTCCAGTGACTGCCTGCACAAATGTGCAGACTCACCAGAGTATTCGCTGCTGGCGTGAATAGCAAACAAATCGCCATTTAAGGCAGCACAAAAGATTTTGTACAGTGACGAAGGCTAAGGTAAGCCTGTGCAAATGTGCAGACTCGCCAGATCCTTCGCTGCTCGCACAAAATGGCATTCAATCGCCATTTGAGTTACCACATGAGAATTTTAAACTGTGACGAAGGCTCAGACTAGACCAAGCAAATGTGGCCAAAGCCATCGCTGTTCGCATGAATGACACCCAAAAATAGTGAGTATCACAATCACAAACTGCAGACAAACCCATGGCACTGAGAGGAATAGCCACACAACAATCACGAGACACCAGGAAGACAAACTAAGCAAAGCAGCCAGCTCTCTCTCTTCCCCATCAAGATGATTGCAAAACAAGAAGGACATAAAGTAACAAAATATACAACAATTACAGAATCCTGTAATGGGAGTAACAATCGACAACGAATCAACAACAACAGAATCACCGCCTTAGAACAGACAGCAGCTTATATCTCTGGGGTGCTAAAATTGCATTTTACTGGTACCAAATCTTCGCCCTAGAATCTGCTGTTGTTGAAGCACAAAAATTTTAAGCTCGCATGGAGGCTTCTTAACTATTGTAATGTATCACAACGGACAAACAATCTCATTAAATTAAAAGTTTTGGGGCCAATCTGAAAAATAGGCGGAAACACTCTCAAAATGCGAACAGGGCTAGCCCTGGAGCATCTCTGGTGAGGCTACACATTTGCAGAGTCACGCTTGAGCCTTCATCAGTGTTCAAAAACCACAAAATCTATGCCTATTGACTGTATGATTCTTTATAAGCTTGCATTTATTTTACTTTTGATGACCCAATGCGCACAAACCGTCAGAAACATTGCAGTTTATGGCTCTGCCATGCAATTGGCGTTTTAATTCATGGTTTGGCCGACAAATCCGACACAGTTGTGGAGTTTGACAGTGACAGGTGCTTTTTTCTATTGTGACTGCCTAACTTCAGGAAATTCTGCATGTCTAAGCACAGCTGCAGCTATATAATCATAGTCCCATGAAATAACATCCAAAAACGATTACTACTCTCTATTTTTTCTATGCAGAGAAGGCTCTGGCAAGTCTGTACATTTGCACAGGCTCACCTAAGTCTTCGTCCTGGTACTGAAATATCATGTGCTGGCTGAAATAACGATTTATGTACCGTTTATAAGAACAGTGAATGCTGTGGTGAGGCTGCACCAGCAACCACAGGAATTCTGTGCAACCATCAGTGCGTTGTATCAATGCGTCAAAAATGCTCCCAGTGCGTTGTAATAAAAATTCCTCAATAAAACATTTGCTAGTTTACCAAGAAAAAAACCCAAAGTAGTCATCGTTTTTGGATGTTATTTCATGGGAATATGTCAACTGCTGCACAGATTTCACTCAATTTTGGCAGTTACACTTGGAAAAAGCACCTGTCACGACAAAACTCCAGAACTGTGTTGGATTTGCAGTCCAAACCATGAATTAAATCACCAATTGCTTGGCAGAGCCATAAACTGCAATGTTACCAGTGGTCTGTGCGCTAGGTGTCATCACAAATAAAATAAATGCAAGTTTATACATAAATAATAAAGTAAACAGGTATAGATTTTTTTACCTTTTACGCCACCACCGGTGCTGAAAAATGCAACCACCATCTCGTTGTAGCAACCACCGGTGCGTTTACATTGACCAGTGTGATGAGTACTTTATAAAGTGATGAAGCCATTATTATTTTCAGCTAGGCTGATATCTCCTTTTTCATGTAAAGATACAATAAAGCCTTCTATCCATTGTTTTGAAAGTACCCTTTCTCAAAAATGATATTGATCAATCTAAACAAATGCAATACCGTTTCGTGAGTACCATATTTGAAAAATCCATTTAACAAAAATATGGGCAACTACAGTACCGTTCAATATGCGTATCCTATTCACACACCAAAGCTCTAGGCTTCTCTAGGTCTACTAAACTCTATATAGATCAAATTTATCTTTCTAGCCCACAGAAATGACATTTACAGGTGGATTGTTCTAAGCTAGACGCAGAACCCGTCTTTGTCAACTTTAACATTCTAGACTACAATACATGTGTTGCATAGCCTAGGCCTAGCCTGGTGCGGGGGGGGGGGGGGGGGTTCACATTTACATCTAGCACATCAATTGCTTATGGGCACTATCAAACTTACTTGCATTTTTATTAAACAATGTTCTTATTTAACATATATTTTGTACAACTATTGCCTATGGTGCGTTTCGGATAGCCTTTTTAACCTTGGAGTCAAAGGATAAGGTCATATATACATGTACATAAAATCAGACTGTATGGATTGCAATGCCAACTGTTTTGACAGAGGACATTCATATTTGAATGATGCTTTCCAGAGGTGTATGGATGTAAAGAAAACCTTTGGATTCCATGTATGACCTTTGAGGCATAGGTCGAATTCAAAATATGTTTTGAACACTGAAGACATTGAAGTATTTTTCAAGCTATACTTACTGCTGTATGCGGATGACACAGTTATTTTTGCAGAGTCGCCTGAAGAATTACAAACTGCCCTTGATACAATGCAATTGTATTGTGACACTTGGAAGCTACAAGTGAATACATCTAAAACTAAAATAGTAGGTTTTTTTTCAAAAGGAAAAATAAGACAAACACCTGTTTTTATTATAGTGGGGAGACTACTGAAATTGTAGATGATTTTAGTTATTTGGGTATCAAATTTAACTATAATGGCAAATTTGGTAAAACTAAAAGGGATATAGTAGACTAAGCTAGAAAAGCCATGTTTTCATTGGTTAGAAAAGCTAGAAAATAATTTTTACCTTTTGACATTCAGTTACATTTGTTTGATAGCATGATCACACCAATTTTATTGTATGGTACTGAGGTTTTGGGTGAAAATGTAGATATAATTGATCAATTTTATTTAAAATTCTGTAAATCTTTATAAGATGTAAAGCAAACAATACCTTGTGTCATGATTTATGTAGAGCTTGGTACTACACCATTACATTTGAAAATAAAAAGCAGAGTTTTGAGTTTTTGGTACAGAATAGTAAGCGGTAGCCAGGATAAAATATGTTATAAACTATATCAACTTATGCATTATCTACATGAAAATGACTTGTTTCATTCTGATTGGATAAAAACAGTACATAATACACTAAACACATTGGGACTTTCAGATATTTGGTTGAGTCATGATACCTTCTATTCAAAAGCAGCCTTTAAAATTAAAGTCAAAACAATGATATCTGATCAATTCAAGCAAGAATGTAAAAGCAACATTGATGAATCAGAAAAGTGTTAAAATTATAGATTATATAAAAAGAATTTTGCTTTGAACAATATTTTAACATTTTGCCATTACCTCTATCCAAATATATATGTAAATTTAGATGTCTCAGTAATAAATTGCCAATTGAGAAAAGGCGCTTTTTAAACATTGAGAGAAATGAACGCATTTGCCTATTGTGTAATTAAAATTAGTTAGGAGATGAGTTTCACTATCTGTTTAACTGTGCTTTCTTTCATAGAAGCAGAATCAAATTTCTTTCCCTTTGGAGCTTCAGATCACCTAACAGTCTAAAGTTTGAGAAATTAATGAACTCAGATGATAGAGCAGTCTTGACTAAATTAACACTTTTTATAAAGATAATAGTCACTAAATTCAAATAATACAGACACTACCATCTTCCTCTTGACATACGTATAACATGCAGCTTTCTTTTTCTTTTCTAAATTTAAATACAGTAATTGCAGTGTTGTTATTATTACACTTAGTGTTTGGATTGATAAGTCGGGTGGCTGTGCAGACCTGGACAGGACTGTTTATGTGGGAGTAGGCCTGTTGGGGTCGGCACTGTACCAGACCTCTGGATAGGTGTGCGTGATATTGAAAAAAAAAAATCTTATTTACGAAGGAAAACATATGTCTTGGGTGTTCAGAGGTGCCGGCTCACAAAGACGGTTCTTTAGAGCGCCCAAGACAGGTGTTAAAATTAATTGATGAGAGAAATTTTCTGGTTTTCTTATACTTTACGAATGGAAAAATGTCATGGATGCTCACGGGAGCTGTCTCCTTGGAAACGGTTCTTTTGGGCACCCTGGGCAACTGTTAAATTAGATGGATTTGAGGGTTTCTCCAATATTCCACACACTGATCGGTGTGATATTAAAACCTAAGTGCATAAATATGTTCTTCACATGCCATTTTGATGTTTGTAAATATGTTGTGTCATGTTCCATTTTAGCTCTTATGCCCGCAATTGGCCTGGAGTAAATAATACAAAAAGGAAAACTTGTTGTTAAATTTTATGGCTTGTAAACCTAATATATTTTACAGGGTTTGATGCAGGGGCTACTGTATTGCATATTGATTGCCTTAGGTTTGCGGATGCTAATAGTTTTCGGGCTGAAGCTGATGTATTTTATGACCTTTCGGTTCAAAGGTCAAAGTCAAAATAATTAAAATCTGTCTATATTGCATGTAACGCCATCATTTTATATGTAGGTGTTTCATATTTAGACACTGATTGTCTATGAATTTTTGATGACAGCAAAGGTTTGTGATTGTTGGTATGACCTTAGAGACAAAGGTCAAGGTCAAAAATGTCATAGTATGTGGTATTTAACTTAAATGGGGATAATAATTATTGCGATGCCCTCGCCCTCATCTGTTGACCCCATTCTAGTCTATCTTTTTAAAACAATTCGACGGTATTATTAAAAGTGAATAACACATCTCATTTTTCTTCGTATATACGCGGCGTGCACATCACTTACAAATCATGACTTTATGGAATATATCCAATCGTAACGTAATGTTTTATGGTGTTTCGATCATTACATCATGTCCCTCGTAATATGACGTATTTTTAAATGGTTTAATAGCTGTTAATGTTGTTATCAGACCTTGAAGATTCATTTGGTTACATACCAGCAGGGTATCGTTTGAAGCATATTATATGATTTTGCTTTTGATAGATTTATACAGCGAGAAGTTATTAAATCTTCTTAAACATGTTAAAACATGATAAATCTGTCTCTATGTATTGCATGAACAGTGTCTGGATAAAACGACAATTCTATCTAATTATATCTTGCATGCACGCGCATTTATCTTTCAGATCTTCATGGTTACTTAGAGCTTATGCACACCAATAACTCGCATGAGGCATCATCATCATCATCATCATCATCATCATCATCATCATCATCGTTATCATCATCATCATCATCATCGTCGTCGTCGTCGTCAGCAACAGCAGCGTGTTTGACTTGTCTTCAACAAAGACGACCTCCCCACAACATCCACTCTGAGCGTAGTACTAATGTTTCCTGAGTCCAACCCGATTTATTTACATTACGTCTCAAACAGGTTTGCCTGCAGGTCTCGTCTGTTCGACCGTACCTAGCTTGCGCGATTCGACAATCAGTCAGCCTGTCAGTGTCTTCAAATAAACTAGTTAAAGCTTCTTTTCAGGGTACATAACTCTAGAATAGAGAGGTTGTCCAACAGATTATTGTGCCACTTCAAAGAATTGGGTACTAATCGCTTACGGTAAATTCGGAAATTTTCGCGAGGGGTTTATTTTCGCGGATGTGAAATTTTGTGAAGATAAAACCCTCGTGAAATGGCGACATCACCAGTCTAAATATGCATCCCTACTCGGTTCAATGCGATAAGTACCAAAATCTCACGACTTGCTCATTCCAATTCTCAACAGAATTTAAATGTTGTCATTTTTTGCATTGAAAAGTCTTATCTAAGTCTAAGCGTTTTCTAGAAGCAGCTTCATCGAAGATTAATATTATCTTGCATTGTGTTAAAAATTAAAAACAAAATGTTACAATGTCTAGAATGAAAGCATTGTGATTATAGATTTCTTTTAAAATCCGAACCGATGAATCTGCTAATGATGTTGAAGGAATTATTGTCGAGTATTACGAACACAAAGAAATGCTTAGTCATGGCGACTAGGAAAACATCTTCAGCCAGACAAAATCAGCAAAGTCTACCTAATACAGCGGTCACACACTGGTAAATGTATACGTCGATTTGATGGTATTTACGCGTATTGCCGGTACTTCATAGACCGGAAGTGGTATATACTGGTGTTAATACTATATAGAAAAACATGTCATATGCCTAAAGGACTATAGAATTAGATCATATTTAAATATTCAGTATGTGCATGGCGATTTATGTAAGCATTTAGGAAAAGATTCGAGTACCGATCATCCAGATCGGTACTCGAATCTATTCCTAAATGCTTACATAAATCGCCATGTGCATGCCTAATACTTAAAAATGATCTAATTCTAATGTCCTTTAGGCATATGGCATGTTTTTTCTATATAGTAAAACAGCAATATCAACCACTTCCGGTCTATGAAGTACCGGCAATACGCGTAAATACCACCAAATCGACGTATACATTTACCAGTGTGGAGTTCTTGTGTCACTTTCCTGATGTTGTCATGTGGTAACTAAAATGTAACCGGTTTTCTAGAAGAGCTTGTAGGTAGACTAGCTTCGCTACCTCTTCCAGGTATTCTAGGGGTTCTCGCCACTTTTCGTGGCGGTCGATATTTGTCGAAGGAAAGCATACACAATGGACAGTAAACAAATTTATTGACTTGACCTTAAATGATTATAAAATTTGTGCTGAGTCAAAAGGTTATCACCAACATGTGATCACGAAACAATACTTTCTATGACAGACAAGTCGAGAAATTGTCCCTTCAAATATTTACAGATGAATAATACCAAAGCCAACATGCACACCGAAGCATGACTGGCGTCAGCCTTTCTGCTTGTCGAATGAATACTTTTGGAGGTTGAGTTGAGTCTTGAAATTTAAGATATATCTCAACATAGCTAATAAAGATCTTCATCATCATCATTATCATCATCATAATCATCATCATCATCATCATCATCAGCAGCAGCAGCAGCAGCAACAGCAGTAGCAGCAGCAGCAGCATCATCATCAACATTATCAGCATCATCATCATCAGCAGCAGCAGCAGCAGCAGCAGCAGCATCAACATTATCATCATCATTATCAACAGCAGCAGCATCAGCATCATCAGCATCATCATCAGCAGCATCCAGCTCTTCTTCATAACCATCAAAGCTCGAAATACAATACCGCTTCATTCGAACTGTATTTGGAATCAATTGTGTTCCGCTAACAGTCCATATTCATTAATTATTTTCCTTCTTACTTTTAAATGATGAGTTGTATATCATCATCATAAGCAGCAGCAGCAGCAGCAGTAGCAGCAGCATCTGTTAGATCTAGATAATTCAAGAGAACATATTCATGAATTATATCAATAACGTTATTGAAAATAATCATCTCATTGAGACGGTTCTTATAAGTCGTAAGTACCCACTGTACCTATTTTGATGGGAAATATGTCAAACATCATTATTTATTATTTACATTTGACAGGTCAGTTTCTTTTACTCGAATTATCGAAAGCTGGGGATGAACATTCTGGTACTTTGGACTCCGGGAATGAAACCTTGGAATAATTTTCGATAAAATGATAACGTGTTTTCGAATTCGTTGAGAAAAAATGATCTGAGCCACACAGCAGGTGTCAGTTTGTTTATTCCAAAGTTTAAGAATGAGCTAATCTACTTAATACTAGTTGCAATAACTATCATTATTTTATCATCACCGGAAACATGAGGTATTACAATGTCATAAACTATGGTTTATAACACAGACTGCTGCAAAATATCCAGTTTGGTTCGAATTAATTGTATTACTGTTTTATTGAATTTATTAAACGAGTTAAGAAAAGAGCTAAAATGCGAAACTTGCCGTGAACTCTGATCTGAGTGTTTGACAGGTGCTCTATAGGTATTCAAGAGTCCAACGTTTCTTGAGTCGGAACACTACGACACTGATCAGACAGTGTGTGGATGCACAGACATAATTGAGCCGCGGCATGAGATTTCCAACAATGTGGTATGTGCGACCAACAAAGGCTCAGACCAGCGTGCGCATAGGCGATTTTGATCAGAGCCTTTGCCAGCCGCTTGAATCTTCTTTGAATATTCAGCCACTGACCGAACACCATTTGGAGTTTCTAATCTTAAAAGGAAGCTTCACAGGCTTGTCTGACTCTATTCATGTCCAAATGCCACTTTGTTGGAAAGCAAATGTCGCGGCACATTTTTTTTTGAATCTTCACTGTACGCACATGTCAATGTGATATAGGCGAAATGCGTTGAAGAAATCAGTATGAATAATTTATATATCTATATTAAAATGTAACTACGGAGAATCCACTAACAAATTTAATTAAAAGTAATAATATTTTGCATAATCTCAATAATACCTGCTGTTCAACTCACATTCCGTGAACGGCCGATTTAAATGTTATGTATTTAAAAATGTATGCCATATATCTACATGTAGGCTGCTCTCCTGAGAACATATAGCTGTTAAACTGAAGACTGCACGATACAATGATGAAGGATATTGGGCACAGTCCCAGTGTTCAAATTACATATAAATTGTATCACAATATTAGCTGACCCATTTTATTCTAAATGCACACTGTGCAGGACTGGAACATAAGCTGATGTAGTGCGCGATCTGAAGATTGTATTGACCTTTTTAAACAACTAACAGCAGTTATAGTTTCACTCCGCCCATTCATGTGCTTCACAACCGATCAGTTTGTTTGTTCAGGTCCTGAAAAAATTAAAACTTGATATATTCGTATACTCTTCAGTACACACTTGCCCGTATTCTTTGAGCATTTTCCCTGAAATGTATGCTCAATGCAGCAACGGGAGACGCAAACCTCATGTAATTCTCTGTTCATGATGTCCTCCGCTTGGTGGGCGCGCACGCGCGCGCGTGTATGTGTGTGTATGTGTGTGATTACAAATAATAGTTGTTAAATATTAGAATATATACGGCCTGTGTTCCCCAATCCGCCCAGAGATGCCCCAATACCACAATGTCTAGTCCATTGAAAATGATCTAGACCACTGTGTATGTTAGAAGCTACATGCTCCTGACTTTGTAGGCTGAGTGTACGTTCAGTTTCCGCAATACATTGAGTGGGCATTGACGGGCATCAATATATGCATATGTATGTACTACCTCATATTACATGTTAACATGTACTGAGTGATTTGAATAAACTTTGAAACTTACAGAATTTTGAATTTTTGGCCGACTTAATAATATATTTTTGTCAATATCTGTAATATCTATGAAGTAAATCATTAAGTTAATCCGTGAAGTGGTCAATGCGACCATTTCCAAAGGCACAGTCATGAAAAAGGAGGAGAAAACTATAAGTAGGCCATAGATCAATTATATTGCAATTATAAAGGAATTAAGTGGTTCACTCGCTGCGCTCGTTCCCACTTAATTCCTTTATAGTTGTAATATATGATCTATAATCTATACAAAAAAAAATGTTTCTGAAGTATGAGTGATGCCTGGAAAACTGAGATTCCAAGATGATGAAAGCAACATAACATATAGCAATATACAATCTCAGCACCGTACACAACGTCATACAATAAAACCTGTCTTAAGCGGCCGCTAAAAAGAAGAACAAAAATCGGGTTTTCAAGACATAGTATCACTTAATGCAGGTCAAAAGTATTGCGGAATGCTCCAAGGGGAGCATGCTGCAATACTTTCGACGTTCATTAAGCTACCATTTGTCATTAAGAAATTTGTTTTGTCTGTTTTTTAGTGACCGCTTAAGACAGGTTTTACTGTGCATGTTGTATGACAACACACATTTTAAATGACAAAAATCGCGGAGACGCAATACGTTGCACCGCTTGCAAATAATCGTTGAAGTGAGCAATGTTTTACAACCCCCCTTTGATCATCAACTTTCATTACTATAACCACTTTATTACCTGCTGTTTAAATTAAACTAGCAACCGACAGGTATAGTTAGAATACAGGTGTGATAAATGTTTAAGACTTAGAAACGCTTTGTAGGTTATCTTGATTTTACTATTGAGATGGCACACACCAAGTTATGCGGAAGAAATCAATGAACTTTTAAAAAACCATTTATGAAAATAGAAATTTCTGTTTCCCTTGGAAGTTTGACAGGTTGTCTGTGTTTTTGGAAATAAAATATTTTCGTGTCTAAGATTTTGCTTCGTTTGCTCTTGTGCCAACAATGGGTATACCTAGAGATATGTATATTGCCAGTGCTGGATTAACTGTTCTAACTTGTATTCGGATAGAACATTCTTAATAATGAGCCATGTCATGTAATTTCCAACAATGTGGCATTTTGACAAGTGTAGGTTTAGTCGAGCCTGTGCAGCCTCCTGTTAAGCTTAGAAACTCCAAATGATGTCGGTCAGTATTTTAATGTTCATAGAATATTCAAGCGACCAGCATAGGTTCTGATCAGACTGCACGTATGCGCAGACTGATCCGAGGCTTTGCTGGTCGCACATGCCACATTGTTGGAAATATCATGCACTGGCTCAATTATGATGTATTTCAAAGATTGTTTAAATCTTAGCAAACAGTGTAAAACGTTGGGCCTGATGAAATGCAGTATTAAGTTGCATTTCATCTGGTTCTTCACTGTATGCAAAAGTACTCATTCAAGGGGTTTCAGTATGCAAATGTCTTATTAGGGGGTGGTATAATTTCAGCCAGCATGCAGTCTAGGTCATCATCGGCCAGCTGGTAAAATATTAGTAATTATGAACAACGTTTGGGTGCGAAAATATACCGGCTACTCGATGTCACTAACCATATTTCCGTACTTTGGGATCAATAAGTTGAGTTAATGAAGTTAATGAAGTAAACAATCAAATAATAAGCAAAGGTCGTTTTTATTCATTAAAGAAAGATATTGACCATCGTATAAGATTTTGGTACTAATCGCATATGCAAAAAGCCTACAAAAACTCCCTTGCTGACGTATTCAGCGAAGCATGATGTCGCCTACCCGGTGTGATTCCTCTACTTCAATACCGTGTGTATGCGAGAAGCAAAGGCCATGATTGCACGTATGCGCAGACTCGTCTGGGCATACTGCGATGAGCACATGTACCAAAATCTCATGTGCTAGCTGATTAGTTAGATGTTGCTTGAGAGAGTTTTACCTATTAAACCTAGCCTAAATGAGATGTCACAAAAGGCATCGCATTAGGACATACACTAAATGTTATTATGTTATTATAACCAGTTTTGTTACTAATTTTAAATGTTTGACCAACAGCCCCTCGTTATGCATTATTAGTAGGCCATTCCAGGGCAATAAAGCAATACTTTTGGATGATTCCATTTAGCATTATTGTGTTAAAGGTGTAGCAATGTGCTCCAGTTCTAAGGCACTGTCATGCCAGCCAAGAGTGACAGTGGCATCATGTTTTGTTTACAAAGTTATCAGATACTTAGAATCGATAGATCACTTATGCATTAATCCTATCCGCAGGATAGGATCATACATAAGTGATCTATCGATTCGCGTTCGCTCACGTGGTGTGTACAAATTAGTGTTTCACAAAACAATTATCAACAAAACATGACGTCGCTGCCACTCTTGGCTGGCACGACAGTACTCCTAGTTACCAGGATTTGAGATATACATGTGTATGGTTAATTGTGGTCAAAGTATTTCTATAGTGAAGTGATCCTTTAAGTCTACACAAAGGAAAAGGAAAGACACAACTTTGAAAAAATAAAGGATAAGACAATAATGTCGCGGTACATGTGTGTGTATCTGAGAGACAAGTGGATTATCTGAATTATGAAAGGCCCAATACATATCTTAATTCTGGGAAAAGAAGGCGTCGGGAAAACAGGTACGATTTTCGTTATTCCTATTTTTTGTTGTTAGTTTACGGAGGACAAATGCTATGAAACCATTAACCGCGAGCTAATGGACCTCTATGATCTAAGAGTAGGCAAGCACAGCCTCAAGCGTGAGAAAGTCACATCATGTATATCATGCGAACAAACATACCATAGACACAGGTTATCGCGTGTAACCTTCAGTCTAATCTGCATATTGGTGTTCGCCGCCTACAATACCTGTAAGTCCAATGACCTATACATTTAACCATAAATAGTCGTACAGATAATCCTGGTGTAACGTAGTTGATTCTTCTTCAAAGTTCGCTTTATATTTTTCAGTTCTCTTTAGAATTCCTGACGTAAATTTTCAGCAACACTTTTTACAATTTTAAGATTTATTATTTTTTTTCTTTCGGAACGCAACATATACAGCTAAGGATTGTAGCGGTATTTCATCCTGACTTACCTTTCAAGTACTACATTATGGACTCACCTGAATTTATACTCACCGAACGTCAAAACAGACTATAGTGCTGTACTTTCTTTGTCAACTTATGTATGGCAATTAACTCCCTTTTGCATTTCAAAGGACAGTTCTCAGCTTCTGGCTAAAGAATATATACTGTCAGGGTATTGGTTATCCTGTCTAGGAAAAGTGTGATTATGTTAACTGACCTTCCCAACTTGACCCTAGTTGTTGACTAGGATGTTTGCTATTATTAAAAGCAATCTTTCAAACAAAAGCAAAAACAAAAATCTTTGTCTTCACTTTATTAGTTTTCTTTATTAACACAGAGCAGTAACACGTAGCAGGCAGTCCCAAGTCTTGAATTCTGGTATTAAATTAGCTGCGTCATGAGCAAACGTGCTTTGTAATTGTGCCTGCTTTTTTGCATATCGAAAACAAAAATGCAGATCAGATGCGCAGTAACTGTGCATCTGATTCTGATTGTTACATTTATTCTCTCTTTATAGATAGTACAATCCATCTATTTCCGAAATTTCAAGCTTCTAACCATCTTGCTGTATAGCCCTGTTTGTGTAGGATCTGGTGAAAGTCCCCAAAAGAGCCAATTTTCGTTACACAGTTTGTATATTTCTTGTCTTACGGGATAATTGTACATCTGAAATAAATGAGAGTCTAGGTGACTATTGCCTTGAGAAATGACTGGTTAAAATTCTGACTGAATGCCTCTCTGCACCCCAACTAAAAAGTCTTATTTCTTGGTGGTGGGGTTACTGGAAATCCAATATTAGTGGTGGTGCCATAAAAACACTTTCGTGGGTGGTACCCCCTCCGGTACTTTTTCCTGGTATAGTCCTCAGTCAAAAACTAAAAAACTTCCTACCTATCCTAACTTCAATATAACCCTCTCACTTTTGTTTGTTTTGTTACTATACGTTCCAGCCAACAGCTATGGTCATAGTGGGTCGCCAAGTGTCATAGTGGGATCGAACTAGCGACCTCTGAATCTGCAGTCAGACTCGTATCTGTTGCCAGACACGTTACCGACTGCGCTACGCGGCCCAGTTGCTGATGACCTATGCAAATAGGTTGGATTCACATCTAGATCCAACTGTTTACAATCAAAGACGACAAAACAGAATGAAAAACTACCAAGCATGCTAAAAGTTGAGATAAATACGTTGATGAGATGAAGTGACCGACTATTCTGGGCAAATATAATTTCTGTAGTCTCTATATCTGAGCAGTGAGTAGACCTTGTCGCTGCGTCGTTGACTGTGTTCTCATTATTCCTCTTCCAAATCATGCATTGGTTTGGACATTGATATCCTTCGACGACAGACTATACCCAAACTACGAGTGTAATCAGTGTATATATTGCAAAGTTAAACAGACCAACTAAATTCGATTAAAAATAATCATAGCAAGTCCCCAGCGTCTCGTGCCTTCATCGGCCCACCAGCGAAACGTTACTGAAATGACATTTCGCTGACAAGTTTCGTCCTGGGTTTACTAAATGTGCTACAAAAAGCAAAAAAAAAAAAAAAAAAACAAGAATGGCGTTTATCGGATTCTGTGCTTGCAGCATTATAGTTCTCAAATAAGGAGGATAGAGCATGCGCGGATCTAGAAGGGGGATGATGGCCCGTTTTTAGTGTTTATCATTTGGATCGCTCGTCTCCCTACAAAAAAAAAGAAAAAAACGTTGTAAATAGTGGGACCTGCGGAGTCTGGATCCGTGCATGTAAAGGGCTTCAATTGTGGTAAAGTGGTCCAAGGTTAAAGCATAATGATGCGTCCTTGTGCACGACTCATTATCTTTGCAGTTAATCGTGACTGAAAAAGTGTTGACAACCGCGTAAAGTAAAATATTTCTAAATCGACGTAACGTTAATACCAAACAAACGAACAATAATACCAGTACATTAGTCAGAAGTTGATCAAAACATAGGCTTAAATAATTACATCTAAAAGATCTAAAGCATTTAATCATAAGCCGCACTTTATGAGATAAATCCTTCGTTCCAATTTATAAAATGTAATCATTGCTGTCTTTCAACCCTAACTAACCTATTAATAGGGACTATATTTGTCTTTGAAGACTTCTATAGCCAATATAATCTAAAAGTGCTGCATTCAATTCAACTTTCCAATTCAAGTCTTTAAATTTTCCAGCTTTTAGGTCCATATATTAGGGGCCAATTTTGGAATGACAGGTACATGTCTGTTCTTATGGACAGAAGAACACGACAATGAACGCCATTCCAGCCTATTCACAACTCAATCATAGACTACATGTGATCGCCTTTGCTTGGAAAACTATGCTTAATTAGTGAATTATGTGATCTATAGAAAATAGCCTCTCCGTCATTAAGGTCAGTGACCAGCTTCATCAAACATATTTCGTAGTAAACACTTCGTACCTCCATTGTAAAGAAATAAGATGTATCTTATTTAATTTGATTTATAGATTCAGTTTTTACAACGAAAATTCGAATGAAATGACGTCATCGTATTAGGAATTCAAAAGAAAATACAATTAAGGCAAACGAAGCGCTCGATGAAATCTTCTAAATTAAAGATGGACCAAGGGGAATGTTGATGACTTCCATTAACTCCAGAACAAGTAAACAAAACTATAAAAAAATAATCATATATACAGCTTAAAATACTACACAATATCTCACTACTATTAAATTTATCCAAGTGTTTATGCACTTATGCTGTGGACCACAATATCTGTCTCAATGTCAGGAACACTATAAACACCTATGTATAGTCTGAGATAACTTTGTGTTTATCACACGTGTATTAGGGTATAAAAATAGAACAATATTTCCATTGGTGAACATTCTTTTATATATAGCTACACCATCAATTCGCCATACACCATAGCTTGACCAACTGAGAAATTCACCATACACCCATAGCTTGATCAACTTGAGAAACCAACGAACACAACCAAAGGCTTTCATGGCTTCAAGCTAGCAGCATAGTATGCGCCCTCAGCAGGACCCAGAAAGTCAACACCGTTCCTCCAGTTTCCAAGTTCAAGATTTTAGCTGAAAATAATTGAAAAATATTGTTTTAAAGCATTTGATATGAAAACAAGCTACTAAAATGAAACGTGTTTCTCAACACCAATCAGTCTTCGCTCTGCCTTGTAAACAGGTGTATCGAATCACACCTGGCACGTGAATGTATATTTAGGTAATGTGCTTTACTTTTTTAAGTACGTATTTTAGACTAGAGACGATACAAACAAAGTCGCTTAGTTTATTCCCATAGTTTACGCTCTGTCAACAACACTGCTTTAGAAATATTGAACTCATATAAGAAACCATAATAACTGCATAAAGATTAAAATCAATTGATAAAATTATATGCGCCTTCTTTCTCGTCCTACCTGTATTTTGCGTTTTTTGTACTGCCAATTTGTTAAAACAAAATTTCATTCGTTTATGTACATGTACATTTACAGAGTATAAATCGGCGCAAAGCAGGGATATAGTGGTGGTTGCAGTTTCCATTAACTTTGAGGAGATCGTCAGGCTTTTTTTGTAAATGCACTCCCTCTCTCTCGAAAGTTTTCAATCGAAGATATCGATGTCATTTTTTTAGAAAATTTCCCTAAAACATGGCTTTTGTTCATATTGCAAACAACGACTTTCAGGCTAATACGGTAGAAATCCGTGTCACTAACTGTTGCGACTGGGTATGATTCACTACCAGAGTGTTGGAAGTTTGGGCTAAATCTTCGCATGCTTTGATGTGTTTTAGGATGCTAATCATTTTCAAAAACAACTTTATTCGAACATGCTTTTACAAATAACCATTAGAGATGCAAATAAGTTGCATGCAAAATGTGTTTTGGCATACAGTACAGATCACTCAAACTCAGATTAGGTAGCCAGGAAATGGTGAATTACAAGTGGTGTCGACACGCTTGAGTGACCATCTCTTGAGGCCATCTCTGCTGCTCTTCAATAAGATTCAGTGTTGTGCTGGGTACGTGAAAAAGACAAGCGCATGATTCCTGCACACAATTTGAAAGTTGCCAGGCCATCTCATAGTGTCCAAAACTGTAGATACCAGACATATAGTGATGCCCTGAATAATTTGGATAATTCATCACCTCTCAGACCACAGAGGAATTTAGAATTTCATTTAGCGAAAACACACCAAAGAGTGTTATCTTTTCTTCTCACAATTTCAAAATAAGCACTCGATCCTTGGCGTAATGATAAACATTAAAATTGCTGCGAGTACAGAAGATATATACACAAGGCAAGAATACAATTAACACTGAAACAACTCATTGAGGTGATCTCAAACTAGAATGAAAAATAAGGACTGAAGATGAAACTCCCGCTATTTGGGAGCAAGAGCAATAAACAACACAATCAAGTAAACAAACAACGAACAACGACCTTGTTTCTACAGTTTGGCATATTGTGTTTCGCACGGAGGTTAGTCGTATAACATAACATTTGGCTATGCTTAAAAATTATTTTGCAATACTTTCTTTTCATCGTTCATTCCAACATAGGCATATAGATATACTTGAATTTTACATTTTATGTACCAATCAAAATTGTCTGAGCTGTCCTTGCACATAGACTGCACGCTTTCCAGATTGGATAAACCAAGAAATGTCTTTAAAAAAAGGTATACGACGAAGTGACGACAGAAGACATATTTGATATGAGTAACGTGAGAATTTTTAAAATAATTGCGAAGGAAAAAATGGGGGATATTTATACTTTGTTATGTCTTCGTTCAGCTGAGCTCAGTTAAGCGTTTGGCTAAAGGAACTTATGCTATTCCAAAATATCTGTAGTGATGCTTATAGGGTACAAGATTGCTGGAATCTCGTAAAAACTCGAGTTAGAACGAAAATTAAAAAAAATGCCCTGCGCACAAATGCTGCATATTTAAATAGCTAGTGCCATACATGCCTTCAAATAGCAATAGTCATACATACCTGGTGCAAAAAATCTAAACAGTAGTAGAATTTAGTTGACCATAACTAAAGATATTAATTTAGTAGCCCGTAACTTACAAATATCGGCAATTCTTTATTACGGAAGAGGTATCAGGATATCGTGCCATACATTATTTTTTAAACCATCGACGCAGATATTTCTAGCCTAGCTATAGCAACCTGACATCAAACACACGTATACACAGACTGATCTGCGTCTTTGTTGTTCATATGCAACAAAGGTTATCTGGTCGCGTTTCATATGAATTCAATATACTACTGAAATACCACGATATATTAATGAAATACCGGAATTACTATGAAATACTATTGGGATCTGCATTTCACATCAAATATATCCTTTTTTGTAATCGTTTCGCAGTAGTGTTGTTAACTTTCACAATATAACGGTGCCAGTCGGCTTTATCCAACCAATGCACCGAATATGTACTCTGGTAATTTTCGTACGTTTTTTACTACAACTATTGCAGACCCAAAGGTAGTGAGAAACGCAATAACACAGAAACTTCTTAGTATAGTTGGATGTTCGCAAATATATGGATACTCTTGCAAAACAGTAATTTTCTTTATCTGAAATAATATGAGGTCAGGTATCCTACACATTTTAAGCATATCGCTTAATAAGTTACATAAAATGAAATGAATGACCGATTTAAGTTGTTGCATATGTTGTAATTTAGCATGCTGTTTTGGACGTCGACTCTCTTTTTTCATAACAGTCTCGAAAGAATACCATCGGATTTTTAACAGTTTATATTAATATCAGGCACCAACAGACAACAAAATCAAGACAATGATTTAACTTACTTTTTCAGCTGTTGTGGTTAGATATCTCACAAAAAGATATTTGAGCGAGTATGCCCATACGCCTGAAATGATATATGAACGAATTGTTGCAGTGTCGGGGAAGCAAGTTCCGATTAAAATCACAGACTTCAGTGGAAAGGTACGTCTCTTCCTTTGTGCGCATTGGGGCTTCTTAAATGTCTTGGTCCCAAATTTATTTAACTGGTTTCATGCTCAATTCAACTAAGCACAAAATTTCAACTGCTCATAAAATGTATTTAGAAACCTCTCAAATGTTGTATGTATACTGCTTATATAAGTATTAAAATGCACACAATTGTTGGCATTATAGCATTTATGAGCAGGATAAATCTCATGCTCTGTTGCGTTGAGCTTGAAAAAGTTGTACAACCTTTGGACCAGATTTTGTGATGCAGTGCTTTGTATGCTTTCTAATTTGGCGACCATCTCTCCGAGGAAGAGAGAGCTGGTTGATTTACTTACTTTGCCCTTGTATGAATATCTGTTATGTCAGTATATTATTGTTTTCAGTAAGTATGTAAGCAAGTAAAGATTTTATTTTATGAGGGTGACTCAGTTGGTATAACCAAGTTTCCCTTAGGCCCCCTTAACACAAACATAGCAGACATGAAATAACAAACATGAAAATAAAAATACAAATACAGCGGATATGGGTTGAAAGAAAGTGACGCAAAATGAAGCGTGGGGTTGGCAAAAATCAACTTTTGATAAAGTATGTGTAAATACATTTAGGTTCTGCAAAGCATCGGAACTGCTTTTTTGGACTGGAGGTATGTGAAAACGAGTATGAAAACTTAAGATCTTTCATCCATGTTAAACTTTTCTTAACGATTTCTTATTTCGACTCGAATGCTGTTCCAAATTAAAGCATCTGAATAAGATAAGCTGTTTTTTAAACATGTTTAATTTAGGCTTTGGTGTTTCAAATGTTTTGTTTGAATCTGAACGCAATGTCATAGTATCTTCCTTATAACGGCCTTCAATTTGGAACATTTCAGTCTCTTAAGTTGGTGGAATGTCTTGAGTTACCTTAAACATTACCTAAGCTTTGTTGATGAAAACTAATTCTTCAAATGAAACATATTTTATTGTCTTCGAGAATGTTTCAATGATATATTATTTGTACCAGGCATCAATTTACAGGCTCTTCTCTGTAACTGTTCAATTGTATGTTGATTAGAATTAAAAGAATTCCCCCAAATAACACAACAACATTCTATGTGAGGATTAATATAAGCATTGTAAAATAATACGCTGTGATGTAAAGAGAGGTATGATTTTGTCTGAAACAAATGCCAAAGGTATGCCGATATCTTTTTTTAAAACATGTTGAAATGATTTACCCATGTTAAGTCGTCATCAATATGGACACATGTCACCTTTTCTCAGCTTGTAAATGCAAATCAAAATTATCATACACAATTGCCAACTTATTATCCTCCATAGTTTTTCTCTTTTGCCTACTTGATACATAAACATTAGTTTTGTTTTGTCTATATTTAATATCATACCAATCTCTAGACACCAATTTTGAGTAAATTCAAACAGTGTTGCAGATTATTTTCTAATGTATCTTTGTCTATACCAATATCATATAATGTCGTATCATCAGTATATAAATCCACAGATCGAATTGAATCCCCAATAAATAGGTGTAAATCATTAATCAATATAAAAAATAACAGAGGACCTAAAACAGAACCCTGTGGTACGCAACAAAGTACATTTTTAATTTTTGGCTGATTTGTATTGATGTTCACTAGTTTAGTTCTTTGACTAAGATACGATTCGAACCATGAAAGAGTTAATTTATTGATTTTATAATGTTTTAAATTTTGAAAAGTAATGAATGATCTACCAGATCGAAAGCCTTACTAAAGCTTACTAAAACACAACCAACAATATCATGTATTGCTTGTAACAATGTATCTGTCATGTGAAGAAGAGCAGGTTTAGTTGAGTGACCAGATCTAAATCCACTTTACTGGATATTCCAGTTTATCAGTCAACCCTAATATTAACTTAACTGTTTCAACATAACCTAATAAACGTTTCCTATCTCACGGCATGTTACCTTTATCAGGTCATGATGACGTTGCACTTTTTGAATGACGTCGCTAATGACGCTGAATCAACACAAAAATCAAAAAATACGTCATAATCGCTAGTTTGAAGAGTGTTCAACAATGGGTAAACTGATAAATAGAATACCAGGTACGCGTCTTTTGATATCAAGTTTACCAGGCTCGGCTTTGAGAACGCATGTTGAATCGCTCGGCAAGCCTCGCGATGTCATCATGCGTTCTCAAAGTCTTGCCTGGTAAACTTGATATCAAAAGACACTCACCTAGTATTCTCTATATCTCTTGTTGGAACATTTATCAACATCAAGATAAGCATGCTACTTAAGGATAATACACACACTGCTGGTAACCCCTCTTATAACATGCCAGCTGATTTTTACTTTTAAACACTCCATGTGATTTGAACGATATTTGGTGGGTAACCAGGGTAAAAAAATAATATATTACAGGCTCATGCAACTCTTGTCAGAGGGCTATCATGTTAAAAAACTTGTAAGACATTGGGCTATATGAAAATCAAAGTCTGCAAATTCCCCATGGGGGAGCAAAAACATATTTAGCCCATGACCTATTAGCCCCTGTATTTAAGACCTCCTCTTTAATTGCACGCCGGTGGGTCGGACTTCAGACTCTATGACGACTTATCTATTGATGAGATGGTGGGGGCCTGATGCTTTAGCTGTTATCAGGCCCACCGGGGTTTACCTGTTGGATTTTTTTTGTTCCGGTATTCAGTTTTATTTACTGTTGAGTTCTTCTCCTTGCTTTATCTCCTGTTTATATCTTGATTTATATGTTCTAGGAGATGATGCATTGATAAGTTAGGGGTCTTTCATGCAAACCAAACATCTATGTGTCTTGATCCACATCTGAACTAAGGGTGAGGTTGGTGCACCATTAAACCGGTTTAAGCCATCCAGTAAAATATTTTTACTGACCGTTCCAAGGCGGTGCTTCTTTTGTGGATCATTTATGTTATTTCTGTCTTGTTTTGTTATGCTTTCATGCACGTCTGTTGTTGGTGCCTTGTGGTCACCTGCTGGGAAAGGGCTGACCTCTTGGCTCTCGTTTGTGTTGTCTGATTGTAACGTTGTCACTTTCCCATTGGTATCCTGGGTATGGTGTGGTGCTTGATTGTATCTATTCCTGATCATTGCCCTCTTTGTATTCTGACTGAAACTTCTATATCTACTACAGAGATAAATGGTATGTTACTTTATTACTTCCCCATTGTCCAAATACAGTAAATAAGGCAAACATCTCCTGAGGAAGACAACACTAGTTGCATTCCTGTTTCATTCCTTTTTTCTAACTCTGTACGTGTACCTCAGCTTTCTTTTGGTGTCATATAATAAGTAGAAAGTATTTTTTCAAACACTTCTTGGTCATAATGTTTCATTACAAATTGGGGACGGAGCGAAATATGATTCATAGAATAAAGATAATCGAAATTACTATTCTGGACCCGGTTGTACGAAGCTCTATTAAATTTAATCATGGATTAAGCGTTAATCAATCATTTAAATCTTAATGATGGATTAACTAATTGATGTATTTAAATGTGTTGTACGAAGCCTCATTAAACGGTTGATTAGTTAATTGAGCTTTAATCGAGGGTTCGTAATTAATTTCAATAGAAATCATAAAACCAGTCTCCCATAATTCAGCCATGTAAACAAAACGCCGCCATATTAGAAAAGAGAAATTCTCGAGTCAAAACTTACAAATCAAGTTAAGGACGTAAAGAAAGAGGAGGAACCAAGCTGATCGGGATGGTCGATTGTTACCCGGGGTTCGTTACTCCTGTAACGTTCTTTTCGCAATAAAAGGTTAATTTTTCTATGAAACACAGTGAGAGTATAAAGATATACCAAGTATCCAGATATCACGGAAATGTTAAGGCTGTCTACTCCATGTACTCTATGATTGTTTTTTTTTTTTTTTTTTTTTTGACAGAGTCTGTTGAAATAAAGCGTCGCCAATGACAATGTAAACAATGACGTCATTGTCTTGTTGCTATTTTCATCACGCCAGTTTTATCTGACTCACTGGGGCACCTGGTATAACTATGCAAGAACACTCCCGGGGGGAGGGGAGGGGGGGGGGGTACTCTGATATTTTCATACATACGTAGGATCGGGTAAAAAAAATTTGGGTGCTTGAAATTCCTGATATTTTTGGGGGTGAAAGGTAGATGCTGGGCTCGAGCCTACGCATGCAGAAAACAAATAGAGACTCCCCCCCCCCCCCCCCCGGAACACTCAGGCTTCGCAGAAATCTGGCGTTTAAAAAACCCAGCAAGCAATCTATATGGAACCCATATGGGTCCCATGTGGGCACCCGTATGGGACCCATATGGGCAGTGCAACCGGGTTCCATATGGGTCCCATATGGGCTGGCCCATGTAAATAAAATAAAATAAATGGTAGAAGCAGGGGCGGATCCAGGATTGCTAGGGGGTTCAAATTTACAAAGGAGGTTTCGATTTGAAAATTGTACATGATTATTTGATAGTTTATGCTGATTTTGCTTGAAATTCCTCATAAAAATGGAATAATTTTGTCTCAAATGGGGGTTCAAGCGAACCACATGAATCCCCTCTGTATCCGCAACTGTAGAAGCTAGCCATGCATTATAAACAAGGAAATAATTTTATATAAAGATGATTTTATCTTTTATTTTTTTTTTCTTCATGGGACTGTTACATGGGACCCATATGGGCAACCCGCATATGGGCTAACCCATATGGAACCCATGTAGGGAGCGCAGTGGCTCAGTGGTAGGGTGCTTGACTCGAGACCGAAGGGCCACGGGTTCGAGTCTAACCGGCGTCACTGCGTTGTGGTCCTTGAGCAAGGCACATTTATCCTAGCTTAGTACTGGTTAAATCCAGGAAGACTCGTCCCTATATAACTGAAAATTTGTTGATTGGACGTAAAGAATCAAATCAACAAAAACACCAATATGGGACCCATACGGAACCCTGTTGCACTCCCCATATGGGTAGCCCATATGGGACCCATATATTTGCTGGGAAGGCGAGCCTGCGCGAGATTAAAATCAAGAACATGAGCCCATGGAGACCCTGAACACCCCAAATAACGACACACTCAGGTCGAAAACGAAGACGACCAAATGACAGTTACCACCGAATTCCGCATCCCTAACCAACCCTATGTCTCTCCTCAAAATTAGCTCTATGATATGAAAATGAAAAAAAAGAACGCAACCGTAACATCGGGTTTTCATTCGAAATAGTTAAACAATAAGCCTAGAACAAAACGAACGTCAGATGCTACCCCTCAGTAAACAGTATTGGATCTATTCAGACCCAAGAAAAGTTGAAACTGAAACGGCCCAAATCAGTTTTAAACTATAAAACAAACAGGAATACAAAACAAACACCCTGTAACATGATCAAACATGATCAGACTGACAAAATTCGGGACTGCGCCTGATTCGCGGTGTTTATTTTGTTTGTTTGATTTGATTCTTTACGTCCCAGTCAACAATCTTTCAGTTACGTAGGGACAGGTCTTCCTGGGCTGAACCAGTACTATGCTAGGATTAATGTGTCTTGCTCAATGACACGACGCAGTGACGCCGGTGAGGCACGAAACTGTGGCCCTTTGGTCTCGAGTTCGCAGTGTTTGAATACAAAATGCGGTCAAAGCAAACTCTTTGGAACTGGGCCGTTGGGCCGGGTACGGGTCCAGACTTTTTGGCCAAACACAAATCTAGGTCTTAGATCTTGTAGAATCTTTAAGCGAAAATATGGGCATATACATGGAATTCAGAAAAGTTTGGCCATTCAAATGCCAAAACTCAGAAAACGGGACATTCATAATACTTTCTTTTTTTTTAAAAAAAAAGAGGGGGTTTATCCTGGGTCAGGTGTGGTACTTGATTGTATCGATTCCTGATCTTTGCAACCTTACTTACTTTATACCTGGCGGCGCTGAAAAAGGGGGGTATTCGGGCGAACATCCGTACTATGTCATACATAGGGAGTTACCCCCCGAGAATGTCGTAAGGGGCGATCAAAAGTTATGCAAACGATCGCCTTACAATGCCTCCTTAAAGTTAAGCAAGACTTATGCTAAGTATTAATATTTCAACATGCTATATTAAATGCTAAATAAATTGCCTGAATCGATGTGTGATATCATTGTGATCTTCAGAAAAATTAAAACTATTTTGATTTTGATCAGTTTTAAACGTTATTTTTTGCATCCTGAAAAATCAATACTTAACTTAAGTCTTCCTTAACTCTAAGGAGGCATTGTAATTCCGGGCCCAGATCTTGTAATATTGTCGCATAGAAGTTCAAAATAGGCGTAAGTGACTGTACCTACGTAACATGTAGATGTAATGATTTTATAACTAACTCAAAAATATCAGTATATGATACATGTATACAGCAATCTTTTATTGTTTAGTCGGTATGTGAAATTACAGGACTTGTCACAGAAGTAAGAGACATACAGCTGCATCTGAGCCGATTTTTCTGTTGACATGCTGGTCTGGGTTACGGAACAAGAAGCTCACCACAGATGAAGACAAGTAACATGAATTTAACATTGCTAACAACAAACAGTAAGGCGACGAAGCGATGGGGTGCGGAGGAGGGGTTTATTATTACTCCCTGCGCTTCTCGCATACCTGCAAACCCTCCCACACATTACTAGCACATGTAACTTAAGCGACCTCAAACTTGTTGGTTACAAAATCATGCGCGGATCCAGGAATTCTTTCGGGGGGGGGGGGGGGGGGGGTCATGATGGACAACGCATTTTTTTTTTTAATTTTTATTTTGTCCTAGGTTTGGAGTTAAAATTAAAACTAAATTGCAAGTGAGTTTCCTCCCAATGGAAATAATCACAATTACTCCTCCTCACTCCACAAAGTCTCAAAATAAGAGAAAAAAGACCATTAATAAGGTATTTATTTCCCTTATTTTAACATACAGAGCTTGGGGGGGGGGGGGGGTTATACAATAACAGGACGGAGATGCGGATTGCACTTTTATACAGAGGGGGCAGGTGCCCACATTCAAAGGGGCAAATGTCCATCCCCTCATATAGGTTAGATACGATTTTTATGTAGGGGACAAACAACCCTTGCCATGAGGCATATGTTCGCATACCCGATGAAAAAAGTATTTTAGTTAGGGATCAAAGCAATGGGAAGGGTTTTAATCTGACATACATGTACACGGACATTATGATTCACATATCATAGGCCTAATTATTGCTACTGGCTGCTTAACAGGAAATGACTCGTATAAGCTTTTAAACCAAGGACATTATGAAGCACCCTTCCCCCCCTCTCCACCGTCACGCTTGACAGAATATTTCCACCAGCGTAAAATGTGGCATCTTCCAAAATATTGTCCAAATGGGAATGGCATTTTTCATGAAAACTTTAAACGATATGTGTATAGGAAGAGCAAGAAAAAGTAAAATAGCAATAAAACAATGCTCTACTCTAAACTGGTGTGCCACCCGCGCTTTGCAACTTAGCTGGGTAGTTCCATGACGTCACTCTGCGGTCACTAAGTAGAACGACTTTCGTTTTGACAGAAGAAAGATGACATTTTACAATTGAATGTTTGATGAAAAACAGTGTTTTGGGGATTCACTCGGAGTTCCGCGCTGATGGGATTTGATCTCTGTGTACTTTGACAGGTAGTTTCTTTGATCAATCTTAAGATGAAAATGATGTTGGCCTTTGAGAAGCGGTATCCCCGGCGCAATTCCACGTCGATCATCTCTACATGCCATGGTTTGCTCTTTCTCTCACGTTTTTTCCATTTCTTTGCCTTCCTGGATGGACAAACGCTATGTCGGCGGCCATTTTGTTTCGGGCTAATGACTGATTAAATTGGTTAATTCACCTCCTAGACGTCGATTAAATTTAATTGAGGAATCGGGGTTAAATCAAGGGTTTAATCCATGATTAAAAGATAATTGAGCTTCGTACAACGCGATTTAATAAGGCGCTAATTAATCGAGGTTTTAATCCATGATTAAAAGATAATTGAGCTTCGTACAACCGGGTCCTGTACTTTATGAATCTTTAAATCTATCATCTTAATCTTTAAACTAACTATACTCTTTTGCTAGCGGCGTCTGTTGTCTTTGCAAACAATTTAGACCCAGGTCAGTACCAACAGAATGTTGGCCCCGATCTGGATACTAATTGTTTTCTCTTTGAAAAACTTAATATTTTGTCAACAAAAGCTTGAAAAGTTATCTAGCATGCAAAGATTTAAACATCAAAGAATGTCTAGGAGATCCAGAGATCAGCGTAAATATTTAATAACAAAGACCCACTGAACTCAGTCCATTAGCATAGCCTCTATAAGGCCTTTCGATCCCAGGGGGTCACTCAATCTTAAAATGGTTAGGGGTGTCTATAAGATTCCGGAGCCCCTACTCATTCCAGACATGATTAATACCTTTTCACACACAAAAAAGATAAACATATACATGGTATACCCCATCGCAGAAAAACAACAGATGCTAGACTTTTCCTATGGAATTCATGTTACTTTTTATTTATCTATGAACATTATAATATATTTTTATAATTATTCAAAGGAAACGGCCCAGCTGAATGTCAATTTTTAGCACCCAAAAATACATTTCGATATAAAAGAGTGTCCGGATGGGGTATAATGATTAGTGAATAATGGCCCTTTAATATAATGAAAAGTGAATAATGAGCAAAAAATAAATAATGAATAGTGAATATTGAGGACCTAAAAATAATGAATAATCTTTTTTTAATGAATTGAAGAAGAAAATAATGAATAGTGAATAATCAGATTTCTTTGCCACCTTTTTTACTGTTAATGAATAATTGGTCTTATTTTAATGAATAACCCAAAATTTTAATGAGATGAATAATGGGCTAAATTTTTAATGAATAGTGAATACCAGACCCCCATCCAGACCCTCATAAAATACTGGGAACACGGATCATAAACTTTCAATATATATACGTCCGTGCTGGAAATAAGCATTTTGTGTTATATGTTATTGGGCCTCAGCCTAAGTTTGTTGCATTGCGAACAACTAAGGCGCAGATAAGCCTGTTAAGTACCTTTGTTATTCGTTTTTTTTTTGAAAGGTTTTATGACTCCATTTGCGACACGCATAATCTCGATAGTCTTGGTTGAGTCTCACTTTGTCAGAAACCCCAAAGACATATTTTTACGTGTTGAGGCCCATCTAATGACTATTCGTCTAACATGTATCTAATAGTTCGAAGTAAAACTGGTCTCCAGGAAATTCTGCTGTAATTGAGCTGGTACATGTATCCAGTATAGGCTAGTTACATGTACAGGTTGGCATGTGCGTACAGCTAATATTCAAATCAGTCTGTGTATCCGCACAGTCTGATCAGAGTCTAAGTTTTACGCCTGAACGAATGTGGACCATTGACTACCCATAGCGTGCCCATCAAAGACACCCGCGCAGACTGATCTGAGTCTTCGATGGACGCACATGCCCAGGGGGGAGGGGGGGGTACTCTCATTTTTTCTGCATACGTAGGCTCGGACCCAGCATCTGCCCTTCACCCCCCAAAAATATCAGGAATTTCGAGCATCCAAAAAAAATATTTGAAGTTTTAGAAACTCAAAAAATATCCTCAATTCTGAACCTTGACCTTAAGAAAAGACCTTGAAATGCATAGAAATGACCTCTAAATATAGTCCAATTTTGTGATGACCCAAAAACAATATCCACAAAATTTTCATACCTAAAGAAATATTTATTTTTCTGAAAACCCCAAAAAATATCGAAATTCAAAATTTTGAACCCAAAAAAATGGACCGAGCCTACGTATGTATGAAAAGATCAGAGTACCCACCCCCCACTCCCTGGGCGCACATGCCAACATGTATTTACTGAACACCGGCTCATTTGGTTTGTATGTTTCTTCTTGCAGAGTTTAGAACATAACAAAGCCGGAAACAAGGACCTCCTTACCAAAGCTGATGGCGTTGTGATAGTATACTCTATTGATGACCTCCACAGTTTTGATGTAGCTGAAGGAGTTTGTGATTGGTTAAGACGGGACCGGAAACACACGTGTCAGCTTCCTCTCGTGCTACTGGGAAACAAATCCGATCTCGACCATAGAAGGTTCGTGCAGGCCACTCTCAAACTCTATGAGACCTTTGTTTTGAACAATCAGTCGTTTGAGTTAATAGGATTTATACCACCCTAACCAACTTTAGCATGAAATATCTCATGATGTGCAAAGTCTACACTAATGTAGGTGGTATAAAATAGTTATACCATGTTTGTCCACCTGTACGTAAGATAATCCACTCGCTTAAGCTCGTGGATTATCTCCACGTACAGGCGGACAACCCATGGTAAAACTATTACTTAAATGGGAAAATACACACTTTGAAACAAAATTGACTATTTTATGATTTGTATGTGTGTTTGTACATAGTATAAAATCAATCTTCAGAGAACGCATTTTTTAGGTTTTGGAACTCATGACCTTTGACCCCTCAGTATGTACAATGGATCGTCCTGACTTAACTGTATCATACATGTACCTTATGGGAAAACCCATTGATCCAATAAATGGTTAAATTCTAAATACGAGTTGTTCCCCTTATAATGGTGACCATGTACGGATCTTGAAAATTCTGACAGGAGATGGGGTTCTAACAACGTTTTTTTTTATCGTTTTTTATTGTTAAATTATCATCGTAATTCACAGAGGGCTGTGCATTCATCGAAAAGCAATGGGAGCTGAGGGTCCGATTGTTACTCGAGTGGGTCCGTGCCAGTTTTTCTAAGGAGACCTAAGGCCACATATCCGGGGGGGGGGGGGGGGGTCCGCCGGAACCCCTACCCCCTCTTGGTCCGTGCATGGTTACCA
This sequence comes from Loripinus fragilis, assembly GCA_964019695.1. NCBI lineage: Eukaryota > Metazoa > Mollusca > Bivalvia > Lucinida > Lucinidae > Loripinus > Loripinus fragilis. The sequence continues at coordinate 31,970,337 of OZ026519.1, read as the reverse complement.
ACTAGGATTGAATTCACATCATAAATGTGCTTGTTTACAATTGTATTTCAGACGAGTAGCACGTGAGGGATCAGAAGGAGACCTTGCGTGGAGGGGTGACTGTTACCTAGCAACAGAATGTTCTGCATCAACTGGTTGTGATAATATACAGAAAGCATTTACTATGCTCATTCAAAAGGTATTAAATCAACTTCATTGTAGTCTTGAGGTTGCCATAAACTTTTTTGTTCAATACCTAAGTCAAAAGGCCGAAACACGATCATTGAGCTTTGCCTGAAGACCTTTAAAAGTTAAAACAAAATTGCCAAGAAAACATGGGGGTTATACACGATAAAAGAATATAAAGTAAAATAGATAAGCCGACTGAAATGTGTCGTATTAAAATGGCATACACCTGAGGCCGCTGTATTCTAGAATATGTAAGAATTACATGCATATTTCGACGGATATATTCATTCCAATATAGATTGGAAGCATTAACGTATTAAAATAGACTGCATGCTTTGTGGTCAACCCATTCACTGTTGGCAACTTTGCTTTCCTCTTTAACTGCATGCCAGGGGTAGGATCGATGTCGCTATGACCGTTCCTACTTAAAGACTTGTCTTAAGGTGAGAGAGTTGGGGCCTGATATTGTGTCTGTTGTCGGGCATACTGGGGTTTAACTGTTGGATTTCTTTTGCTCCGGTATTCAGTTGCATGTACTGTCGAGTCATTATCTTTGTTTATCTCCTTTTTATATCTCGATTTGTATGTACTAGTAGTTGATACATCGATACGTTAGGGATCTTTCATGCGAACCAAACATCTAAGTGTCTTGATCCACATCAGAAATAAGGATGAGGATGGTACCGTAAAACATGTTTAAGCCCTCCAGTAATGTTCTTACTGATCGGTGCTTCTTTTGTGGATCATTTTTGTTATTTGTGTTTCGTGTTTGTCTTTGTCATACTGTATTGTCTGTTGTCACCTGCAAGAAAATGTCTGACCTCTTGGCTCTGTGGTATATGATGTGTTCTTGTGTTTTTGTCATTTTCCAATATGGTGTCCTGGGTCAGGTGTGGTACTTGATTGCATCGATTCCTGTTTTTGTCCTCGTCATTACTTTCCTCAGATTTTTTAGACAAGGCGGGGTCCTTCCGCATAGGCTGTTATTTTATTTATTCTTGTTCAACACCATTGGCTGTTTCGATTGGACAGTCAACATGTTTCTTACTTCCTGACTTGTTTCCAGTTGTCTTCCGGCATGGTTTCACTAAATGTCAAATGGTTCAATGATAAGCGTTAATTTTACGTGTGAAATTCTTGGGAATAATAATAAACGAGACAGAATAAGATAATGTTGCGTTTGTTTTGTGTAGAGCATGCATTTAATTGAACTATTTCTATGATCAGTTTCCTCATGGTATCTTTCCATTCGCATCATATCATGTTGAAAAGGTGTACCTCGCTTTTTTTTTGGCAGTGCCTCTCAACATTTCCCGCCTGAAATGATAAATGTGCTTTTGTTTTCCACATTGTATATATCCATGGGATAGGAATTATCTCCATTTTAATCTGTTAGCTTATAAAGTCTGCAATTATCTAAAAATAGGACGATATTTTTCTAATACTCATTTGTACAACACGACATATGAGCTAGCACACGTGGTATTGGTACTTATCACATGATCTAGCAACGAAGGCCCAGACGAGACTGCGCATATGCGCAGACTCGTCAGAGAATTCGCTGTTCGCATACACAAACTTTTGGTGTAGATGTAATTTGACCAAAATCGAGACCTCTGTTCCTGGTAGATACGTCAGCACTGGCATTTATAGATCAGGGCCCGGAATTACAATGCCTCCTTAAAGTTAAGGTAGACTTAAATTGACGAACTTACTTAAATTTCACGAAAAGTGCATTACAATCATTTTCCCTATCTTAAATGTCTCCTGATCTCGACAAAATACTTAAATATTTAAGGTAGCAGCGAGGCTACCTTAAAGTTAAGATTTAACTTTTTGACATGGTACTGTGACGGGGTTGCGAGTTCGAACCCCGTCACAGTACCATGTTATTTTATTTTTTTTTTAATTTTATTTTTTTATCAATTATTTATTGAGCCGTGGCATGTGATTTCCAATAATGTGGCATTTTGACATGTGCAGACTTAGACGAGCCCGTGCAGCCGCCTTTTAAGCTTAGACAGTCAAATAGGCTGTTTGGGCAGTAGCTAAATATTCATAGAATATTCAAAGGACTAGCAAAGGCTCTGATCAAACTGCGCGTATGCGCAGGCTGATCTGAGGCTCTGCTCGTCGCACAAACCACATTGTTAGAAATCTCATGTAGCGGCTCATTTAAAGATATAATTCATAAGCATTTCCAAACCATTTGGGTTGCTTAATATCGCTTTACATGATTGTATCGATTCCTGATCTTTGCACCCTTACTTACATTAATGACAGCAAACAATGCGTACCCTATTGATTTGATGCATTCAGTGGCATCTCGCATATGCGTTTTCGTGTTTGATAATGTCCCACTTGATGGATACTTTGTATAAATGTTAAAACTGTTTTCCAATAATGCTTAAAGGACACATGTGAAAATATGGTACAATAAAAATTAAGAAAAAGAAATGAAAACATTGATGGAATTCGAACCTGCGGATAATGGAAAAATAAATGTATGTTCTGCTGCCAGCGACTCTATCTTCTGAGCTATACAAGATGATATCAAACAGTTTTCAAAACTACACCTGACTGATGAATATGCCAGTCTACTGTTTTGATTTCAATGTTAACAAACAAGCAAATGTAAACATGGTCATTAGATCTTGGCAGCACTATAGAAGGTTTTAAGGAGCGATATCGTTTCTATACCACCACGATAACGTATATCCACGCACGGATCCATGAAATTTTCGTCGGGTTTGGCGGTGGGGGAGGGGGGGGGGGTCCAAGCCTGACTGACTGAAAAAAGTCTGAGGTTTTTTATTTTGTAAGTCCTCAGCATATTTTGCAGAGGGAGTCAAGTGATCATGGCTTTTTCAAGGAAAACTATCATTAAATTATAACTTTCCTATATTCCATGGAGAAGGGCGCTCTAACATTTCCAGGGGGTCCAACTTTTCCCAGGTGGAGGGGGTCCAATTGCATATTTCTATATAAACAGATAGTATTTGTGATTTTCCAGGAGGCTGGGGTCCGGACCCCTGCCACCTCCTCTGGATCCGCGCGTGGCAACGTTAACTGGGTTCGTCCACACATCGTCTTGGCCAAAAGACTAAACATGACACTAACTACATTGATGCAAGTTCTGTGCGGCTGTGGTAAGCAACGACAGGGTCCTACTGTTTAGTGATTGGAGATACGCTTTGGGTATCAAAAATGCCATGAGTAGGGTAGTGCATCGTGTATCAAAGGCGTTTTGTGCAATGGGATCTTGTATTATTACTAACATCGTATGTGAAGGAAGTCTCTACAATGTTGCTACCTGTAGCACATATAAAATACCAAATTACCCACATGCTTTGTCCCACACTGTATGCGGCGGTCACAAATGAGCTGAATTGCTAGAAACGCTGTTTTGTATTTAAAAAATGCGTATCGCTGCCTATTAGGTATGATTTTTAGTAATAAGGTTGAATGGTTCACCACATCAAGAAGTCTGCGAGTATTATATAAATACCTCCCCCCCTCCCCTGTTAAAAATATGAACAAACTAGAGGATCTTAAGGTCCTGTAGCGCTTACCCGATCTAATTGATTAAATTTAAATAGGTCAAGGTCAACTTAGGCTTATTATTGAAACATATTTTGTTTTACCATATATGGGAGTGTTTTGTTTTTTTTTCATTTGGAATTATCACATATGCATTGTAGCACGTTGTGGCTCAATTTGCGCCTTTAAATTAAAAAAAAAAACTAGCTAAATATCTGATAATCAGCCAATTTCTGGCTTGCCATTGGGAATTTATGTGTCCAAAATGAGTACATGTACGCTATGTAAGTCATTAGTTATGACTCGACAGGGCTCGCGAAATAGATGGGTAACCGGGTGCCACTTTGGCAGAGATATTTGTAGCTTATAGCATGGCATCAGTGTTGTACAGCTCAAGTCGGATGAAAATGTCGAATTTACGTAGACCTCGAAGTCTCACAAATTACTGATATTGCTTTGGAGCGCAGTGCCTCAGTGGTAGAGTGCTTGACTCGAGATCGAGGGGCCGCGGATTCGATCATCACCGACGTAACTGCGTTGTGTCATTGAGCAAGAACATTAATCCTAGCTTAGTACAAGTTCAACCCAGGAAGCCCCGTCCCTTTATAACTGAAATATTGTTGATGGGACGTAAATAATCAAATCAAACAAACAAACAAAACTGATATTGTACTGTTTACCTTAACTTTAAACATTCGTATGAGCAAACTGCAACCGAGCCAGCACGATATTATGGTAATAATCGCATAGGCGAGCAACCATGGATTGCTCAAAGATCCACATAACCTGCCGAATCCACCTCAACTTAAAATATGCACGCGTGTGATGGTTCAAAAAAAAGGATAAAAAAACTTAACCCCCTCTGGATAGCTGATTATGCATCATTTACGTTAGATTATATGGATGGGATAAGCAACACAATATCATTGGTTAGCCCATAAATAGTCTACAACGAGCTAGATGCTTGTTAACTGCTCCGACAACTACACAAAAACATGATCATCGCGAACGAGTTCGTGTGTACTCCCCCTACCCCCCCCCCCCCCCCGCCGCAGATCACCCCCACCTGCCCTCCCTCCCCGTCTCCTCTAAAATGACGCCTACACTCATTTATGAAATGGAAAATATCAACTCAAGTAATTCTGCATCGTGGGGAGGGTTTTAATGAGCAGGAATTACTCTATTTTGTAGTATTGTTCAAGTCCGTTGATTATTTTACAGGTCGCGCGAAACATTTGGGTCGCTTACAGTCATTAAAACTCTATATTTTTCGTATGTCTTCGGAAGCCTTTCCGTCAAATTAACGATTTTAGCCGAGGATTTATACTTTAGTTAGGTTCACAAAAACTGTGCATTATAAATGCACATTTAAGATAGAATCTTAACTTTAAGAAATATTGGAGTTATGTTCGTAAAAGTCTACTTAACTTAAGGAGGCATTGTAATTCCGGGCCCAGTGCATTAAGTACCAATATCAAATGTGCTGGCCCTAGTGCCTTTTTATAATAAATAATAATGCATTGTTATCAGATTATATATCACTAATGATATGAAAGTAGCACACTAAATGATCATGCATCAAGCCAAACAAGTCGTTAGTTATGCTTGCTTCTCTCGTAATGTAGACCTGAACTCAGAGCTTTTGTGCTTCAACAACAGTAGAATCTAGGACGAAGATTTAGTACCAGTAAAAAACATTTAAGCCACCGTGGCTCTGGCTTTTGTCTGTTCTGAGGCGGTGGTTCTGTTGTTGTTGATTCGTTGTTAATTGTTTCTCCCATTGTGGTATTCTCTAACTGTTCTATGTTTTGTTGTGCGTTATTTTGTGTCCATTTTAGTTTTGCAATCATCTTGATGGGGAAGAGAGAGCTGGTTGCCTGGCTTTGTTTGTCTTCCTGATGTCTCGTGGGTGTTGTGTGGCTCTACCTTACGATGCGACGGGTTTGTCTGCAGTCTGTGATTGTGGTATATCCTGACCATACTCACTATTTTTAAAGGTGCATACATGTATATGCATATTACTACAGAAGCACAGCTTCAAACACTAACACTATTTTACTTTCTTTTCATTTTTTACGGACTATTATGACAATGCCTAGTTTTTGGCCAGGGATAGAGATCCCTACCCACCACAACCACTAAGACGAAGCAAATCGGGATAATACAGTTGTACACGTTTGTCACAATAGATGGCAAGGTTTTATCATTATTGCTAAAACCATGCACGGATATTACTTTAACGTAGGTCAAGTTAAGCAACAAAAAGGCGTAAAATTGTTATTATTTTCCTTATCTATCTGATTAAAAATGTGTTTTGGTGTTCAAAAGAACCGTCTCATTGAGACGGTTCTTTTGAGTACCCAAAACAAATTTAGGTTGAGAAATAAGGATAATTATTTTCAATTTCCCAATCTTATCTAGGGGGCTGTACTTAGGATTTGTAGATGCGAAATGTACTTGCACTACTGCATACACCACTCAAAAGGCATTCCAAAATCCGTTAAATTTTACACTATTTTCAATGATTCTTGCCATGAAAAGCACATTAAATATATATATTAAAATATCCGATGAAAATGCTATACATTTATTGTGAATAAATATACATCAAAATTGCATTATATTTACAGTGCCATTACATTAAGAACACCATTAATCCAGGACTCATTAATAGACAGAAACTTTTTATTGAGGTGCATTGTAATGAGATTCACATCACCATTAAGTTCTAATAAAATGCAGATTAATGAGGTATTACGTACAATTAAAATCCCATTAAAATAATCAATAGAGGTCATTAACTGAACAGTTTAAGGATTTTAATGTCGTTGGCTGGCATTAAATTTGTAATGGCATGCTCAATTAAATAGTAAGGGTTTTTTGGCATACCATGGTTTTGAAAGTACATGATTGCCATTAACTTCATGGAACTGTTTCAATGGGACCATCCCATGGTTGTTAAATGTTGCCAATAATTTGATGGGATATTTAACATGCAAATTTCAATGAACAGCACTTTGTCCCCTTTCCCTATACACTTGTAAGTCCTCTTCTTCCATGAATTTGATTTAATTGTTTCCTCGTGCTCCAAAATTCTGAAAGGGCCCTTAATGATGTCAAAGTACATCTGGCGGAGAAACTTGAATGGGAAAAAGTGTGCATACAGTTATTATATTGTGCATTTCGACTTTGTCTGAATACTAGTTCTGGTCGAAATATTGTCATCAAAATAATGTCTAAAAGTTACTAATTTAGGCATAGTACACGAATTTAAATATATCAGGTTGTAAACTGGTATAAAATAGTTCACTCACCTTACAAGTTGTCTTCTCATGCATGTAAACGCCATAATCCTGGATCCGGAATTGAACTTAAACTCATGCCATTATGACATATCAATATTTTGAGCTATTATTTTGAATCTTGGTATATGAAAACAATACTTCCCAAGAAAGTTTAATTAATATGCAAAAATGAGCCAAAATATACTCAGATCCACTTACAAAAATAATTTGACAAAAATAAAGGAAACAAACGATACTATGCTAAATTCAATGTTTACAGTGTATTTTTCCTAACTTTTCTGGGAACTTTTTTTATGCGCCATAACAACAGTGGTATTTCTGTTCAATGTCATTTTAGGTCCTGCTGCATTAAATTCATTGCCGTTAAATATTGTTGAATTTAACTATCTTTAATCTTACTATCCCATTAAATCTGATGCCATTAAAAATTAAACTTGTTGAAATAACTAACACTCGCCGTCTAATAAAAATTATGACTTTTAAAAAATATAATCTATTAAATTAACTACTATCAAACTAGTTGCACCATTAAATTCATAAAAAAATACTGTATACCTCTTAAATTAACTGCAGTTAAATTAATTGCGCCATTGAATTCGATGATATTCAAATTGGTTTACTGTTAATTAATGGAGCATAAATTTATAATCGTTACTTTAAGTGTCATAAAAGGTTGAACCATTAGTTTAATTCCCTTTCAAAGGGCATTAAAGCAGCTCTTTACAAAATTGACAGGTTTTAATGGTCTTGAAAGTTAGAATTTCAGTTGGGACAGAATTTGAAGTTATTTTAATGGCATTTACTATTTACTACCATGCTATTTGATGGTATAGTATAATCCCATTAAAAATATTCCAACAAAACTTAATGGCAATAATTAATGGTTTTGTTTGCTTGCATTGTGTTTTCATAACAAATCAATGCTTATTTAATGGTACATGCGTGCAGTAGTGTTGTATATATTGATAGAAAGGGAAGAAATTTTTGACATGTGAGCTTGTGCAAAATAGTTGCCTTACAAATCAAAGTACAATTTCACAGATATATAGCTGTACTTTTATCAGAATCAAACAAGAAAATTTGTAGCTGGAGCAAGTCTTGCTTTTGTCTAGTTTCTTGCAAATTTTCTAATCCAGTTTCAGTTTAACTTGTTTTCTTTGCGTGTGTGAATGTGTTTTATGATTTATTTCGCTCATTATCAGACAGCTACAAATTACAGTGTATTTATAAAACGAAAAAAATGTAATAATGATACGCAAGCCATTATGGTTTATACAATGTTCTATATTTAAGTATTCGTTGAACTATATCACTCCTTTAGAACAGAAATTTCGCTTCCAAAAGGCTTCAATTGTTTTTGTATATGGTAGATGTCAGATGTCGCTTTTCGTATTATCATCTCTCCCTCTCTCTCTCTCTCTCTCTCTCTCTCTCTCTCTCTCTCTGTGTGTGTGTGTGTGTGTGTGTGTGTGTGTGTGTGTGTGTGTGTGTGTGTGTGTGTGTGTGTGTGTGTGTGTTCCATTTAGCAGCACTTTCTGCTGTATTGATTACCGATTAAACTGAAAGCATCAAGATCATTAAAATCGCATTATGACAGCCTTGAAAATCAAAGAGGGACATGTCTTGAGAAGACGTAAGACGCCAACCAGCCTACCCGCGCTACATAGACTAGCAATAGTGCCGAGATTCCGGGTGTAGCATATAATATCATTATTCTTCCCAGAAAAGGAACAACAAAGGCGCTAATCAGTCAGCGCAATTATCTTAGACTGATCTGCGCCTTTGTTATTCACAACTAACAAAGATGTCTTTCTTAGGACGTGGATCAAATTAGCCCGCCATTAAACTATCAGGATATTCTTTTATCACAAGAGATTAAACCAAATGAGAAGCTGCTGCATGCACATAAATGAGCCTCTTTGCGATAAAACCTGTTTCGGGACCGTCAAACAGATGAGGCTAATACCAACATGTTCAGCTACAGAGACTAGCTGAAAAAAGAAATATATTTAGCAAGGTTTGCTTAGGTTCTACTTTTCCAGAAAGCGAATATAAAAGGGCCAATCAGACAAGGCTAATGCGGATGTTGATATGACCTGCGTCTTTTTGATTGCACGTGTCTCGCGGTTGGGCGAAATGGAATTTTATATACGTTGCGTTTTGTCATCGTTATGTCATTCTGTTAAAGTACATACTCAGGTATCCATTGATATCAAGGTAGTCTTATAGCAAATAAGTTTCGGACGAAAATAAATATGAAAAAAAAATCATCGAAATTAATTAGACAAAGTATGACTGAGCGTTACAGTACCTTAGGTTAAATGTACCTGTGAACACATAATTGGCGAGTATTTTTATTTTGGCACTAATGGCAGATCGCCACAATATGAGACCGTGAAAGACAATTTCGATTTTTTTTTACACAATAAAGCTATAAATAGACACAAACCCTTAGTATGTTGGTATCGGCATAGTCAAAACCGACTTTTAAACGGTAGAGTATGTTTTAAAATAGAGATAAACACGTCTTATAAGGGGCTACTATTAAAAGAAATAATATGCCCCCAAAATAGAGTATATTATTTCCTTTGCAGCTGAATGTGTGTATAATCGCAACTAGATTTTGCCTCCTAACATTTTCTTACAATTTTTTCAGATTTCAGCCCAAAAAACCCTTCGTTATGGAGAACATTTGCATATTTTGTTGTATTGTGCAAAGTCGAAGTAACGTGAAAAGCCTCAACTGGTGTATTGAGTGCTCATTCATCTTTCGTCGACATTTTTGCCAGTTCGTGACAACCTGGTATTTAAGGTATTTAATGCATGGTCATTGATGCTACAAATATGTCCAGATTAATGTATGAGCCTCCATCTGTATCAAACGTCGGGCCTGATCTGGTTTTAAGTTTTAAGTTGTTTGACTCATTCATAGTATTCCTGATTTTAATTTATTGTTGTTGTTGAAAACCTTTGATTTTGAAAATAATCCTCATACAACGAAAATTGTAAAATTCTCCAACTAGCAAAAAGTTAATCCTTTGTATACTAGTGACTCCTTAATATGTACTTTGGCAAACAGTTAAGACCCAGATGAAGCACTGCGGAGAATCACTTGACTTCAAAACAACTATCATGGCGGATACCATTGAAAAAACCCTCCATTCAGGTAAAACTTTCTTTGATATTTCCGGTAGTACTGGTCAGATTTGCATAGGATTTGTAGCAGATACCCCGGACAAAATGAAAGCAACTGGGCCATTGTATGCGAATTTCGGACTTTGATCTGGTTAAAAAGTTATTGACGAGCAACCGAAACATTCAGTTGCTCGTCAATAACTTTTTGACCAGATCTTTGTCCGAAAGTCGCTTAAGATGGACACGTTATTTCCATTTCCCGGGGTATCTGCTTCAAACTCCATACAAATCTGACCAGTAGCAAAGGATATATCAACGAAAGTCTTGCCTGAATCGAGGGGTTTTAACAAGTATCCGCCACTTTTAATCCTTTAAAGTCACGTGATTCTCCACAGTTTGCTATGTGAGAAAGAAATATATACAAATTTTATCTGAAAATAATCACCTGGGGCCACTAAAAAAAACAGTGGACCAGCCCAAGTTTATCAAATTCGGACGGTCAAATCAGCTAAATTCGGACAGCGAACTTGTTTGTTTCATATTTTAATTATTGGAATAAAAAACGAATTCACTAAGCAAACAGTGAAACTCCTGATGAGACGGCTAAGAGCCGTGAGACGGCTAAGAGCCGTCTGATCAAGATTTCCACTGTTTGCAAATGATGTCCGAATTTCCCTGATGTCCGAAGTTACTCGACTTTACCCTAGTGAACAATAAATATTGTCTCGTTTTCAGGTGCTTGACAAGAGAGAAATACAAGCCAGACAACAGAGAAAATTGTCCCAGAATCCACTTGGGTCACCTAAACTCATTAGAGCTTCCATCAAGAGACGATTTAGTGTATTTACGAGAGAAAGAACATCAACAATGTAGATCAAACGTGCCTACTGGTCCCGGGATTATAAAACTGTTTCCATGCTCAAATCAACAGAACACGAAATTGATCGTACTCATAAATGTTAAAATGCCAACAATTGTTGGCATTTAAACATTTATCAGCATGATAAATATACCATTGAACAGCTTGAAAGCAAGAGAAGTCTTTATTTTTCAACATTTTAGTTTTTATGAGCAGTTGAAATTCCATGCTCAGTTGACTTGAGTATGAAAAAGGTTTATAATATTCGGACCTGGACGAGACTTTATTTCCGATCGCCTTCTCTCAGCAGGGCGCCATTCCAATGAAATGAGCTGAGTAATTGTCAGATTAATCGCTTCTAGACTGTTTGCATGAAACATGTACTGTTAATTTTTTTAGAGTACAAATAATGTCCAATGAGATAGTTCGTTCGGGCTTTTAACTCATGAATTTAAAAACTATTACAATTGTAAGCTAACAAATGATGTTCAAATCGAAAACACAAGGGTGATTATTATGCAAACACTAACGGATCAAGGTCACCATAATATGATCACGTGATAATATGCAAATTTTCTGGGGCTATCATTAGCGACGTAAGTAGCTTTTATGCACGCGAAATCGTAAAAACAGAACTCCTTAATCGAGGATTTCATAAATAAAACCCAATTGATTTCTCGAACTATAATTATTGGATTTATCATTTATTATAAAGGTAATATACTCCTCAAAATAATTGAAGGACCTATGCTATCAGTTATAACATTGATGCATTTTGTGTAGAACGTATTTTGAAAACAAAATTTACGATCTAGACTAAATTTTTTGGGCATCTTTGGTGCCCAATTGCCAAATGAAACGACAAAAAGAAAACGGTAGAAAATGTTACTAACGAGGATATTTTTGTCATTTTGAAACTTGACCCAAATGCATTGGACTGTCATTTTGTGTGTGATCCATGGACCACAGAAATGCATGAAATGAATAAATAATGCTTTTAGATGCTGAAATCTCTGTTTTCACATGATTGTATGGTGATTTTATCCCGTCGATACAATCCACCTCTTCCTGTGAGAGAAAATTGCCACTTTTGGCTGTGGGGTAATGGCCAGTCTATAGGTTCAGACAACTGGTTTTGACGTTTGTCTGTGACAACAATTAAACAATTCGTCAGGACATCTTTCTAATACTCAAAGGCAAAGAATGACGATTGAAAATTAGATTCTTAACGGCCAAGTACACACATTAATTTCAGAAAACAAAACAATGTCAAAACTTCATTGTCAGAGATGAAAATGCTTGCTTCCCAGTATTTTTAAACTGTTTGAGGATCTTTTTGCATGTAAGCTGAACTGTTAAAAACAAGGTTTAATTTAATGTCACTTTCATTCTACTCGATTGACCACAACAGAATTTCTTTACCCAACCCACTACCTTTTAAAAGTGTGTTTTTGAAGGTATGTGCATTTCAGACACAGTTATGGCAGAAGTAGGTATCGAAATTAGTAATAATGATTCTTGACTTATGGGCATAAAGATTAGAAAGCTTTGGGCCAAGTTTTACAGAATTTACATGTTTGAGCTAATTATACTCGCATTCTAAAATCATGGTCCTTTAATTATTTTGAGGAGCATATATTGCGTTACTTATCACTTACTTGTATTGATTAATCTGGTCTAAAACATGCTTGTTTCCACTGCGTCAGAAGGCATTTTTATAAATGGCATCTTCTGGTTGGGTCATCAGGTGGATTTTGTCAAAATTTGAATATGCAAATCATCTCTTATATGGCACTGAACACGGTCATGTGAATGAAACATTGTTCTTAAAAGTACAGGACTTTTCAACAAAAAGTGTGGACGATTAAACAAAGGGTGGAAGATTTAATCCTCGATAATAATACACCAAGTCCTAAGACATGACATACAACGAAAAGGTACATATTACAGATACGACTGGTGTGTAAATATAATTTTCATGCTTTCTGTTTTGAATGTGTGTGTAATATCACATTCAAGTAGGCTGCTGTATAAGCTTAAATGCTTGCTGATACATTTACATCTACATCACTTCATCTTTTGATGACACAATACTGCACATTGTAAAGTGCACCACTATCTCTCTCTCTCCCTCTCTCTCTCTCTCTTTCTCTATTCAATTTGATCATCTTACTTATACTTTAGATTCGTTATACTACTATTACTTTATTTTGCTCATTTCACATTGAGTGACAGTGATTCAGAACAATATACATCTAAATATCTAAATGGAGATGACAACACATAAGCTCAAAGCTTACAGTCAAATCCTAGAAATATTGTATGTATGTATATATCAAAATGTGTAAATTTTTATGGATAAAATATTCTTTAAACCAATATGCAACTTATTTATCCAATGAAATAATATCATGTCTTTCATAGGGCCAGATCTTTTTATATTGGCCACTAGAAATCTTTGACAAATAGGACAATACCTAAACTAGATCCGTCTGTGCTTATGACTCAACCAATAAAATTAATACTTTATATACAAAATAAATAAAAGTCTTAGAATCGAAATAACAGTAGTGAATACAAATCATAAAATTATAGAATACAAATCAAAAACATATGGAACAAATGAAAATAATACAATATAAATAGATGGTTATTGAATACAAATTATAAAATGACATACTATAAATAAAAAGATACATAGAATGCAAACTAAACATATTTGATATAAATAGATGGTTATTGAACACAAATACGAAAAAAACAATACAATATGAAAAAATAAAATATGCGATATAATTATTTATAAAATCGAATACTGCAATATTTCATACGCCATACACTCCAATCCTGGAGGCCTGCATGATCATTCCACTGGGTATGTACGTACTTAGCTATAACTAACCAGAGGGCAATTACCTTTATTCAAAATAAAACGATAATTATTTACATTCTCATCTGTATTTCTAGTAGCTTTGATCCTATTATATTAACTAAGGTATAATGAAGCATAAAGTGTTACCTTGGAGACAATCTTGTAAATTTTAGCACCGCATTGTCTTCCTGTTATGTGATCTTAATGTATGTAGCTATTTAAACCAACTATAGTGTTTCCAGGACTTAAGTGACCCCCGTTTTTTGCTAATTATTCTTTAATGGTGATTTTAATTGAAATCTTAATTAGAGAAATGATTTTAGATATATACCGCGTAATTGAATTTATTTTTTCCACATAAATATGAGTTTTTGTATAGGCTGGGATTAGATGGAATTTTGGTGTGTTTTTGCTGCTCTTCTTTGAATTAGTCCCCAAATGAACCTAGCTATATAAATAAAACATGACTTATACAGGTCAGTGGAGGTAATTCGTCAGTCCCACAGATAAGAGTGCGTAACAGAGAATTATTTTTTACTATTTCTCAACCAAAAAATATGTAGTGTGTACTCAAAACAACCGTCTCGATGATATGGTTATTTTGAGCACCCAAAGCACGTGTTTAAACTGATAAAAACAATCACAACTTCACGCTGAAATTGCTTAACAGTCCCAATCTTCGTGTATTAAGCTATGATTCACTGCTTATACTTACTCATAAACTTCACTGTACATCTAAAATTGTCTAAACCTTAAATAATGGCTGAATTTTCTTTAGAGATCATTGTTTCCTAAAAATATATCTTTCAGGAATACAAGTAGGTTATCAAACAGTATGGATCCAGATAATGCCCAATAGTTTAACCTGAACCTGCCTTCGGCTGTTGACAAAGTTTATCAGCGAAATAGCTTTAGCAGGCAAATATTTGATGCTCTTTAAGTTTAATGTTTATCCCTAATTCGCTATTTCTCGTCAACCATCTAATTGCTTGATTTGTCGCCATCAACTCTTCACTTACTAGTGTCGTCTGCTGATTACCTTTGCAAACAATTTGGACCCAGATCAGGCCCCACAAAACGTCGGACATGATCTAGATCCAAGCTGCTTGGCACTCTACTGATATTCCCGAAAGATCATTTTAGAAAAAGCAACAGCAAGAAACAAACTGATTTTGAAAAAGTATCAGCAGACGACAAAATCATGACAAATTACCTCGTAGGCAAAAAGAGTCAATGAATTGAAATGGAAGGTGCTACATGATGCTAGCCTTATTTTTGCCTGCTTTCAATAGGGCACGGTCTAGGACCCCTATAGACTTTTACAATTGCGCGTGTGCGTGCGTGTGTGTGTCAAAATGATGACGAATGAGGGTTGTGGAATAGATTTTTGTCAAATCATCGGATATAGATAGTCCTGTAGGATAGTATATATCATCATAGCATTGCAAATATACCACGTGTGTCTATTAGGGTACACATAGGTATATTCACAGGGAAAAACAACTAAGTTATTCTTTGCACAGGGGACTGGGGCTTCAGTTACAGATAAGGGCGTCTCTCAAAAATATGTATTAGTTACGCGGTGTGCATTTAAATCCACATGCTAAGTGCCGTTCTTCTAAGTTCAATTTAAAGCTGTTTAAAAAAGAAAAACGGGGGTCACGTATAACCTGGAAAAACTATAATAAATTTGCTAAAACCAGGATAAGACGTGATTAAGATGGTATTTAACATGTACAAGCAGCTTATAATTACTACGTTTTTTCTGTCCATCATATATGTGTGTAAGGTGTGGACTGCCAATGTTTTGCATCGGGCCTGGTAGGGGCCTGATGCTTTGGCTGTTTGTCGGGCCCACCGGGGTTTACATGTTGGATTTCTTTTGCTCCAGTATTCAGTATTATTTACTGTTGAGCCCTTATCTTTGCTTTATCTCCTTGTTATATCTTGATTTATATATTTAGGAGATTATGCATTGATAATTTATGGGTCTTTCATGCAAACCAAATATCTATGTGTCTTGATCCACATCTGAATTAAGGTAGAGGTTGGCGCGTCGTGAAACCGGTTAAAGCCCTCCAGTAAAATATTTTACTGACCGTTCCAAGGCGGTACTTCTTTTGTGGATTTTTTATGTCTTTGTTTTGTCTTGTGTTTGCTATGTCTTTGTGCACGTCTATTTATATGTGCTTTGTGGTCACCTGCTGGGAAAGGGCTGACTTCTTGGCTCTTGTTTGTGGTGTCTAACTGTGAGTTTGTCACTTTCCCATTGATAGCCTGGGTCAGGTGTGGTACTTGATTGTATCGATTCCTGATCTTTGCACCCATACTTACTTTGTCCAGTAATATCAAAACCTGATGCCGGGCTAACGAATTATATCCACACATATACCAATGATCTCAGCAGATTCATTTTGCACTCTTTTCAATGTCCGTCAACTGCGTATGAAAGTGGAACATTACACCAAATTAGGTTCAACAAAAACAGATATAGAACTGTTATTTATTTAACCGACTGATGAAATATTGGCACCAAAAAGGAAGTGTGTAAGATCAGGAAATACCACAATCTCACACTGCAGACCAACCAACGGCACCAAGAAGAAGAGCCACATAACACTTATAGAAAAAATACATCTGTAAGCCAATAATAGCAAAGCAACCAGATTTCTCTTCTTCTTCCAAATGATCGCAAAACTAGAATGGACACAAAGTAATGAATAACAAAACAAAGACAAACACTGAACTCCCACAAACAATGGGAAGTACAATAAACACTAGATCAATAGCAACAGAACCACCGCCTAAGAACGGACAGCAGCCAAAGCCACTGGAGGGGTGGGCTAAAATACATTTTACAGGTGCCACACGTTCACCAAAGATTCTGTTGATGTTAAATCACGACACAAGAATGCAACAAATACACTCGCCACAACAAGAGCACATTCAGTCAAGCAATCAACTGCACACAAGGGTAAGATGATCACCAGACCAAAGACTGCATAATACGAGGGTCATTTTGTATGTTCGTCGAATCGGGCTGGATCTCTACAAATATAGAATTTACGTACCATAAGATTATATATTGCAAAAGGTCTAGCTTCTGTCTATTAACTGATATAGATTTGACATCATTAGCGCTTAGTTCAGTCAAGATATATAGCTTTGAATTGGGCATAGTAAAGGACACTGGTCGAAATCCATGTTGTTTTAACCACGCAGCCAGCATGAAATTAGACGCTGTTAAGTTCCATTCGCTATGGTGATATAAGCATTTGTCAAGCCGATTTTTCATTTGCACCATCAAAATTAACTATTCAAACGCTAATCGTAGACAAGTGCAACAAAACTATACGCATGTTGTTTGCTCTTCTATAACAATTTTAAAAACACCCATCAATATACCAAAATAATCACAGTGAAGTGCTAGTTATTTTATCTGTTAAATTTACGATTATGAACAATTTTTTTCTGGTTTTGCATAGCATATGATGTACACAATCATTCGTCAGCAGTTATATTGATGTATCGATTAAAGCGTGTACCTGGCACCTTCCAGTTATGTCATACCTCCATGTTATAAAAAGTGGGCGGGGTATATCAATCCCGCGTAGAAAAAACAATAACAATCAGGTCTGCGTAACTTTTTATTGCACTAATTTCAACACCTGTTAAGAGGCACCCAATCAGTTTAATTGTATTTTCTAAACATAGTAACGTTCCATGACGTCATTTATGTACAATATTAGGGATTTTAGCTCCTCTAGGCTATGTATTTTGCAGTTCATTCCTAATAAGATAAAAATATTAACTTTGTTTTGGAAGAATGCTACCGTAACACTCCCATCTACCATATAAATAAGAAAAAATAAAAAAGTAATTTACAGCTAAAATATTAAGCCTCATCCAAAAGCCCCTATCCAACTTCCACTGTGTAAACTTTTACAATAAAAATGTATATCCCTACTGTACAATTTGCTGAGGTTTCAAATAAATCTTCCGTATTCAATAATTGCTGTGTATATGCTATATGGTCATATAATATTGTAGCACGTAGTGTCCTTTATCTGCAGCCAAATTTTCAGAAGCTGTGTATGGCTATTGACCTATTTTTATCCAATTGTTACTAACACTATGCCAGAGACTAAGTACATAAATGTCATATTTCTCCCATATTTCCAGTGTCTGATATAAAGGTAAGTCTTTGCCTCTTAGAAGTCATTAAAGTAATGCCTTTTGAAATAATTTTAGGCTTCATGTATAGATGAAAGCTCATTCTTTCCAAATATGTATATACATGAAGTATGCATTTACTTTCGCTGTTTTCATCAAATTCACCACTCTACGAACATAAAAAAAACGTCCCTCGTTAACCACAAAACTAAGGTAAAACACCAAATGCCACAAAAATGAAGCAACAGCAACTATTGACTCAACACAACAGAACCACCGCCTTAGAATAGACAGCAGCCTTAGCGACTGGGGGGGGGGGGCTTTAATGCATTTTACTGGCGCCAAATCTTCGCCCTAAATTCTGTTGTTGTTAAAACACAAAATTGTTTAGCTCGCATGGAGGCTTCCTAACTAATGCAGCGCACCATCACACAAGAAACAATCGAATCAAATTAACACACTATGATGATACAAAGAAAGGGGCTCATGGCTCACAGATAGTCAGACAAGTTGAGCTGCGGTAGGCCAGCCAACGACAAGCATCAAGCACCAACCAAAGGATTAAAGCTTTATGTCAGAGCCGTCGTTAAGTCTAAGGCCTGACCCACCCTCGTGCAATTAAAGAGGAAACCATAGCTATCAACCGTGATTGGGTTCACAACCAAGCATGCAGACTATCGCATGATATCCATGTTGTATCCCACTTTTTATAACGTTTAATAATATTTTTAAAGGTTGTCATAAATTAAGAAGACATTTATTCTGCTGGAAAGTGACGTCTTTTGTTTAAAATATCGTTAAAATAAGAGTGTTAAAAGTTATTTCTTAAGTGCAGAACCTGAAAGTACACACAGACGTCACAGGGTCAATAAAATCTTCAAAAGCCGTTAAATATATACTTAAGGACTTTGAAAACGCATCACCAAGATTAAATCCTTAATTTCACAAACCCTGAGAATATCAGCGAGATAATTGTTATTGCATATCGTAGTCTGACCAGCTTGTAGTGTGTCCTAGAAATTCATGATTGTAAATTTACTTTAAGGTACTGAGAAAGTATCCGTTTCAAGACATGGGTGGTCGATCTTGAAGGACACAAATTCAACTGCAAGGTAACACGCGTTAGTTTTGATTCCTGACTCAACATATTTGCGTCCTTTGCTTCTTACACGATAGCATATTCTTCATTGAACGATTAGAAATGAATTGACAGTTCGCTATACTCAAAATTACGCCCCTTTAAAAATACGGACATACTCCACCCTCCCTGATTTCTATAATATAGTAATAAAATTCCACGTCTTGGGCCTTTCAAAGTTTCGATTTTTTACGTCCGTTTTATTGAAAGAGGCTAAGGGCATACACAAATGACAGGTTATGCATACATTACGCTTGTATAACGTGTTTTTTTGTATTGTGCAATTGACGTTAGCGTAATTCTTTAAGACGTTCTCGATCACATGGCAGCAGATCTCCTGCCATGATTTACATCAAAACGTCTTCCCCACATGACTGCCAGTGTATGTAGTCAATATCAGTGATGAAAGCGTGCATAAAGGTAACTTACGAAGATGTTTCTAAAAATGAGCTATAAATTGATGTTCAAATTTGACGTTTATTTTCGAAACATTGAAGTTATCAAATACTTTTAGTTAGAAAAAGTCTCTAAACTCTTTTGGTGATATATTATCAAAGCCACAGTGATATAAAAATAATCGAAAGGCTTCATTTAACGGTGTAGAAAGGTGCTGGATGCTGTATGTACCCTTGTGACATCAGCAGCAGCGTCACGTGATAGTGCATTCAAATTAACGACTGATTCATACCAATTCTGAGATGCACATTAAAACCTGCGAGTTACTTTTAATCGCATATACGGTTTGCAAGAAAAGTGCAAAAATATGGTGATGCGTTTTCAACGTCCTCTGGTATATAAGGTTTTTCAGGACACAGGTGCACACGTAGAGTTCAACATGAATCTAAAGAATCTTCCTTGAAGAAATGTCAATTAATGAGAAAAATTTAGGGTTGCCACTGCATAACTGTAATACAAGATTTTGTTAACACAAAAAAATCAAAATATTTGATTTTCCTTTAAAAAAAGTTTTCGAGACCTCCAATGGTAAAGCGTACGATCACTTTTTACGAATATTTTCGACCAAATATCGCCCTCACTGAAGCCAGATCAAAAACGGTACCCAAGTATTTTATGATTGTCAATCCAAATTATACCAAACAGGTGATCTAATCTATTTTTTTCAATTACGAAGGTACATTTCATTTGAATTTTGCCTCAGTTAATTTTTGCTCCAGATACTCTAACAAAAAGTCACCCAGTAGAAGTATTTTCGAATCGGTGAGTATGTTAAGACAAAAAGTAACGTACTAACATCAGCATAAAAGCTAAGTTTCATTTCGCAATTCGAACCAGGTATCTTAGGCCCTTTATATCGTCCAAGGGTTTAATTTTGTGTGCAAAATATTCAAAACATATACCATAAAGAGCATCCCTGTCAAACACATCGCTTAATTGGAAACGCACCAGATACATGTATATAGAGAATCTTACATGTGTGCTCATGTTTTATTGAATTTACTATACGATTTGAGGAAAAAGCGAGGCTTTTTCGCAATGAGCTAAGGGGATATATCTTTCAAAAGCACTTACTTGCATGAAAATTTTCCTGTATAAACAAGAATTGCTTTTTTGTCAAGGAGACGGATACTTTTGGCCACATAGTTGTACGAACAACTTATACATCTCACATAGATCACTTTACGCCCCAACACACAGCTTTTGAGCAATCTTCAGCATGCTTATCAGTCTCTTTAGGGTTACTTCCTGGTTTGATATCGTTAACAATGCTGTGACACGCTGGATGAACTTTAGAGAAAACCATTTGCATGAACATGACCTACAATTATTACCGGTCAAAAGTTTGTATTGCTATAGCAGATAAAGTGGAAATGTGTCAGAAAACTATGGATATGTGATTCGTGCATTTTAAATGTTTGTTTAAGAAAATACAGTATGCCTTTCTACCTTTGTTACAATGAGTCTTTACAATTCTGAGGAAACTATATGCTGTGTATATTAGTGTGTTTTTTAAAATGTCTCTAACTTATTAAATTTGGAAAGATAGAATAATGATTCTTGCACCATTATAATGGCGATGCTTTGATCTTTCGTTAGGCATATGGCATAAAATCCTAACCTGTTTGTGGATGGAGTTATGAATGGGTTTTCATTACATATTGAACCCTCCTCGTACGTTACTTACTTTCAAATACATTACTATTTATTGCTGTAATATCACTGGACCTTGGGCTGACAACACTAATCCGAGGGGGTGTACACTATAATTTTCTAAAACCACATTGCATAAGCCACACATTAATGCATGTTACCTCTTTATGGATTTGGGCGTTACCATGCAAAAGTAGATTTTAATACGTTACTCTAAAATAATAGGAAATCCTATAGTATATATATCAACTCGTTTCTTATTAATATACATCAATAGTATCCTGTAATTGAAATTGAATATCTAGCAGTATGAGTTTAACATACATAGACACCTATTATTACTGTTACATATTTTTTCCTTTAAATATACTGACAGACTTAAAAAACGCAACACTTGGATAACAGCTTTAATTTATGTCTCGAAAAAGAAGGCAGAACAATAATTTTGATTATATGTTAAAGAGCATTCATTTTTAAATAAAACATGGAAAACTCAACTAAGATTAACTTAATGCATTAAGATGTAAACTTTTGAAGATAGGGGTCAACTGTTTCATGTGACCAAATGTTATGAATGAAAGATTCCCTACTTCTGTAAATCAAGAAACACTAGAAGCATCAAATTTGTATCATGGACTTTGTTAATCATCGAGTAATCACTCTCATATTGATTAACAGGTCTGCGATACAGCTTATTTGCGTATATGACGTTTATCTGGGTGTTACCTTTCATTCAATAGCTTAAAATCTCCTCTACTTAAGAAATGTTTAAATGGCTAAATTCATAAGGAGAAAATAACGTCGTCCAGTTTACTTGTACTATTAAAACTAAAGTGTTTGCTGAAGAAGCCAGCTCATGATGACATTATCGAAGCAAAGGAAGTTTACATTCAACAGTCTTTTGTAAGATATAAGGGGAAGTTAGTGTTGCGTAATTAAAGTCCGTCAGTATATATTAATTTATTGCAATATTAGTATTATAAGAGTTTAAACCGCTAGAGGATGTACATTTTTGCCATTTTAGAGAAATGATCCAATATTGTCGTTTTTAACACAAAATATAGGTGAGATTAAACTCTGACAAGAGCATGGATAATGAGAAGGAAGAAACTTGAACTCAAAGCACATACAATGATATTTAAATCATGAGTGTTTATCGAATATGTAAACATCACTAACAGGAGCTGCTTATTACAATGATCAAATTATGTTTCATAAATGCTTAAATAATATCATTATCTCTCTGACGCTTAAATGTTTATACATGGAATGATATATGCAAAGTAAGAAAGAGGGCTATGATCAGGAATCGATACAATCAAGCACCACACCTGACCCAGGATACAAATTGGAAAGTGACAACTTCACAATTAGACATCACAAACGAGAGCCAAGAGGTCAGCCCCTTCCCAGCGGGTGAACACAAGGCATCAATAGACAGACACGCACGAAAGCATAATAAAAGCAAGACAGAAAAAGCATAAAATATCATGACTTTTTTTCACTGTCTACAGCTCAATTTAGATGAAATATGATATTAAGCATGTAGTAGTTTAGTAAGATCTATTTACCATTATGTAAGCCAATAAATACATATATAGCTTATCAGCTATTGATTACAACAACTACCGGTATATTGATAACGATCGAGGAAGAAAGCTAACTCACAATTTCTAAAATCTTAAGTAATTTCAAACATGGTCAAAATCGAGAAATGAAGAATTAAAACAGACGTTTATCATTGTCCTTTGAACAAAAACGAAAACTTTTTTTTTAAAATTATAGTGAGATCTGACCCACATATGGCACCCACCGTGACAAACCCTACGGTTTAACCCCCTATGGTAATGAATCTCTTTATATCTAAAGCATGTCTAATATACATTTTATCTTGGTAATAAGCATAACAAGAATGTTTTGGGAGAAAATAACACTTGTCATCTGTTTCACCTGGTTCTACAATTTTGTAAAGATTGAAACATGACAGCATTTGGTCTAGTAGGTTCGTAGTCATATATATAAAAGGGCTTGTACATAGAAAAGCTCCATTGCATTGTTAGTATTGTATTGCTAGCATGACTAAATGAATGGACTTAAATAAGTTATTGGTAATTTTGCTTGGAGTTATTGATGTCACTTAGCTCCTGGCCTAAATTACAGATATGTAATGGGGATAAGCGAAAATTGGATGAGCGATGAAATAAGAGGTTTTGCCGAGCATAGTACTGCCTTTTTCCAATTGAGTTAAATAAACACAGTAGTACGGGAGCGCGAATACTAGATTATACTGTTTTTTCACATGATACCAAAAACGTGATGTTGTTATGAGCGTCATGATAAACTGTTATTAAATGTTGTAAACACCAGTGCATTATCGATTTTAATAAATGCGGTCATTACCACGTAATATGATAAAAATAAACATTGATATGCTGTCTCATTGGCGTAGCTTCCATTATGCAGTTATGCACGTGCGTAATAAAAATAGTAACATTCAAGGGAGGTCACCTCATGTGGTTAAAAGTTTTTATGTCGTAAGGATTTGCTCTTAAAGGAAAGAATTCGCTCTTTCTGGAAGCAAGTTCTTTCCTTAAAGAGAAATTCCCATTATGAAAAGGGACGCAATTAAATTGAATCACGGCTTGATCCAGTAGTCTACCTTTGATGTGCGTAACCTTTTCAGCGTTCTGGCTACGCCATTGATGTCATGTCATGACTTGATCCTTGTCGTATAGAATTGTTCCAATACCAAGAAGACTCGTGATGTCTTTAAGACGCTGCTGTATTGGGAGATGAGGGCATATAACGAAGTGTTATCGATGAGGAAAGTTGCATATTAGATATGCTATCGTATATACTAAGGAATATATTTTAATAAGTAAATAACGTGCTGCTTTCTAAGTACTAACTATTTGTGCTGTACAGAGTTTTAACTTCTTACCTCTTTTAATGTTGGGTAATTTATCATTGTTGATATTTTTCAAATTGTTTTTTTTTTCGTTGTTTCAAAAAAATATTTCAGGAATACAGTTTGGATGCAGATTTATCGGGCATGGTCTGGGTCTAAACTGTAGGTACCAGCAGACGGCAAAATTCACAACTTCAATGTTCGATAGCGTCAGATATGGCTATATTCACCCTTTGTATACGAATGGATTCTTCCTTCTGGCTGACGACAACAGAAGCATGAAAAATTACCCAGCATGCAAATAGTTAAAAGAAACTTCCCAGATACAGAGATTTGAAGGACAATTTTAAATTTTGTGCGCGGAATTATATTCGTTCTTAAGAGTATGACCCGCGACATGAGATTTCCAACAATGTGGTATACACGCATACACGCAGTCTGATCGGAGCCTTTGCTAGTCGCTTGAATATTCTATGACAGTTAAACTACTGACTTAACATCATTTTGAATTTCTAAGCTTAAAAGGAGGCTGCACAAGCTCGTCTGAGTTTACACTTGTCAAAATGCCACATTGTTGGAAATGACATGTCGCGGCTCATACCCGTGTGTGTTTTCAATGTTCTAATATACATTGCTATGTTCGATGCTGTACATATAACAGAAGATGCCAATGGGACCCACAGAATAAATAATACAATCTTGAATTTAGAAAAGTATCAAAGATCATTTTTCGTGTCCTAGAATATAAATGCGTATCCTACGAAATACATACATGTGCATTTGAGGAGCGGTGATTTGTAATTATGTGCCAAGATTTTTTCAATATGCGTTTCCATTAGTTCTAATTATGCGCAAAACAATTGATTGGGTTGTTAACCCTTAAAGCGCCAAGAAAAAAATGCATCTGAAAATGTCGTCTGCTGGAGTCGTCTGCTGCAAATAATTGCCTAACATTACTGACGAATTAAGTATAGAAGCAAACAGTGTGGACCCAGAACAGACTGTTCCTATAGGAGCAGTCTGATCTGGGTCCACACTGTTTGTCACAGAGGCTTCTTAAACATTTCAGCAGACGAGAAAAGCAGACGACTTTTGTTGCGATTGGCGCATTAAGGGTTAAATGCCTATATTTCAGCATGAAAGAATTATTAGCGGATTAACGGATAAGGGACAGATGAAATCAATTTCAGTATCTAACTGGACTTAATGTTTAATGTACTTCCCATTGTTTGTGGGAGTTCTGTGTTTGTCTTTGTTTTGTTATAAATGCATTACTTTGTGTCCATTCTATTTTTCAAATCATCTTGAAGAGGAAGAGAAAGCAGGTTCCTTTGCTATTATTGTCTCACAGAGATATCGTTACCATAAATGGTCTGTGGCTCTTCCTCACGGTGCCGTGGGTTGATCTGCAGTGTGTGGTTGTGGTATTTCCTGATCATACTCACTTTTTACACATTTCGAATAAAGGTAGGTACAAGAACAACGAGCGCCCGTCAGCATTCGCATTGTTGAACTCGCCTGGCTAATAATTTACCCCCAGGTTTGATAAGAAAATAATGGAATATACTGTCAGGTCCCATGGTAATGAACTTGTTTTGTGCTGACCGTTCCAAGACGGTGCTTCTCTTGTGGGTCGTTTTTGTTATTTTTGTTGCACGTTGTCTTTACTATACTGTCTTGTTTGTTCCTTGCGGCCTTGTGGTCGCCTTTCAGGAAAGGGATAACTTCTTGGCTCTTTTCTGTGCGATACTTCCTTCTGTTTTGTCACTTTGCCATACAGTGCCGTGGGTCAGGTGTGGTTATTGATAAGATCGATTCCTGATCTTTGCCTTCTTTACTTTTATACTCGATGCAACTGAGCATGACTCTTCAGATGCACATTCGAATAAAAATGTTGATTTTTTAATTGCTTTAATGCTCTTAGATGTTGCATTTACCATGTTTGAAAATGTTTAAATGCCAACGGTTGTCGGCATTTTAACATTTGTGAGGAGGATAAATGAAGTGCTCAAAGGGTGGAGCATAACTAAAGCTTTAAATTCTCGAGGCCAGGTATAGCATTCATGTGTATGTATAGTGTTTGAAAACCTAACA
This sequence comes from Loripinus fragilis, assembly GCA_964019695.1. Taxonomy (NCBI): domain Eukaryota; kingdom Metazoa; phylum Mollusca; class Bivalvia; order Lucinida; family Lucinidae; genus Loripinus; species Loripinus fragilis. The sequence continues at coordinate 31,944,036 of OZ026519.1, read as the reverse complement.
TACTGGACAGAAATGAAATGAGAAATCTCGTGTTTAAACAAAAGGCCGTCATACCATCTAGAGGCATGCGACATGCAAACATTCAGGATAATTTTTTTTATAAGGAGTAAGGCGGCTGTAGATTACAATGTGACGTCTACCTTCGTTGAAGACGTTATTTTACCACGGAAAATTATGTAAATTGACTATAGAGAGGGAATATTCCGCCTGAATATAAATTTTGACCGCTTCAAACGTCATTGTAGTGTTTATTTCGATAGACATCGAATTATATAAATTATATCAGTAACTTTTAGTGTTCATCACAGAGGTCAGGCGAATCTGCGCATGCGCACTCTCTATAGCGCTATGGCTGTCGCAGACAATGGTCACAATCGCAAGCAAAAGGCATGATAGAAAGTGAAACAGAAAAAAAAGATATATCCTCAAAATGCACGTTTAGCCCTTTTTTCATCCTGAACACCAGCAAAAGGCACTTTAGCAAACAGTGCAGACAAATATGAATTGTTGCATAGTGTGACATTTCATGAGGGTCTGCACTGTTCTAGTATCCTTAGATGAAAAAAATTCTTCATAGGCATAAATATCTTACAGACAGGAAACTTCATGGTCAGAGCCGTCAGCTCTGATTAGGAAATCTCTTTCCGATTCTATATCTGGAGGCTGAAAATCGCCTAAGAACCGTAAGTTGTCCATTCAAAAAAACGCATAAAACGTGACTTTTCCATTAAGTGCTTTTGTCGTGTGAAATACTGTAAATTGGGAAATTTTCGCGAGAATTTTATGTTCGCGAATAGCGTTAAAAGACGTATTTGTGACGTTGAAATTCGCGACTATGGCCTGATTTACCTATATCAATAAACGATATAGTATTTGCGCCATTTCGCGAGGGTTTAATTTTCACGAAATTTGCGAAGTTTCGCGAAAAAGAAACCCTCTCGAAAATTTCCGAATTTACAGTAGCGTTAAAAGACGTATTTGTGACGTTAGAATTCGCGACTATGGCCTATTTACCTTTATAAATAAACGATATAGTATTTGCGCCATTTCGCGATGGTTTAATTTTCACGAAATCTGCGAAGTTTCGCGAAAACGAAACCCTCTCGAAAATTTCCGAATTTACAGTAGCTGGTCTTTTACTTTTTTTTATCTAAGCTGATGAGAGCTGCAGAGTGTGGTCGGTTTTGTCTGAATCCTTTTTTGTCGTGAGGTAAATGAAGGTTGTTTACCTCACGACGAAACCGATGGAAATAAACTGATGTTTAAGGCATCCTTTACAGCCTTTTATATACAGAAAATGAAGTTTCCTACCCGTAATATATCTGAAAATATAAATATACAAAATCTGGGATGTGACCCTTAAAATACAAAATGGCCAAATTCATGCTTATTGCATGAATATGCATGGGAAGTTCTACCAGAAGGAAAATTGGTACAATAATATTTTACACATTAAGTCCGATTGTCACATGGACGTGTCCCGGCGCTATATCATGAATCGCCTTGCTTAGAGCACTTCTATCGCCATTTCTGAGGTCGTCAGAGAATTCCTTATTCATAATAAAACCATATTAATATGCACACCTGCAGTAGTAAAAACTCACAGCGTCAAAAGTTAAGTACCACTTATTTCGTAGCTAAATTTTTCATAGCCAGGTTATGTGATGTAAATAAATCTTATAAGTCGCGATAAGTACAACATATAGGGATTAGATAGTGAAAACCCCATGCTATTTTGTCAAAGTATGTGATGGTAAGTTCAACAAAAAGCACACATTGGTCAACTTATTTTCATTGCAACTGTGTAGTACATGAATAAATATTGAAAAGTTTGAGTGAAAAAGGCAAAATATTTGTTTCAAGATGTTGAGGGCCTCTTCTTGAAGAGTTCAGGGTGATAGCAAGAAGTTTTGATAAGTCGCGAAAACTCATGATTTTGTAACAAAATCCGAATATTAAATATATTTTTAATGTTCATTTAAATATGTATGCTTAGTTCCACAAAATATAAAGATGTTCCATGTTCAATGAAATTAATTTTCGGTAGTTTGAAAAAAAATTCAGCAAAAATTTAGGTGGTGCTTAACTTTTGACGCCGTGTATATCTTATACGAGCTGGTGCCCAACAAAAGGTACACGCTGGCATGTGCGACCATCGAAAACTCAGATCAGCCTGCGTATGTGCGCAGTCTGATCAGTTTTCTATGAACGCAATGGTTGTAGTCATTCGCCCAACGTTTTTTCAGGCGTAAAATTAAGAACCTAATCAGACTGAGACTGATACGATTCGTCGTTGTACACACATGAAAACTTGTATATTACATGTATGTTGAATACATAATCATTATAACATTGACCATTAAATTTATCGCGTTTTTGTGAAGTCGCTTTTTAAATATGCATGTACATATCTTACTAGTAGAGGAAGGGACCCTAATATTCAGCCTTATCTACTTCTGAATCAATGATTTTTACATGTACGTATGGAATGTTCTGAGGACACTGCGCGCATGCTAATGCTCGCTTGAGCCTCTGTTGTTCGCTTATACGATGAATCCAACGTCTCATGTGGTGGTCAATTATATTTATTAATTCCAATCCCAGCTGTGAAATTAATAATTTATGACTTTGGAAGGAACTACTCACGATTCAGCTCAGATATTATTTTCAATAACATTGCATTAAGAAGAACAATGAATTTCAAAAAAGGTATTTTGTTTATCACGTGCATGTGTTGCCTTTGTGTGAGCTCTGCTGGAAAACATACGCTCTATGTTGGCGCCCTCCTGGAACTGACGAACCACTGGTACGCGGAGTACACCAGCTTCTTCATAACAATACTGGAACATGCTTTTGAGGAGATTGAACAAAGAACAGACCTGTTGGCGGATTACTCTCTTCAACTCATTACAAAAGACACTCAGGTAAGCACCATTTGTATACTGTACATTTGTATACCCTTTAACGGGTACTTTAACAAACAGTGTAGATCCTGATGAAATGCAGCATAATGCTGCATTTCATCTGGGTCTGTACTGGTAACTATTAATAAAACAAAATTCAGGGACAAACATATATCTTAATTCAGAAGGTCTTAAAATTAAAAATGACCAACTGTGGCCTGTACTAGTTACTAAGATTATACAATCTTCGGGGACAAAATTGCATTTGATTCTGAAGCTTCTACTTGTACTTTTGGTCCTTTAAGGTAGAAACTAGCAATCACATATATGTATGTCTTATAGGTCACACCAGCATTTTGAAATGTCAAAATTTGACCAAAATAGAGTATCTTTATGATATCTTTTGAATTGAACAATGGCTTCTAGTTAACCTTTATATATTGTTTCATTGTGACAAAAAGACTTAATTTACTCCTCAAAATAATTGAAGGACCAATACTATCAATTGTAACATTGATGGATTTTGTGAAGAACCTATTTTGAAAACCAATGTTACGATCTCGCATATATTTTTTCGACATCTTTGACGCCCTATTGCCAAGTGAAACAGCAAAAAGAAAGTGGTAGAAAATGTTACAACCAAGGATTTTTTGTCATTTTAAAACTAAATGCATTGGAGTGCCATTTTTGTGTGTGACCCATGGACCACAGAACTGCATGAAATGAATGAAAAGTGCTTTTAGATGCTGAAATATCTGTTTCCGCATGATTTCATTGTGTTTTAATCCCGTAAATACCATATCCACTTCTTCCTGTGAGAGAAAATTGCCTCTTTTGGCTGTGGCGTTATAGCCAGACTATGTGTTCAGACAACTGGTTTTGGCGTTTGTCTGTGATAATCTTTAAACAATTTGCCTGGACATCTTTCTGGCACTCAAAGGCATACAATGACGATTGAAAATCTGATTCTTGATTGCAAAGTACGCACATTGCTTACAGAAAACAAAACAATGTAAAAACTCTATTGTCCGAGATGAAAATGCTTTCTTCCCAGTATATTGAAGCTGTTTGAAGAAAAATCTTGCATGTAAGCTGAACTGTTTAAAACAACGTTTAATTTGAAGTCACATTCATTCTACTCGAATTACCAAAGAAGAATTTCTTCACCCCACCCACTGCCTTTTGGAAGTGTGTTTTTAAGGGTATGTGAATTTGAGACCCAGTTATGGTAGAATTAGACATGGGAATCCGTAATAATGATTCTTGATTTATGGGCATTAAGAATAGAAAGATTTAGGCCAAGTTTTACAGAATTAAAATTGCTAAGCTAATTATACTCGCGTTCTAAAATCTTGGTCCTTTAAATATTTTGAAGAGTATAAGATTTAAGTACCCTTGACCCAATTTTCAAAGAAGTACCGCCTTAGAATGATCCGTAAAATATTTCCTGGAGGGTTTAAACCAGTTTTACGACGCCAACCTCGCCCTTATTTCTTATTTCAAATCTTAATCCCCTCCTAACAGTATATCTATGCAATTTAAGTTAAATTTCAACCATTGGTTTGGAAGATAGTGTGCGGAAATGGCAGATTTATACTGTTAAATTTATAGGATGATGCCATTAAAAAGTAGGTCAAGAGCACCAAAGCCTTATCAACTTGTTCGCTTTCCCAACAATGTATCTATGCAAGTTTGATGAAAATCCATCTACTGGTTTAGAAGATAACGCACAGAAATCGTTTGTGTTATTTATGTATCGTGTTTGCCATGCTTTTTTCTGTTCATTACAGCCTTATGGCCACTTGCTGGGAAAGGGCTAACCTCTTGGCTCTCTTTTGTGTGATATTTTTTTGTGTTTTTGTCAATTTCCCATGTGGTGTCCTGGGTCATGTGTAGTACTTGGCTGTATCGATTCCTGATCTTTGCCTTCTTACGTATTTTGTGCATAAAATTCCGAATCAACACCAATCAAGGGCCATAACTATGCTATAAATTTACATGAATATTGTTTCCAACGTTTATCTTGTCAATATCAATGCACATTCAAAAATGATAAAAATCCTTCCATTCAGTATGCCGATATTGAGCGCAAACCAAATTCTGGCATCATTAAAGGGCTATAGCAATGTTACATATACAGTATTTGTTGAAATTCCATTAATTTATTCTCAGGATATTGAGAAAAACTAAATTCTGACATTAATCAAGGACCAGACTTATGTTGCAAATTTGCGTAAATGACTGGTAACATTCCCAATCTAGATCTTGTCTACATCAATACATTTACAAAATGGTCAAAGTCTGTCTATTTGTTCAGAAGATAATGAGGTTAAACAAAAATACCGACACTTATCAAGGGCCATGACTATTACGAATTAGCAACAAATGGCAGATAACATACCGGACCTAGATCTTGTCAATATCAATTGACTTCATATACGACATTTTAAGGAAATTCAGTCCAATTGTTCGCAAGCGCAAACGAATCTCTCACGTCTATCAACGGTCAGAACTCAAAAACGTATTTGCAAAAAAACAATGCGTAACATTTCCACATACTTTGGTAAAACTCTATCAATTTGTTCTCAAGATATTAAGCGTAAAGGAATTTCTGAACGAAATTCTAACATCAATCAAAAGCCATAACTCTGTTAGAGACGAATGAAAAACGATGCGTAACAATTCCAAGCTAGATATTGTCATTATCAATACATATCTTAATTAGTGAAATTCTGTCAACTTGTTCTCAAGACATTGAGCATAAAGGAAATTATGACGGGCGGAATGGCAAACAACCTAAATCAAATACGATCATAGTAAAGCTGGGCTTTAAATAATGAAATAAAAATGTATTTTGGTACTTAAAGCATATCTTAAGACAAAATATCATGTTTTTTCTCACAGAAGCTTTGCTAATCTGAACATATGTTGTATATAAACGTATTATCTGTCAGCGATGAATTGAGCATACTTCAGTATGGACCATAATCAAACCTTGAATCATTCATCAGTTTAGCTAATGCTTGGTTGAATGGTTTGTAGAACATATACAGAAGATACCGAGTCTCTTCCAGCATACTAGTGTTTCTATAGGTGCCATGATAATTGGCATTGTTAACTTTGGAGCTGTTTGCTATGTTTTCAACCTTTTCCATGGAGAATTCTCCTGTTTTTGTTCCTGAAAGAAAAATAAACGTAATGAGCAGCTAAAGAGAATTCGTTGGCTATAACTCAACAGCCCTTGATGTACCTACCACTAATTTCTTTTACGGCGTCTTGAACGTACATAATGTACCTAGCATAAGGAAAGGGTAGTACATTTAACATTCAAACTGCTGACAATGACAAGACATACATGAGTTACTATGCACTATCGAAGACGGGGTCTTGATCATGCTTAGCGACAGAAATGAGTAGTAACAGCCACACTGATGCTTTTATCGGAACTGCCTCAGCCAATTCCGTGTAATTCCGTGGGATCCAACCTCGGATGTATATCAATGATCTACTTTGATAACGTGGCGCTGACGTTACATAACGTCACTCTGAAGTCACACAAACCATGCCATTATAATAACAAGTGTGATTGCAGCAAAGCAAATGGTTATAAATGAAGTTTATGTTATACCTGCGTCGCTTTAGCGAAAGCAGGTCTAGTAGTGGGTCCACTCCGTCCGTCCTTCCATCTGTCCGCAACACTTTGGGGTGCCTAGTTTGTGTAATATGTAACTCAAACAGTTTTTATTTTTTTGAATTCAAAATTTGCCTAATGATTGTTCATACATTGGAAATGTGCACCTCTCATTTTGTGCACATTTGATATACATTTTCTTATACTTTACGGGTGTTGAACTTCATCCGAAATGCGTAGGGGTGTCAGGTTTGTATAATCTGTAACTCAAATAGTTTTCATTTCTTTATATTAAAACTTTGCCTAATAATTGTTCTTACCTGGAAAATGTGCACCTACCATTTTTTGCACATTTGATTAATATTTTCACTTTTTCTATGGGTGTTGAACTTAAGACATTTTTCTCATCCGAAATGCGTAGGGGGTGCCTGGTTTGTGTAATCTGTAACTCCAACAGTTTCATTTCTTTATATCTAAACTTTACCTAATGATTGTTCATACCTAGAAAATGTGCACCTACCATTCTTTGCATATTTGATAAAAAATTTCACCGATTTACGGGAGTTGAACTCAAGACATTTTTTCCCATCCGAAATGCGTAGGGGGTGCCTGGTTTGTGTAATCTGTAACTCCAACAGTTTCATTCATTTATATTCAATCTTTGCATAATGATTGTTCATACATTGAAGATGTGCACCTCTTATTTTGTGTACATTTCATGGGTTTTTTTTACATTTTTGGGGGTCTTGAACTTAGACATTTTTTCTGTAAAATGCTAAGAAGCTGTCTGGTTTGTGTAATCTGTAACTCAAAAAGTTTTCGCTCTTTGATATTCAAACTTTGCATAATGATTATTCATACATCATTTTGTGCACATTTGATAAATATTTTCAAGTTTTTAGGTATGTTGTACTCAAATATTTTATCCGTCCGAAATGCTGAGGGGATGCCTGGTTTGTGTCATCTGTGACTCCAGTAGTTTTCATTCCTTCATATTCAAACTTAATATGTTATGATTGCTTATACATTGAAAATGTGTGCACCCTATATTTTGTTAACGTTTGATAATATTTAGTAAAATAATAATATTTTTTTTTTTAGGGGGGGGGGAGGGGATCGTTGAACTTGGACATTATTACGTCTACACCACCTTTGGATAGCTTACATTGTTCATATGTGTGTCATCTGTAATTCAAACAGATTTCATTCCTTTATATTCAAAAGTTGCATAATACATGTTAACACATTGACGATGTGCACAGGCGACGCAGGACCAGAGCAGAGTTTGGTCTTGTTTCAATAAAATATCGCTTCATTTATTTGTTGATTAAACTTTCCAGGTAATCAGAAAACTGTATTTTAATAGGTCTGAACCCACATGCTACAGAACTAATTTTCCTAACACCATTTCCTGTAAACAAAATGGAGCTTTTTAGTACATAGTCATACGTGTAATATGCCTTACGTACTCCTGAGGAACACTTGCAATAAATTGTTAACTCAGAAACTTCTTAAACAAGGCTATCCGTATCATAAACTTCACAAAACATTTTCAAAATTTTATAGACGATACTATGATTTGATTTCTAAATTCCAAGTTGGACTAAAATCTCTCTTGCGCCAAAGACTTTCGGAACCTGACTTTTATGGTGACTTGGTGTATAAATTGAAGAAGATTGTTGGCTCTAATAATTTTTCAGCGCAGTTTATTAAAATAATTTCCCAATATAAAAAGATTGGCTATAACATTAATGTATTGCATCAGACTGCATGCTTGGTGGTCAACCCAATCACGGTTGGCAACTTTACTTTCCTCTTTAATTGCACGCCAGTGGGTCGGACTTCAGACTCTATGATGGTTCCGGCTCAAAGACTTATCTATTGATGAGATGGTAGGGGCCTCCTGCTTTGGCTGTTTGTCGAGCCCACTGGGGTTTACCTGTTGCATTTATTTTGCTCCGATATTCAGTTTTATTAACTGTTGAGTCCTTATCTTTGCTTATTCTCCTTGTTATATCTAGATTTATATGTTCTATGAGATGATGCATTGATAAGTTAGGGGTCTTTCATGAAAACCAAACATCTATGTGTCTTAAAGGGTGAGGTTGGCGCCGTTAAACCGGTTTAGGCCCTTCAGTAAAAGTATTATTACTGACCGTTCCAAGGCGGTACTTCTTTTGTGGTTCAATTTTGTTAGTTATGCTTCATGGTGGTGTATGTCTAAATGTCGTGTCCGTCCTTGTAGCCATTTGGTCACCTGCTGGGAAAGGGCTGACCTCTTGGCTGTCGCATTTGTTGTGTTTGTGACTTTCCCAAATGTGTCCTGGTCCTCATTTGAATTAAGGGCGAGGTTGGCGCCGTGAAACTGGTTTAAGCCCTCCAGTAAAATATTTTACTGACCGTTCCAAGGCGGTACTTCTTTTGTGGATCTTTATTGTTTTTGTTCTGTCTTGTGTTTGCTATGTCTTTGTGCCCGTCTGTTATATGTGCTTTGTGGTACCCTGCTGGGAAAGGGCTGACCTCTTGGCTCTCGTTTGCGGTGTCTAACTGTGAGTTTGTGACTTTCCCATTGGTATCCTTGGTCAGGTGTGATACTTGATTGTATCGATTCCTGATCTTTGCGACCTTACTTACTTTGATTTAAGTCCCAAATTGTGCCGGATTGACTGCCGCCTATGGCAAGACATATTTAAGTTCATAAACCCTATCATAGATGGGTTTCTTAACCGTATCATTATCCTAGATTTTCATATGAAATATGTTTTGATTCCAGCAGATAAAGACGCAAAAAATATTGTAGTTGTTTAACGATACTTTAAAACGTGGTTGTATTAAACGTGAGCTTACTGGCACTAATGCCTATAGGCTGCAAGCCGCCTCCACTCAGATGGTTGTTTTCGATAGGCATGGTTGTCATACAGCCCAAAATATTGGTGTCAAAGCTGAAGAAACCATGACAAGTTGACTACGTTATAGTGGTTACCTAAACTCCATAAAAGCCTCTGTAAAGGAAGATTTATTGCAATTTCTATTCAACTCAACTGAACTCAAAACCCCTTTATTCTCTCAAAGTCATTAAGACAATATGAGGAATTGCATAAAACAAAGAAGAAGAAATCGGTAGGCATGTGAAACACAACAGTTGAAATAGTACAATTGCAACAATCAGCTAAGTAGATGGAAGGATATAGAAAAAAGAATGAAATAGAAATGACATACATATAATGCAACATGCCTGAAAATTGTACTAAATAATTATATATTCTTTGTCTTTACACCACTCTGACAAGTTTTATGTAACTTGAAGGAGCAACCGGAAATCTACCCCAAAACAGCCATACCCTCAACGCACTGACCTACCAAGTAGACTGTGCATATACGAGACATCACAATTTAGACAAGAGCAGTCTCAGCACTTCGTTTTTATGGCTGCTCAATTCTCATCCGGAAGTCAATATGTCCTGAGCTAATTGCGAAGTTACTATATGATTTCGGTTTCCTAGGCCCTTAAATGTATGGATATGCACTTGTCAACTATAATCAAATTTTGGGCCATTTGAAGTTTTGACTGGCCCATACTGCCGTAACAACAGCTGTACGAGGGGTGATCAGAAAGTTCGCGGAAAGGTGCTATAAAATCGCATTGCTTTTATCGATTGCAATGAAAATTCATAGATATAAACTACCATTCATAGCAAGTTGACTGAAATTAAAATTTAGAAAATGTGACGTCATACGTATGAGCACGAGGCGCCGCTGTGACGTCATTTCGCTGGAAGCGGCCCATATTTCCCCCTGGGTTGCTTCTTGGGGCTAAAACTCGAAGATGTGTTTAAATGATTGGTATTTTTAACGGAAAGTAATGTTCCGTCATTATTTGAACATAATATGAGGTTTTTATGTTATTCCGCTGCGCTATGTATTCAAATTAATAGGTTTCAGACCAAAGGGCAGGCCCAAAATGCGTCAATTTTTCGAGTTTTTGTAAATTTTAAATAAAAAACTTAATTTCTTGACAGTGTTCATCACAATAATTATAATATTGGACTTAACTATCAATATAAGATCTATTGTTCTAAAATAGGGTGTTTTTCGAAGTGTGTAAATAGTTTATTTAAAAGAATTGACATGCCAAAACAGGCAATGGGTTCATAGAAGTTGAATATTTTGCCTTTTGACAGTACTGTTATTCATTTCGAGTAAGCACACCATCCGTTAGATATAAATCGTTGAAAGTGTGCATAGAAGAGAAGTAAATATGTCGTTTTATATGCATGGAACGCAATATGGGCTATCACAGCATAACAAAATTTTACAAACCGTTGAAGTTTAATTGGTTGTGTAGTAAAACGTTGAAATGCAACGTAAAATGGGCCGGTATGCGCTATATAGCGTTGCCTTGACGACAACTGTAACTCACGTAGACGACTAACATCAAGCAAGTTGTAATCGATCAACTACATATGTGTTGTAATATAATGTGCTGTAATTCCAGCTATATTGATCAACTGATGTAGAAATGCCAACTATTTTCCGCGAACTTTCTGATCACCCCTCGTATAAGGTAAAACTGAAGCAATAATGAATAATCGGTATTGTAACTGAGTAACCCACATAAGAAGATTAGGCCAATAATCGGAGGTAAAATAATTTGCATGTGTACATCTAAAAATAAATCTCAATCAACTTTCCAAATGTGCACTATATCGTAAAATGATGCAATATGGGATTAAATTGAGCACAAAGCATCCATCTTTTACCAATAACAAAGGACCTCGGACGGTCTTAATGAAGGATTGCCCATAAAAATGGTCAGAAAAAAATTCATAGAAAACAATAGTTTTTCCATACAAATGATAGTAGGTTCAACTCTCGAATTATACGCAAAAGTGTTTTTCTCATTGGACAAGAGCCTATTAAAAATATTGGTTGAAAACTCTGTTTTTGCTATTCAACATATAGAAAATAGATTTTTGTACTGAAGTGCTTTCCCCGCGTGACCAAACTAATTCTTTTGCATACTGTTGTAGTTTTACATTACACACATCATATCAAAATGGCATAATAGGTCACGGGGTGGGAGGACGATGTCAAACTGCTCAAAAACAATACATTATAAAAAAAATATTAATAGTTTATTTTGTACAAACCTGTAGATATCAATTTACAATGGCATGTATCAGGGCTTTTGTTATGATTTCGTACTAAGTATTTGATTGTCTTATTTCTCAACCAAAACATATGTTGTGGGTACTCAAAATAACCGTCGCAATGAGACGGTTCTTTTAAGCACCTAACTATAGGTTAAATCTGATGAGTAAAAAATATTTATAATTTTAAGCTAAAAAATTGTGTCTTTCTAGACTGGGACATAATTATACAGGTATGTAGGTATGATACACCTCAGTGAACATGTCAAACTGGCTGAACTTGAAGCATAACAAGTAATTGAAAAAGTTATGACAGCTTACTTGTTTAGAAGAAGGGATGAAATCTTTTCGGCCTGAATTTTATGCAAACTCATCACTTTTGTCTCAAGTTTATTGCAACTAAGTGTATGATTTGAAGAAAATTATTGGCACAAGTAATATTTCAACGCAGCTAATCATATTAAAAGATTGGTTATAACATTAATCCATTGCAACAAACGGCATGCTTTGTGGTCAACCCAATCATGGTTGGCAAGTTTGCTTTCCTTTTTAAATGCACACCCGCGGGTTGGACCTCAGACTCTATGAGGGGTCTAACTTTAAGACTGATCTATAAATGTGAGGGTTGGGGCCTGTTGCTGTGTCTGTTGCCCCGCCCACCAGGGTTTAACTCATTGATTTCTTTTGCTCCGATATTCAGTTGTATGTACTGTTGATTCCTTAACTTTGTTTCATCTTCTTTTAATATCTTGATTTACTAGGAGATGACTCATGGATAAGTTAGGGATCTTTCATGTGAACCAAGCCAAACATCTATGTGTCTTGATTCACATCAGAATTGAGGTTGAAGTTGGCACCGAAAAACTAGTTTAAGCCCTCCAGCAATTTTCTTACTGGCCGTTCCAATGTGAAACTTCGTTCTAGGATCTTTTTATATGTAGTTTTTAGTGCGATATGCTCTTATCTGTGTATTGCAGCCTTATAATCAGCTGCTGGGAATGGGCTGACCCCTGGTTCACTTGTTTGTGACGTTTTGTTGTGTATTTGTCTTGAACTTACTTAGGGCATATCTAGCGTAAGGTAATAGAATAGATGCAGTATAATAACCGCCTAAGTCAAGGAATATTTAACATAGTTGTTATAAAAGTAAAAAAGAAATCAAAAATCAGTAATCAATACAATAAAATACCACACCAGACTCAGGACACCCATAGGAAAGTGAGAAGAACACAAGATATACCCTATCTTAATTCGGGTACCAAAACATATCAAGCATACGAAAAGAAAATATACCGCCTAAATACTGCGGAGGTCAGGGCATAGTTTATAAATTAGCACCAGTCTTGAGCATAATTGACATAAGAATAGAGTAGGAATCACCAAAACAGAGTCTGAGTGAATACATTTCAGTAACTATACCCTTGATTATTGTGAGCTTAGGCCATGCTTGTTCTCTCTATTTCTGAAAGATACGTTTTTTTTCCAAATTATTTAGAGGTTGATACAGCTGCCGTTGTTTCTGTGTGGAGTTGCTAAAATTTCTCCCCGTGCACCAATTTAGTGTTGATCATACTAAGAGTAAGGAAAAATAATTAACATGAAGCTGCTGCCTAGGTCAAAAAGTAAGTGAGTATGATCAGGAAATATCACAATCAAGAAACATTTGTGTTAGGTTACCTTTTCTAAGCGGGGGTCTTGAACATACATTAAGTAAGGAAAATGCGAGTTACCGCTAAATTGCTGCGTAAGTCAATACACATCTGAACCACTATATTTATCCTAAGTAAGCGGGGGTCTTGAACTTTACAAAAATGACGCCTATCTCAAGATATTTTCAATTACAACATCCTATCTATGGCGGGCCTTCAACTTACCTAGCGTGAGGAAAGAGTAGATCTGCTGTACAGCCTGTAGTCTATTGAGAGTATAATCTTCTAGACGAAGAACTAACATCTGTTCCTTTGGAAACACGCTGTACCAGTCTTGAAGGTAGATGAAATAAATACCAAGCCAAATCCTGGTCTAAATATAAAATACAGCAAGTCTTTGGCGCTCATGTTTTATTGAATTTATTAAACGAGTTTAGGTAGAGTGATAAAATGCGACGTTTGCCGAGCATTTTATTACTTTTCCGCAACGAGTTTAATGAATTCAATAATATGAAACAGGCACTCCTTATGGGCAACGTTCCAATTTGTTCTGAGAGGATAGCACAGCTATACGATATTCGTGTGAGTCGGTACTCAAGTGAGTTAAAGCTGGATTTATACCTCACTGAGTATAAGGAAATCACATTAAGCTGTAAAATAATGCTGCAAGCTATTTGGAAGGCGCTAGGGCCCTTGAGATCCCGGCTGGATAAACATTAGGCCTGTTCCTATACAACATGTAATGTGTGGTGGCCTCTTTCAAAGGCGCCACGATGCATGCGACAGTTAACGTTATCACTGCGTGACGTAATGTTATAAGATTTGTGACGTGGCTAAAATATGACTTAAATACATGTATCAATAAAAACGATATCTTTGAGACTCAACTTTTTTTATTGTCAAAAATGATCACGGCACATATTGCAACAGTAGAATAAGGTCTTTACTTCGATCGAATCAACTTCGTAGAGATACCTGAACTCGGCTACAGAATGAAAAACTTGCATTCATACTGCAGCTGAATAGAAAAGAAATGAAGCGGCTCTAATCGTAACAGCAACCAACTCTCGTTGTTGGCCGCCTTTGGCGGCCAACAATTCGTTGCTTGGTTGCTAATTCAAGAGCACGAATGTTAGATATGACACAAACATTGATAAGGATTACTTTGGAATATATTTTCTTTTTTAAAAAAAACTTGATTATTTTGTCATTATGTACGCAACATAGGAAATACACCAATCACAAAATGCCGATAAACCCATGGCACCACAAGGAAGAGCCATACAACAATCAGGAGACACCAAAAAGACAAGCTAAACAAAGCAACCAGCTCTATATTCCCCATCAAGATGATTGCAAAACTAGAATGGACATAAATTAACGTACAACTAAAAATAGAACAATTACAGACTCCCACAATGGGAGTAACAATAAACAACAAGTCAACAACAACAGAACCATCGCCTTGGAACGGACAGAAGCCTAAGCAAAAGGGCCCTTAAATGCATTGTACTGGTACCAAATTTTTGCCCTAGATTCTGCTGCTGTTGAAGTACAAGAACTGTTCAGCTCGCATAAAAGCCTACTAACAATTGCAATGTATCATCATGGAGTAACACTCTAATCAAATTAACACACTATGATAAAAAAAACGAAGAAGAGGGCTTGCGATTCACAGATAGTCAGAGCTAAAGAAAATCTCAAGTTGAGCCACGGTAGGCCCAGCTACAGATGAGCATTAGGCACCAACCCCCCAATTAAATCTTTACGTCAGAGCCGTCGTAGATAGTAATTAGCTTCTCAAGTTCAACCTATAAATAGGTTTCTAGTGCTACTTACAACTGTCACATGAATGCCCAATGCACTTTTTATTTGCTCCCAACGCTCGTTCGTCCTTGGATAACAATTTTGGCATTAAAAATTATCAAGGCATATGTTATCAGGTATCAGGGGGCAGGGGTCGGTGTCTAGGAGGATATTACTTTCAGTGGGCTTGGTATCCTGGTCCACAAATTGTATATTTTAGGAACTAAAGACAGTTATGATACAAATTACTGGGCATATTTTCTATCTAGTATCTAAGGCCTATAGAGTTTAGAGACTGCTCTACCTATGAATATATTGATTTATTAATTTTTAGGTTTATATTTTGGTTTGTGTTGTGTTCATTTTCGTATATTTTACTCTTTTTCTTTTGTTGTATTCCTTGACAAGGACTTAATAATTAGTATAATTATAATTGTGATTACTTAATTGTGGTATTCATTATGAAGTTAAGTGTTAATTTTTAGCAAGAACTTGATATTTATGTTCTTAATGTTAGTAATATGAGGTCCAAATTATATGACAAAACTGATGATGATTTTTATATGAAAAGCATTTCTTTTTATGGTATTTTTTTACTTCCTGAAACCCATTTAGGTTCACATAAATGGATTATATTATTATCCTATTTGCAGACCAATGTCACGTTATAATCGACATTGTGGTGATCTAGCCATTCTTTCAACGATCGATAGAGCTGCTGACGTCATGACTGGCAATAAGCTCTTAACCCAGAAACTTCCTAAGAAGGTTAGCGGTATCATAAACTTCACAAATTAAACTAAATGTTATCACCATTACTATGATTCGATATCTAAATTCCATTCCAGACTTAAATCTCTCTTGGTTAATTAACTTTCGGAACCAGAGTTTAGTGTAAAAATTAAAGAAAATTGTTAACACTAGTCATTTTTTAGAACAGTGTAATAAAATAAGTTTCCATTATAAAATTATTGGTCATACTATTAAAGTACTGCAACAAACATCATGTTTGGTGGTCAACCCAATCACGGTTGGCAGCTTTGCTTTCCCATTTAATTCCACGCATGCAGGTCTGACCTCAGACTCAATGATGGTTCAAACATAAAGACTTATCTATAGATGAGAGGGTTGGGGCCTGATGTTGTGTCTGTTGTTGGGCCTACTGGTATTTTACTGTTTGATTTATTTTGTTCAGATATTCAGTTGTTGAGTCCTTCTTTGTTTCATCTCCTCTTTATATCTTGATTTATATGTACTAAGAGATGATTCATAGATAAGTTAGGTCTCTTTCTTGCGAATCAAAAATGTATGTGTATTTATCAAGGCTAGAATTAAGGGTGATGATTGTACCGTGGAACTATTTTAAGCCATCCAATAATTTTCTTACTGACCGTTCCAAGGCGGTACTTCTTTTGTGGATCTTTTTTGTTTGCTTTGTCATCTTATCTTGTCTGTGTATTGCAGCCTTGTGGGCACCAGCTGGGAAAGTGCTGACATCTTGGCTCCCCTGTATGTGACGTTTTGTTGTGATTTTGTCACTTTCCATATGGTGTCTTTATTCAGGTGTGGTATATGAATGTACTAATTTTAATAGTTGCCTTTTTCCCTTACTTTGCAAACTTTGCGCTTTAGATTCATAAATAAAAGCAAGCTTATGAGCAAATTTCCTTCTGACCCATTTATAAAGGGCTCTTATTTCTAGTTATATCAAGAATAAAATAAACCACGCGAATTCAAAAAGGCATAATTAAATTTATAACAAATTGTTCATTTGTTAAATGAGCTGCATTCTTTTGATCTAAAGCTTATTAGAACTTTATTGATGATTAAAAAGAGAGTAAAATAATTTTGAATCTCTTATTCTTGCGTAGAATTCGTTGCCAAAGGCTGTTTGAAGCTACATAAATTCATGTTCAAATCATGAGATTCACGTGCTGTTTGAACTTTGTTTTTAACTTGACAAAGCCCAAAGTGGGCCCTGATTTGTGTGCATAATGTTACATGGGTAAGCGTTGCAGCGTTGACTGATCATTGTGCTGATAGTTCATATGGACCCGGCAAATGTTAATGCATGAAAACATGATCCCTATAAAGATCATTAAGGTCATTAAGGAATGTTATTTTTATAATACAATTCTATTCCTAGTAAATTCCAATAGAAGTTGAATGATCTGAAAAACACTGTGAATACTATGAAACAGCACAATATGTCAAATTTCTGCACATTAGATTTTAAATTTGTGATCAAGAAATCCCTGATTCTATTTCCAAATTAAAAGCTAATCAATCAGAAAGACTGCAGTAAATAAGTGACAACATGATGAAATCCTCCCAAAATTATATATTGCTTAGTCTAAAGTTGTTGTTAAACACAATATTAATCTGTGCAATTTAACCTAAAATAGTTATATTTCACATATATTTAAAGTAAGGAAGAAGGCAAAGATCAGAAATTGATACGATCAAATACCATACCTGACCAAGGACAACATATGCGAAACGGACAAAAACACAAGAAAACATAACATACAAGAGGGCTAAGAGGTCAGTCCTTTCCAAGTAGGAGACCACATGCTGCAGGGAACAGACGAGACAGCATGACATACACGAAACACAAATAACATAAAGGATCCACAAAAGAAGCACCGCTGGGAAAGGTCAATTTACTGGCAATAAAGATGATCCTAATAAATATTGCGAAATAATGGCGGCTAATGTTTTAATAAACTTAAACACCATACTGAGTAGCAGGCTTGATATTAAGTATTTATTAGAGAATAAATTAATTGATTACAGTCAAATTGGGCTTTACCGGTTTAAGTCCTCCAGTAAAATATTTTTACTGACCGTTCCAAGACGATACTTCTATCGTAGATCATTTATGTTATTTCTGCCTTGTTTTGTTATGCTTTCATGCACGTCTGTTTGCTGATGCCTTGTGGGCACTGCCGGGAAAGGGCTGACCTCTTGGCTCTCGTTTGTGATGTCTAATTGTAACGCTGTCACTTTCCCATTGGTATCTTGGGTCAGGTGTGGTGCTTCAATGTATTGATTCCTGATCAGTGCCCTTTTTCTTACTTTGTAAAAATGTACAATTTTCTGGTCACATGTTTATGGTCAAATGTATAAATTGTTATCATTTTTCTAACTATTTAAAGTTTACACCTGCTTTATTCACTTAAAACACACACACACTTGACTCTTTTCTTCAGACAGCAATTGTTCTTACTTTTATTAGACGCCTTCCATTCCTGGTTTATTTCATAATACTATAAAATGTATATACCTCCACTACACTCTATGTGTTACAGTAAATGATAAAAGAACGAACACATTTAAATCTCTGAGGCGATGTTATAAGCCCAAATTTAATCACAATTTTCAAAAATACCCTAACTACTTACCTTTTTTCATCACTTGATCCTGTTTATTTATTAATAATAAATGATAGAACTATTGAATATTTAATGTACGCTGATGATATAGTTTTGTGTCCTCTAGTACTACAGGCTTGTAAGCAAAGCCTGACTTATTACAAACATTTTGTGATTCTATTAATATTGATAAGACGACAGTGGCTATTTTTTAAATATAGCTGGAAGGTTTATCAATATTATTCACAAGCATATTATTTTTTTAGACTATATCTTGTACAACAACTGACAAGTATCTTTGTATATCATTCTCTGCTTCTCCTTACTCCTGCTAAACAAGTTTACAATAAATCTGTTAAATATCTGTACTCATTGATCCGTGATATTATCTCTCTCTGAACCCTAATATCAAATGGAGTATACTCATATTTAGTCATACTAGTTAACAACCTTTTTGAAAGGAATAAAGTTTGAGCTTTTTTCTTGTCTAATAAAACATTTGTTGATGATTTATTTGGTTTTAACTAATTGTCAAAAGTTTTTGTTCTAAAAACGTTACAAATTCACTTTTGTAAGTATAATTTAGGGGTACAAAAAAGAAGTTTTAGCTTTCCATCTTGTATGAGCTTGGCCAATATCATACGATATCAATTTTATCATATAAGCATCGAATTAGAAATACATATACTAAACTTTTGTCAGATGCATTTGCATTCTCGCAATAATTACATAAAATGTTTTTATCGTTGCTTTTCTTTGATATGATAATAGAAAGTGAGCATTATCAGAAAATGCCACAATTACAAACCGCAGACAAACCCGTGGCACCGCGAGGAAGAACCACACAACAATCACAAGACACCAGAAAGACAAGCAAAGCAAAGCAACTAGCTCTCTTCTCCATCAAGATGATTAAAATTAGAATGGAAACGAAGAAACGCACACCATAACATAGAACAATCACAGTATTCCACAATGGAAACAACAATCAACATCGAATCAACAACAACAGCTTCGCCCTAGATCCTGTTGTTGTAAAAACACAAAAATGTTCAGCTCGCATGGAGGCTTACTAACTATTGCAATATATCATCATAGAGATACCGTTCAATCAAATTAACACACTATGACGAATCAAAGAAAATGGCTCACGACTCACATCGAAAACTCAAGTTGAGCCATGGTGGACACAGTCTGCTTGATATTCCTTATGCTAATAACACGTAACGTTTCCTAAATTTTAACAGATTTTAAAAAGTATAATTTAGAAGGCTTCTTTTGATTAATATAATAAAAAATTTGCTCAATGGAGACTCAAAAATATTTATGGTAAACTAATAACATATTTTTACTTTCTAAGAACATTTTTAAGATGAACAATATCTTTCTTTTATTAAGAGTTTGTTAAAATACGTTGCTAATCTAACCTCAGAAAAAGTTCACATAAGTTTATAATTGAAACAAATAGAACTACTAGACCATTAACTCCTTTAGAAATAGACTATGCGATCATTCTTTAAAACAATTGAAGTATTTCATTTTTAATGTAGTGCATAAGGTATTCTCATACTCGAAGTAACCCTTTTTCTAAGTGTAAAATAGTGTAAGAAATTTCAAATGAAACTATGCTATTTGGAATGTGCAAGTCAAAGTCGAAAAGGAGCTTCAGTATCAAAGGAATGTGCCTTAATTAACTGCAGTTTAGTGGGATATATCTGATCTACCATTTGCTTGAAGTAAGGATTATCAATTCTAAGTAAGCCATCTAGATATTTTGAGGTAGAGTTAAAAGCTTCAATCACATCAGCATTATTATTTCAAGAAAGAGACAACATTAAATCTCTCTCATAACAAAACAAAAACCAATCTGCAACAAGAGGAGCATATTTAGTACCCATTGGAATACCTACAATTTGTCTATATAATTTTGAGCCAAACCTTATAAACATATTGTCTGAAAAGAGTGTTAACCTTATAAAAATAGATTTAAAAATAAGAAAGTTACAGATATTTGTATAGTTAGAATTGAAAGTTATTGATGGCAGCCTTTTTAAAAGAAATAAGCATAAACAGTATATTAACTAGTTTTCTGTGGGTAGTTTTTACTATGAATACGGCTACTAGGTTTGTCTGAGAGGATTCGCATTGTTTGAGAATCACCTGTGGGTATTTACAATATATGTGAAGTCTTGGCTTGGGTAGAGACAGGTGTTCATGTCAGATGGGTTTTCTTTCTTTATTACCTGAGATAAACATGGTTCACAACACGAGAATCAGTTCTTACATATAATATGTAGATATAACGCACTCAATTAACCTATCATGTCATATTGACATTTTTGTTCCGCATGTTTATGTTCTGATAGATAATTCATAAAGGCCATATTGATAAGCTTGTTAACTCTGATTGTGTGAAGGGTTGCGCTGATAAATGTTACTTAGTATAGTTATATTGCATCATCTAGATAAATAGATCATGTCAAGGTTGACATTGATTGGCAGGATTTCTCAATACATCTAGTCATATGACCTTTGGGAGATTGCAAAGCTTATGAGACTATGTGTCATTTGTGCATCTTTTGATTAGTTTATATAAATTAAAGCTTATAAATGTATCAGGTTCTTTAATGATAACTTGAAATACATGTATGATTAGTTAATGATGAAGTAATTAGGTGGCGCTGTTGTTAGCTTCTACAACGTGACTTTATGTTATATAATGTGAAGTGCGAAGCCCCATGTACGAGCGTTAGGTTTGGCACTTTGGGTTTATTATCAGTATCTAGAATGCATTTAGTTTGAATAAATACTTAAGGACATATGCTACTAAATACTTCCCATATTGAAATATGTTCAATACTTTGCATACAGCTTGTTTCATGCATGAGCTATCCATTTATAAGATAAAAAGGATATGTCACCATATTTCAGAATCTCATATTGAAGTTTTCAGCATTTGACCAATTTTCTAAAAATATAAAATAATAACACTAGTCCTAAATATTGAGCTAAAACGGTTGTAATCTTCAGCCAGCTTCTTTCTTTTAACTTAAATGATTGCCCATGACCTCAATCCTTTTTTAAAATGTGCAAGTTTATTTGTAATCCTATGCTGTGACAAGATACTACATGATATATTTTGGGAATTTGTCGAAAATTGGAATTTGTTTTTAGAATAAACAATGCATAAAAAAATCTGATGTTGAAAATCTTAAAAAATTATTTTTAATTCATGGACTATTATAATACCTTTCAGAAAAAAAAGAATAAAAATCTGGGGTCACCGAACTAATTCTCTTTCAAGAGGGCCAAATTAAACCCCACCCCATGGGTTTCATGCGTAATTCAATATAAAAAGTTCAGGAATGACCATTTCGGTCGTTTTGATGATGCCATTTTACTATTATATGAAGTAATTTAACATCAAAATGTTAAAAAAGAAAGAAAAAACACACTGAAAATATGTGCACACACGGGAATCGATCCTGGTCCTCTGGCTTCGTAGTTAGACACGTTAACCACCAGGCCACGAGGTCAGGTCGTGCACCGCTCTAAATAACCGTACAAATAGTAGAGGCTCGGCCACTATCACATTCGTAATCGGGATAATTGTGTACGTTGTTTGATTTCGACTTAGCTACATTTCTGTCTTTAGTCCTGAGACGATCAATTCTGATAAGATGACAATAGATATTTCGGACACACTTTAATTACTTTATTTTGTCAAGAAAATGTTGGAACACCAACATGGCAAAAGAATATCGGAAATCTATGTTGATCCGAATCCGTTAATGGTCGAAAGACAGGACCCAGCGAACTTTACCTGTTTCCAGACGCGGGAAAGGTGCGCATTGAAATAGCCGCATATGTCTTTAATAAGATAAATAACTTGTGTTTATTGCTTTTTTGGCTATATAAAATTCTAAAATATTTAGAGCCTTTTAAAACACAACGCGAACAGTTTTTTTACTAACCATTCCACAAGGTGGCGCTTCTTTAATGGATACTTTTTATTTTTGTGTGTTGGGTAGTGTCTTTCATACTGCCTTGACTGTTCCTTGCAGCCTATTGGTTTCTTGCTGGGAAAGGGGGGACCTTATGGCTCTCTTGTATGTTGTTTTTCTTGTTGGTTGATTGGTTTTGTTGCTTTACGTCCCAAGTAAACAGCTATGGTCTTTGCGGGACAGTCAGTTCACGTAACCACACTTTTTGTCCTGGGCAAGCTTGAACAAGCAGTTAACCAGTACTTCGTGCACATACTTTCGCTTGTAACTGACAAAAACCCTTCTTGAATGATTCAACGGAAGGGAGGAGAATGAATGTAGAAATTATTTCATGATCAATTTCCACGAAAGTATGGGACCGGGCCGGGATCGAACTCGCGACCCCTGGCTCTGCAGTCGGACTCGCATTTGTTGCCAGACACGTTACCGACTGCGCTACGCGGCCCGGTTGCTGTTTTTCTTGTGTTTTGTCACGTTCCCATATGGTGTCCTAGGTAAGGTGTATTATTTGATTGTATAAATTACTGATATTGGCCTTCTTTCTTACTGATATTGGCCTTCTTTCTTATTGATCAGATTAGAATCAACTATATTAAACATTTTCTTACTCTAAATCCAATTTTGATAAGGTTTGCTGCACCCTGATTGCATGTTTAAATAAGGTTTTGTATTTCAAATTCACTTGCTTTAAATGTTGACATTCCATCTAAAATAAATTATGGACAATATAGTCCAAAATACTGACTACTGTCGTGCCAGCCAAAGTGACAGTGACGTAATATTTTGTTTACAATTGTTAAGTAAAACATTAAATTATACACTCCGCTTAAGCTAACGAGAATCGATAGATCACTTGTGTATTAATCCTATCCTGCGGATAGGATAAATACACAAGAGATCTATCGATTAGAAGTCCCTGATAATTTTGTAAACAACCCAGGACGTCACTGTCACGCTTGGCTGGCGCGACAGTAGAATAATCTATTCGTTGATATTGACCTATAATACTCACAGCAGTGCTGTTTCGCAGCTGAAAACTGTAAACACAACTTCGGATTGAATACTGTTCAAAACAGCTGTACCAAGCGCGCGTGTCTCTGAGAACATCCTCGTGGAAGTCACGTGGTCCTTTCGTGTGAGATTTGTCAAAATAACAGTAACTTGAATAAAGCCTGTGTGTAAAGTTTAAGACATATATAACTACAGAGAGATATTAATAGACGTTTCGCTTATTGTAAAGGCGGCAACATTAATATTCATATATGGGCGTGGTTTGGCTAATTCATCTGCTAAGGAGGGGAAATCAGGTTTTATTTAAAATTTGGTTAAGAGCTAATAAGCTCGCAGTCTGATCTAGGTCCACACTGTTTGCATCTATACTTATGTTGAACGATAAACAGACACTTTCAACTGTAGTTATTTTGTTGGCGTTTTAAAGTTTAAATAATTACTGTCTTTACTAAAATGTTATGGTACAATGATATAGTTACCTTCGAATAAATTACACCTCATTTTTAGCTTTTACTCATGTCTAAAGTAGACCAGTCCTATTTAAGCATTCATGAGATACCGCCTTTACAGTAACCAAAAAGTTCAATGATACAAATAGTCAACCTTGCATGTGGGGTGTGAGTTAACGACCTCTACAGCTACATCTAGTACTGCATCGTCCGTAATCGCTACCAGATGCGTCGCCGATTATCAAATCTCTCATATTTCATTATTTTAAAGCGTAGATATCAAATGCCTTTTCCTTTTCTCTCTATATGCTCTATTCATTCTTATCGTTTACCTACAAGAATTTTGGAGCGCAGTGGCTCAGTGGTAGAGTGCTTGACTCGAGACCGAGGGGCCGCGGGTTCGAGCCCAACTGGCGTCACTGCATTGTGACCTTGAGCAAATCACATTAATCCTAGCTTAGTACTGGCTCAACCCAGGAAGACCCGGTCCTACATAACTGAAAGATTGCTGATGGGGCGTAAAGAATCAAATCAAACAAACAAACTACCAGAATTGCTTCGATTTTTTTTTGTGGATCATAGGCAATCAGTGCAGGCCCAGATCAGACATAGCAGAACGCTGCGTCTGATCAGGGTCTCAACTGTTTGCCTACAGGATATTCTATTAAGATTTTAATAAAAATGACAAATACTACCCAACAACCCTAAAATTAGAAATTGACTCCATTCGGCTTATATGGGTTAATCCTATTTTTGTTTTCTTTCATCAAATCAAAATTTATTAAAACATCAGTCCAGGACTTTAATTAAGAGTGCGTAACGAAATTTCTCAAGCAAAACATATGTTGTGGGTACTCAAAAGAACGGTCTCAATGAGACGGTTCTTTTGAGCACCCAAAACATATGTTAAAACTGATTGGTAAGAAAAAATTTACAACTTTAATATTGAACATTTTGTTTATCTAAACCTATGATCACAAACCTATTGGCTAATGTTGTTTGGGGACTTGTAAGCAGATACACGCCTTTTTCGTAAGTCTAATGATTATACAGTAAACCTGTGTAAAACGACCACTCTAAAAAAGACCAAAAATGTTTTTCAAGACTAATTATCGCTTAATGCAGGCCAAATGAATTGCAGAATGGTCACTTGGAGCATTCTGCAATACGTTTGACCTTCATTGAGCTACCGTTTGTCATTAGGATATTTGTTTTGTCTGTTTTTGAGTGGCCGTTTTACGCAGGTTTTACCGTACATTTGTATTTAACGATTAACTTCTACATTCATAAATAGTCAATATTCTTCTCATCATAAGCTCATTAAATAAATGATAATTTGTTAAGAAAGTCTCCATCCCCACCTAAAAATCATGCCACTAAAATATCGCAATCGTTGTGTCACTTTGAAATAACAACAACTACACTTTGAGTCCTGACACGAGAAATGCTGACTTTGTTGCATACAAATAACAACGATGCAGACCAGCCTGTAGAGTCTGATCAGACTTTCTAATTCACTATCTAGCAAGCATAGTATCTAGTGTCAAGCGTGTCCCATAGCTGCTGTTCAGCAGACTTGTTTGAGCGTTGTTTGGTTGGAAGTCTCAAAGACAGGTTTTCTCACGGCAAGGCACATTGAAGAAACGGCTGTTATTCAGCGTCATACGAGCCGCGACATGAGATTTCCAACAATGTGGTATGTGCATACGCGCAGTCTGATAAGAGCCTTTGCTTGTCGCTTGAGTATTCTATGACTGTTAAGCTACTGACCGAACAGCATTTGGAGTTTCGAAGATTAACAGGAGGCTGCATAGGCTGGTCTGAGTCTACACATGTCAAAATACTACATTGTTGGAAATCACGTGTCACGGCTCAATTACCTTGTAATAGGGTTCCTCAGACTAGCCACAATTTTCGCTTGCCTGTTCAATTGGTGCACGTAGTGGGCATTAGTGAACGTTGGCTCTAATGGCATGTCGTTTCCCGCATGTATTGGCCAATGGTAATTGTACCATATTGTAGAGGGGCTGCAATCTCCTGCTCAACAAAATAAAGCATTTTTGACATGTGTAGGCTCAGACTAGCCTTTCAGCCTCATTTTAAGCTTAGAAACTCTTAATTATGTTCAGTCAGTAGCCTAACACTCATCAGACTGTGCGTATTCGCAGGCTGATCTAAGGCTTTGCTGGTCGCACATACCACATTGTTGGAAATCTCATGTCATGGCTCAATTATGGTGGCCATGTCCCGAGAAAATTTGGATGTGTTGCAAGCCAACACCAAACGCACAAACCAGAATAAACTCTTCTGCGATGGCTGAATAGTGAATCAGCTTTACATTCTCTGGAAATGTGCAAGTTGAACTTTCTACATGCAAAAGGTCAATATCCTCGTTTGTATCGGTTGCTCAACAGGTTAATTTGAGTCTTATTCGAAATTAGCAATCCCGGAGCATACTCGTATGTTATCTTGTTGTTTATAGAATGGCAGCTCCTATCTAATTACCGCCAAAATGGGCCACCCGCCAGCTAAATAGCGTTTTGCTGCCGGACCGATGATGGCTCAACATTGAATGCTGGCTTGGGAGCTTTGTTATTTTCCAGGGGATCCGGACCCCCTGCCCCTCTCTGGATCCCCACATGAAGACAAATAAAAAAAAGTTGAAAAAAATTCAATCATGACATACATGTATGTAAAACTGTAGCAGCCCCCGTGGTGTCGTGGATAAACCACTCACTTTGTACGAAGGAGTACCTAGTTTAATCCCGGCTACTCAAGTCTGTCAGATGGGTACACATCTCAATATATTCTAAGCTGTTAATGGGACATTTAAAGAAACTCACTCGCACGTAAGACTGTTAAGGAATGCACAAAATATCCGAGGACAGCATTTCCACAAATATTCCATGTCGTACCGAATGCGTCTACAATCGAAACGAGCTACTGTCGTGCCAACCAAGAGTGACAGTGACATAATCTTTTGTTTACAATTGTTAAGTCAAATATTAACTTGTATTATTCATTTGTGACCTCTCAGTATTGACCTTTGGTCGAGTCCATGTTCCTGGGTTGAGCAGATAGTTTACCGTTAACTGTTATAATTTACCGTTAACTTTTTGTAAAAAATCTTTATATCCTTAAAAGCTACATTCAATTTATATCTGTCTCATTGGTTCAGAGGTTGAAACGCTCTCCTGAAACACGCGAATTCGTGAGTTCGAGCCTCAATTCGGACTTGCTTTTTTTCTTGCAATTTTCTTTTGCATCTATTGATGTTTATTTATTTTAATATAGGAAAGTAAAATGATTTTTTCGTGCGTTGGGTACGAATCCCTCATTGTACCCAGCATGGAGTACGATCATTTTTTAACCTGGAAATATAAAAGTTAAGCATATTTTGTACATAGAATAAATCAATTTTATGTAAAGTGAAACCAACAGACAGTTATATGCACGGCCAACGTTGAATGTTTGCCAATTTGAATAAACCCTCTTCCATAAAAAAGTGGCTTAGCATGGCAGTGGTTAGGGAATGACATATGCATGCAAAATGTGATAAAAATATACCATGTGGTCAAGAGCTATGAACATTTTCACGAACTGCGAACGGACGGACGAGCAGACGAACTCAATTAGTGATTATGATGCAGACCCAAGGGTCGTACAATTCCACTATTCTTTAATTACCTTTAGAAAATGGTATCTACTATCTTGACAGCATTTCGGGACAGTGTGGCTGGTATGAACGTAAGTTTCATCTGTGTAACCCGCCTCCCTCAACTCCCTGACCATGCGAAGGTATCTGATCCTGCTGAGGACTACATCTTGTCTCTCCATCAGCACTTTTTGGTTCACCCCACAGCGTGTGTAAGCAGACTTCACTACAGCTGGTGACTGGGACTGTGTGGCGGCGGTAGAACGTCTCCCTGCCCTCCACTATAGTGTAGATTTTATTTTCTTGTCCTTTGGGATCATGGGTTTCATTGTGGAACTTTGAAACTATTTGAGGGTCACTGATGAAGCCTAAATGGCAGAAACAAGCTAGTCTGGCCCAGGAAATATGCACACTCTAGCTTCAGTTCTTTGGTGCAGTCTTTGCTTCCAAAGGATACCCTTTAAAGAACATATTCGTATGAAGGAGATCTTTGCGAAGACGACCCTTGCTGCCAGTGTAACCAATACTCTGTTTGAGCTCGGTTCTGATGTTATCAAGGGTTGACAGAACCTTCCTCAAGGAGTACATGCTGGCGATGGTCCACTGTACAACACCCTGGTCAAAGCCATCCAGTGACACTTTCGATGTAGATGACGGTTGTGCTGCTCGTCTAGCCTGGGTTCCAGTCTGATCGTTTTTTCTTCTTTTTTATTTTTCTGTTTCTTGGTCAAAAATGTCAATATTAATCGAAATCACTAACGGACAACCGATACCTTTTATGTGGCATCTTTTTGTTCTCTTATTTTTTTTAGAATATTAGCATTAGAAAATATTGCCAAAATATTGACGACTGGACCCAGGCTACTGCTCATCATGTGCCTTCTACTTCTCTTCCACAATTTTCTGAGCGGTAGATCTGCTAACGCCAGTGAGTGCTGCAGTCCTGTACCATACACGATTCAGTGACAGTTTCATTCAAGATTTCTTTTCTTCCATGCAGAACTTGTACACGTTTTCAATATTAGCTCCTGCATCGTCGCTGTATCTCCATACAAGCCACGCCATTTTACTGAGTAAAGTCGCTTTACATGTGCATAATACATCAGAACAATGTCATGCTTTTTTTGCAAACATGTAAATCGCGAAAAATTCCTGCTTCATTGCGAAAGCAAAAAAAAAAATAAAAAAAAAGGTTTTACTGGGGCTTGAACCCTCAACCTTGGGCTCAAACCCTCAACTCTGTTTTAAGATTCTTTGAGTACAACCGTTATACTTACTGCGCCATCGAATCGATTGTAAAACTTCACTTGTAAATTCGAATAACTGCATGGCATAACGTTGTAACACCCCTATTTTATGGAGCAGTTCATTATTGTTAGTGCAGTCACGCCCTGATACTTTTAAGGCTATTATACACCCCACTTGCGCTGATCACTTATGTATTAATCCTCTGCTGTGCATAGGATTAATACACACGTGATCTATCGATCATAAGTCCCTGATAGCTTTGTTAACAAACCATGACGTCACTGTCACATTTGGCTGGCAGGACAGTACTAGGCGAGCAATATTTGGGCTCAGGACCCCCCAAAAATGAAAAAAATATCCATAATATGTGCATAAAATAGAAGGTGCACATCTTCAATGTGTGAACACTCATTATGGAAAGTTTGAATGTAAAAGAATGCATACTGTTGGAGTTACAGAAACTGTTAGAGTTACACAAACTAGGCAGCCCCAGAGCATCTCGGATTGAAAAAAAATATCAAAGTTCAACACCCGCTAAAAATGGAAAATATTTATTAAATGTGCACAAAATGGAAGGTGCACATCTTCAATGTGTGAACAATCAATATGCAAAGTTTGAATATAAAGTAATGAATGTTGTTGCAGTTACAGAGTACACAAACTAGGCACCCCTAAGCATTATGGATGGAAAACATGTCTAAGTTCAGCACCCGTCAAAAAATGAAAAAAATGAAACGAGCTTAAAATTGGAGGTGCACATCTTCAATGTGTAAACAATCATTACGCCAAGTCTGAACATAAAGGAATGAATACAGTTGGAGAGCCGGATTACACAAACTAGGCACCGCCTCACCATTTCTGATGGAAAATTTCTAAATTCAACACCCGTCAAAAATTAGAAAAAATATAAAACGTGCACAAAATCAATGTGTGAACAATCATTATGTAATGTAGGAATATAAAGATATGAATACTGTTGGAGTTACAGATTACACGGACTAGGCACCCCTAAGCCTTTCAGATGAAAAAAATGTCTAAGGTCAACACCCCTCAAAAATGAACAAAAAATATGAAACGTGCACAAAATAAGAGGTGCACATCTTCAATATGTGAACAATCATTAGGCAAAGTTTAAATGAAAAGGAATGAAACTTTTGGAGTTACATATTACACAAACTTGGTACCCCGAAGTGTTGCGGACGGACGGCACATCTTCATAGGCGAACAATCATTAGGCAAAGTTTGAATCAAAGGAATGAAAAGTTTTGGAGTTACAGATTACACAAACTTGGTACCTCTAAAGTGTTGCGGACGGACGGGCGGACGGACGGAGTGGATCCACTACTAGGGCTGCTTTCGCTAAAGCGATGCAGGTAAAAATGGCAAAATTATAATCGTGTCTAGGAAAAAAGAGCATTACATTCACATGTGACGTTTCTTTTTTTGGTTAGTATATATATATAACGTTCGCAAGCTATATAATTTAACCAAACCAACTAGCCGCTACAAGTATAAGGTTACGATAGAGTTTTGAGTGATGCCACGTTAAGGGTGGGCAATTCAAGATTACCAACAAGGGTAGCAATATTCGGCGAAAAACAAAACATGCTTCGAATATAGCCACTGTCCAATAGCCTAAGAGTAGCTGTATTCGCAAGAATATAGCTACAGTACGTATCAGTATGCTTCTTTTGAAAACATCTACGGAGCAGCTCTATTCAAAGGTAGCCCGAAACGACTGTAATTTCATAAATTTTCGCGAGGGTTTTGTTTTCGCGACGTTTCATGAACTTGAACCCTCGCAAAATGACGAAATCATTCTGTCGATTACTTATGTACATGTAGGTAAATCATGCTCCAATAGATAATATTTAGCATCGCATACATTAAAAAGTAAGGAGGCAAAGATCAGGAATCGATGAAATCAAGTACTACACCTGATTCAAGCATCGCATACATGTCTTTTGATGATATTCGCGAAAATATAAATTCCCACGAACATTTCTGAATTTTCAATAATGATTTCTGAGCCAAGGCATGAGATTTCCAACAATATGGTATGTGCGACCAGCAAAGGCTCAGACCAGCCTACGCATTCGCGCAGTCTGATCAGAGCCTTTGATAGTCGCTTACGGAATGTATGTGTCTTAAGCTACTGACCGAACAGTATTTGGAGATTCTAAGCTTATAGGGAGGCTGCACAGGCTTGTCTGAGGCTACGATTGTCAAAATGCCACATTGTAGGAAATCACGTGTTACGGCTCGTCTGTTTTGTAAAGCAAAGAGCCTGTACATACCCAAAACCCTATTATGTCTCGTTCTTAAAACTTCTTCTAATGCTTGTTCGTAATGACTTTGATTAACCTCTCTTACGCCCATACTTTTCCTCTCCGTCTGAACCAACGAGGCCGCCATGGCTCTCGTATATTGGTCCAAAGTTAGGGGTGGATCTTGATAATATCGAGTTCTAGCGAGCCAGTGTGGTTCCTTTGATGATGTTCGAAAGTCTGGATGTAGGGATAACATATTGAACACATCTGTCGTGCCACATTTCGGGATACCAATTAAGAAGAAGGCGGGTAGACATCTGAGTTCTCGCTGGTCGTTGTACCAACACGGAGATTTGAGATCTGGTAGAAAAGGAAATGGCTTCTGAAAAATAAAACATATCAATCTTGATGAGCCAATTCATTTGAAAACAATACCTTATGTGGCCTCCTCGCAATAAAACCAGACCCTGAGAATAGCTCGCTTTTTTTCATTGCAATAAATAATTGAGCCACGGCATGTGATTTCAAACAATGAGGCATTTTGACATGAAAAGACTTAAGATGAGCCTGTGCAGCCTCCTTTTAAGCTTAGAAATGATGTTCGGTCAGAAGCTTAACAATTATAGAATATTCAAGCGACTAGCAGTCTGCGCGTATGCACAGGCTGGTCTGAGACATTGCTGATCGCACATATCATATTGTTGGAAATCTCATGTCGCGGCTCAATTATAATTCCAACGCGCGTACATGATAATCGGCTTTATACAGAAACATTTCCGTGATGGATGTTTAACCCCATGACAATTGTCGTCTGCTCCCTTGTCTGCTTATACACTTTGAAAGAGAAGTCTGACCAGGTTTCATAGTGCTTCATTCTATGATCAAAAGTAGTCATTTGAACACATGCAGCAGACTGCAGATAACATTTCAGAACAATATTATTGACAGTATCAGGATTAACCCATAAACGCCTAGCGTTTTTTTTTTGAGGGACAGCGACAAACAGTGAAAAATCAGATCAGACGCCACGAAACTGTTTATTTACAGAAGCTTCTTTTAAAATGAATAAAGATAAAGGAACACCACCCACCAACCCTAAAATTGGATATGGACCTGTCCAATTGATAAGAATGTGAAATTTAATGCCTCGTTGAATAAATAAAGCATTAAATTAAAGAACGGAATTAAAGAATTCGTCATAAATCGGTTAAGATAGTACCTGTTCCATTAGATTTAACCCATTGATCCCTGAGGTCCGTTTTAACAGTCTTTCCTTGAATTGCCTTATACCATTCGCCAGAGAAGAGTGTCCAAGCGCCTGTTGTTCCTCCTCTGACAGAGTAATCTGAAAGCATTTGTGCATGCTCATCTGATCATTCTTGACTGATTGTAGAGAACCTACAATTTCGTCAATACTTGTGTATAGTTGGGCTTGAAGATCACTCGGATCAATCCTGATAGTTTGAATACAAGCAGGAATTCCAGCCGTAGAGGTTTCTCGGCCCACAGCATGAAGCAGATTGGTCTGTAGTAAGTATACTATGAGTGTTGGTACAACCACTAGTATCACAAGTAGGACCAAACGTTTCGCAAATCGAATTCTGGAAATAAATCATTCAATCCATTAACTAATACAAATTCAGTTGCGGAGCCAGATGGGGTTCAGGGGTTCGCACGACAAGCAACATAGCAAAGGATTCGAATGGAGTATATTTAACCCATATAAGCCTAGCGTCCTTTTTGTTGGACGTAGACAAACAGTAGAAACCCAGATTAGACGCCGCAGAACGTGACGTCTGATCAGGGTCTCCATTTGTTTATTACAAAAGTTTATATCGAAAATTGAATAAAAATGAAGAAACGCCCCTTAACACGGATTTGGACACATCCAAATTAAAGAGAGCAGCAAATTCTATTCGGCTTAAATGGGTAAATGTAGTACGTAAATGCATTTAACCCTTCTGCTACGTTGGCAAATGGTGAAGTTCCAGATATAATGCGACAATTCATCAGGGTCTGCACTGTTTACTAAGACTATCTATATTCAGAGATTTGTTTTAATTATTGCCTGTTACCCCTCAATATATACAATGAACCACCCTGGCTATTTCAAACTTTATGGGAAATTCTATTGGTCCTTAAAGGTTAATTTGCATAAATGGATCGATCGAAACGAAAATTTGAACTTAGAAATGCCTACCTATATCGCCAAAGTCGCATAGTCATCCTTTAGTATACTCTGTGATGATGAAAACATCTGTGCTATTTTATACACTGTTTAGATCTTATAAATTCTACATAATATTCATAACAACAACCCTGTTCAATCCACAAAAGGCTCACGGCCCTTACAGCGTTCACGGTACGCTACAAATGTACTGTTCATATCATTCTCAGAAAGGACTTTTACTTTTAGGGAAGGCTTTCTGTTATAACAAAGTAAAGTTACAAGGAGTACAGACATCTATGGGGAATCCTGAGGCCTTGTTCATGACATTATCTTGCATGAGTGTAGATGAACACATTTTGAGCGGACATTTGTGACTATTTTTCCATCAGTCTAAACATTTGTTTTGTTGCTTCAATGAACGGTACCACGGAGAGGATTCCTTTTGATATCTACATTTCAACATATGTTTTAGAAGATTAAATTTTAGTTACACACTCTTATTTAAAGCCATGTACTCAGATGTGTGATAAGGATCCTTATTAACGTGTCACAGCAATGCAATCTGTTCACCAGCTGCGTTTAATAGACTAAACAGTGTTTCATGCACGGATCCAGAAAGTTTTTAGAGGAGGTCCAACTATGACAACGGTTGTGTTTTTGTTGGGGTTGTTTTGCTCTTTTTTAACCAAAATGAACATAAACTAATAGCTGGATTGAGGGTAACCATTGTACATATATAGAACGTCTCAATTTCGAAAGAGTACCTCAACAAAGGTTTTGATGAAGAAATAAGAAAACAACATTGAATGCATTTTAGCACACTTGGTAGGCGGCGATCGTCAAGATCGCCGCCTACCAAGTGTGTTAAATTTATCAAAACTGCTCTATATTAAAAATCATTTTGGATCGCAAAAACAAAACTTTCGACCGTCCAAAACATTATTGATCATCATGATATACATTTCTTGCAATCGTAAACGTTGATCTTGGCGGTCAGAAACGCAATTGTGTTACGTTATGGATCATACTTAGTTGAAGTTGTAGTTCAGGATTACCGCATACTAGTTGTGTTTTAAAGGATCGCAAACGTTTTTGTTTACCGCAGACTAGCTTTCACAGCACGCAAAATGTTAATTTGCATATTGCAAGCGTCAAATGGATACAATTCTTTGGGATATCAGATGTAACATATTTTAACAGGTAATGCCTACTTTAAACGACAACACTTCCGTTATGACTCAGCGTTGATGTGATCAGGGAAGGTCCAGATCCACTTGCGCATAAGTTTATTATATAAAGCATATTGATAAAACACATTCAAACAAGCATAATGACTGAAGAAAGCCTGAGTGGAAAAGGTTTCAAACAGGTTAAATAGAAACTTATTGCCAGTTCCACTTTGAACTATCAGAAGCTGCAATGTGTTTTTTGTTTTGTTTTTTTTTTAAATAATACAACATGCAACTTGACAAACTCATTATAATATGATGACATGCTTCAAGTCCAGGGAAGGGGGTACTCTAATATTTTCTTAATACGTAGGCTTGGACATAGCATCTACTGTTTACCCAAAAATATCAGGAATATCAGGCATTACCAAAAATATATTTGAAATTTCAATTCTGTACTTTGACCTTAAGAAAAGCCCTAAAATGTATATAAATGACCATAAAAAAATAGTCCAGTTTTTTATGACTTCCCAAAGATTATCCACAATTTTATCATATTCATTTTTCGGAAAACCCACAAAATACTGATATTGAAAATAATGATTTGAGCCTACATATAGATGAAAATATCAGAGTACCCCTGGGTCTTCCAGTTTTTCTTCAAAATACGTCTTTGTATAGACTAATCTCCTAGTGTTTGTGTGATTCTAGTAACGACTCTTGTGTCACTATCCGATAACACTTTGTACTAACATACTCATGTGGCTTATATGAAAACCAAAGTTTGCTTACTTTCTTAAATATAATGTCTTATACGAGCAATTAACAAATCTATCCCTCAAAGGTTGTCTTGCTCATATAATTAAAATTAATAGCTTTTGCAGTTTTAACAACAAGATCAGGGCACCTCTTAAAGGCTGTAAGCTATGTTTCATGTTAAAATAAATGAGCAAGAACATTGACTTGATGTAAAGGATGATATTTCTGAAAAAGAATGCAAATTTTTCGCTTGTTTTTCTCTAGCCTCTAGTGTTTTGAATTTAGGAATTAATTCATTATTGATTATTAAGCCAGTGAACCTTTAATACAGTTGTAATAAACACACTTTTTTCAATATTTCCTGATATGTATAATACTAAAATATCGATATAGAGACATAGAAATGATAGTTACATGCTTAAACAAAGTAAGAAAGAAGGCAAAGATCAGGAATCGATACAATCGAGCACCACACCTGACCAAGGAAACCACATGGGAAAGTGACAAAACAAATAAACAATTACATAAAAGAGAGCCAAGAGGTAGGCAATTTTGTAAATGTTCCTGGTAAATGAGCTAATCCTTATCCAGGTCCTACATAATGTCTGTCTTTATGTCTGCTTCTGCGGCAATACAAATGTCTGCCTCATCTCATTTAAGCCAGTATTATCATCAAACTTTATTTTGACTGCAAGTTGAGTAAGGGCCTGTTCCATCTAAATGTCCTTTTGGCATTCTGCAGACATATTCTATCGAAATAAAATTCAAAATGCGTCGTAAAACGAGATGTTTGCACTCTGTAAGCTGAGCGTTAGCATGTTATAGCTTGTTGCATATGTTACTACATCGATTTCAGAATAAGACAATTGAAAGATTTAGCTACAGAAAGAAGACCTTAAACTATCTAATCAGTTAACACTCTAATAGAGTCTACATACTGGATGTCTTTTCTAAATATGAAAGCTGTTTAACATCAATGCGGCTTCCTGTATTATCATGTACGCCAAATTTAAAAGTGGCGATTGTTGCTATCGTCATTTAGCTTAACAACTGCTCTGTGTAGTTTTCAAACGGTTTAAGATTAGGTTTGACTTCCATACTCAATTGACTAATATCAAAAACAAAGTTTGTTTTCTATTTGAATATATTGTCTAAAATGAGCTAATATAAGTCCTGCCCCGGTTTAACTGACAAGTAAATTTTGGTATTACCGTACAAGTAAAACACATGTGGAACCTATTGCAGCTTGTAAATATTTTACATGTCCTTAGACTTTTTTTACTCAACTATCTGCAAGTTGTCACCAAGTTTCTATGATCAGGACACCTATATAAGATGTAACATATTTAACAAAAGTCAAAAGTAAGAAAGAAGGTAAAGATCAGGAATCGATACTATCAAGCACCACACCTGACCCAGGACACCACATGGGAAAGTAACAAAACACAATAAAATATCACACACAAGAGCACCAAGAGGTCAACCCTTTCCCAGCAGGTGACCACAAGGCTACAATGAATAGACAAGAAAACACGAAACACAAATAGCAAAAATGATCCACAAAAGAAGTACCGCCTTGGAACCGTCAGTTAAAACACCTGTACTGGAGGGCTTAAACAAGTTTCCCAGCCCTAACATCACCCTTTGTTCAGATGTGGATCAAGACACATAGATGCTTGGTTTTGCATGAAAGACCCCTAACTTATCATTGAAATATCTCCTAGAACATATAAATCAAGATATAAAAAGGATATAAAGCAAAGATAAGGACTCAACAGTACATAAAACTGAATACCGGAGTGAATGGTGTAATCAATGAGCAAGGCAAACGTCTAATGTCATAGATGATATTTCTGAAAGTGTCAATATATATCACATGTGTACTTATTAATCTCTGGTCTTAGGTGCCAAAACATTAGAAAATATATTCATTTCTGATTATAATGTCCATGGACTGTTGTTACAGATGTTATCTGTATTTTGTGGAGCATAGGCAAACAGTGCAAAACCAGATCAGACACCACAGAACGCGGCGCCTGATTAGGTTCTGCACTGATTGCTTAGAGAATGAACAGTTAAAATTTTGAAGAAAGTTGACACGTACACCCCGACAACTCTTAAATACGAAATTAATTCATCAAAAATGATAAGGGTAGGAAATTTCGTTAGACATCTACATCTCATCTATATGGTACACGCTGCCGTCACACTTGGCTAATATAGCGCGGATTGGTTGCGGCTTAAGTAAAGAAAAGTAGGAAAATGTTACGAACGGTAGAAGTGAAAAAAATATAAGATATTGTTAGGAAACAACTTGGGCAAATGCATATTCGTCCCTTCATTTCCGTCCAAGCTAGCTATCATGGAAGTACCAAGGCACACGAAGTCCTGTCCAAGACAGCACAGAAAATCCTCAGGTCTTCCTTACATTTGACCGACCTTACTTAGTTCAAAATGACGTTTTAGAGAGGTAGCGAACCGGGACCCTCAGTCACAGTGGCTGGGAGGGAATTCCAGAGACAAAAACTGTAATTATGATAGTCACTGGAAGTTTGTATCTGCCTATACTTTAGAGAGGGATGGGATCTTGTTGGGCTCAATGCTGCTGTTAAGTATCGCTCTGCTGGAATGTCGATAAGGGCATGAATAATATTGAAGGACATCTTGATTCAAGTGTATCCCATTCTAGATGGTCCCACATTGATGTTACGCTAATCGTGTTGTGATATCTGTTGGTCACATAACAGGTAGCTCTGCGTCATACCATCTTGATCTTCTGTATGTGCTCCTGTGTGTAAGGGCTCCATACTGTGGAACAATACTCAAGCAGTGGTCTAACCATGGATCGATATGCTGAAGTCTTTGTACTTTCATTGCTGACTCTCAGGTTTCGTCTCAGGAATCCCAGCATGATATTTGCCTTTTTGACTGTCTGATCTATATGGCGTTTCCAGGAGAGCTCCACACCAAGATATCTTGTATAATCTTCGTTCTGCAAGACGTGGCCCTTCAATGTATAGTCCATAGGAGCTGTCTTTCTTGATCTTGATTCCATGCTGACAATCTGTGAGGATCTTATACTCATCTAAGTGGTTTAGGACATTACTGGTAATCACATGCTCCTGGATCTTGCAGCAAATACTTGTGAGAGATACTGGCCTGTAGTTGCTAGACTTGAATTTATCCCCTTTTTTGAAAATTGCAGTGACATTGCTGTTCTCCAGATCTTCGGTACATAGCCAGTATCCACGCTTTTATGACGATTGGGTATATCCGCTACGTCTTGTGGGTTAGCATGGAGAGTTCCGTTGTCCTTTAAGGGTGCAATTCCACTGGAATCTTTCCGAAGGGACTTGATGTATGCCCAGAACCTTTTCTGTTTTGGTTATTGCTCTTGGTCTAGTTCCACAACCTCGATGTTGTTGTCTATGAAATAACCAATAGGATTGTCGTTCAGTTTCTGAAGTCTTGTCTTTGTCTCTTTGTACATTCTTATATCCTTTGCTTTCCTTGTCTTCCTCTGTTTTGCAAAGAGTTTCTTACATTTGCGGGTGAGCGGTTTGACCTGTTTGGAAATCCATGGCGTATAAACCGTGTTGCGGTTTATGGTCTTGGCTGGTATATAAGACTCCATCAGTAATTGTATCTTTTTCTTAAATCTGGTCCAGAGTTGCTTCCCATCCTCGGTCTTTGCCAATTCTTCAAACTCAATTTGGAATGCCCTCAGTTCCTGCTTAACCCTAAAAGCGCCAATCACAACTGCAGCAGAAGACAAATTTTGTGACATCCTGCCCAAAATAAGATATGATTTTTCATGAGAATTCTCATGAAATATCATGCCTTATTTGCTATTTTTGAAAAAGCAGCAACATTTGAAATTGACGTCTGCTGCAAATTGTAGGTGGCGCTTTATGGGTTAATGCCTTCATAGTCAGCATTCCTATACTGAAACATTTTCCTGGGTGATGTTTTGCTTTAACTCATTAGGCGGAGACTGGATTCAATGATGACTGCTTCGTGGTCTAAAATTCCAGGTATTACTTCCACCTTGTTAATAAGTGTCTGGCTGCTTGTAAAGAAGAGGTCAAATATGCTGGAGCTTGTTTCAGTGACTCTGATTGGTTCTGCTACCACTTGATCCAAATAGAAGTCTCTCGTTGTGTTCAACAGCTGATGTGCAGACATAAATGGGTTAAATATTATTAAGGACAAGTATCCAACTTGATATTGAAAGTTGATAAGTCTAAAATTTTCCTAGACAACTTATTTTAATTGGCACCCTAAGCACAGTAAAAAGTAAGTGTTACGTTACGCCAAATTTAGTGTACCTTTCGATAGCTTAAAAGCTACATTTTTTTTTGGTTGTGCTAATCTGGAGAAAACTTACAACAATAAGAGGTAGACTTGAAAATTGTTGCCCCAAGTTGTTTGAGTAGTGAGTTAGTATAAGTTTACACCAGCTGTTTTGGGATAAAGCATAGTGTTGGCCTCGACGCAAGAAAACCTATCTTTGTGGTTTGCGAAGAATAAAAACGCAGATCAGCCTGCGCATTCGCGCAGACTGATCAGCGCCTTTGTAATTTGCTAATTTGAATGTATAATATCTCAATTCGCTACAAGTGAAAAGTCAATTTTCGAGCTAGCTTCTGTAGCTGAGGAGACTGGTTTTAGTCTCACTTTGTCGGAATCCCCGAAGACAGGCTTTGTCTCGAGGCCAAGTGTCAAAGGACATGCGCGGATCCAGAAAGTTTTGTCAGAGCGGGTCCAATTTTAAAGCTTTTTTTTGATGAGGGGGGGAGGGGATATGGATCAAAATACCACTACTAGCGGCCGGGCCATCATTGGCCCGCCAGCGAAACGCTATTTAAATGGCGTTTCTCTGGCTTGGCGATGATGGCCCTACATTGAATGCTGGCTCGGTAGCCAGGTAACTTTGTGATTTTTAAGGGGATCCGGACCAGTATTGCTGAGAAACCCTATATTTTTGTGATTTTCCAGGGGGGGGGGGGGTTCAGACCCCCTGCCCCGCCTTTTGATCCGCCCATTTGCGCGCCTTATTAACAGTATTATTTATATTATTTCAGGGCAAAAATGGACTAGCCGCCAAGCGGATGTTTGAAATGTTTACAGAGGGCCCCCCAGTTGTTGCGGTCCTAGGTCCTACTTTATCCTCTGAACTGACGGTAGTCGGACAGATTTCTCCATTCTATAACGTGTTACATGTAAGAAAAAGTATCTATCTATCAATCTATCTATCTATCTATCTATCTATCTATCTATCTATCTATCTATCTATCTATCTATCTATCTATCTATCTATCTATCTATCTATCTATCTATCTATCTATCTGCCTTTGTCTGTCTGACCTTACGTCTGTCCGTCTGTCATTTTGGCTTTCTTAACCGAATATTTGTATGTATATGTCTGTCTGCATATCTGCCTGTCTCTCTGCTTATTTGTATATTATATATGTCGTGAATTTCCATTTGTTCCTTCGGTAACCAGTAAGCTTCGGGTACTGCTTTATTTGTGTTTGACAAGAGTATTAAAATATAGAATTCAGCTTGTGACCTCTTTTCTAGCTGTTAGTGTGGAACCTATTGCTAGATAACTTTGTATTAACCCAGCAAGTACACCATTGGGCCGCCATTGGCCAACCTGTGAAACGCCATACGAATGGCGTTTCACTGATGGGCCGGTGGTGGCCCGCTGAAGTATGCTTGCCAGGTTACTTTTACTTATGCCAAGTCAGCATTTAGAGCCGGGCCATCATCGGCTCGCCAGCGATTTGACATGTAAATAGCATTTCGCTGGCCGGCTGATGGTGGCCCGCTCTTTGCTTACTGGGTATGGCGTTAAAATGAGCATTTTTATCCGATATAAACCAGACGAACAATACCTTAAATCATAACATTAAAGCTGCATAGTCTGTAACTTTTGATCTTTTAATTTTAGAAATAATGTTTCTATTTTTTAAGAAAACAGTAAAAAAAACTAAAATTCAGGTATAAACATTTTACCAATTTCGTAAATCTTAATTAAAGCTGCATAATCTGTAACTTTTGATATTTTCATTTTAAAAAAATGTTTCTGTTTTTCAAGAACACATTAAAAATACTAAACTTCAGGTATACATTTTACCTTTTTCGTAATAATTAACAAATTATTAGTGCCAAAACAACAGCATTTATGTTAAAAATTAACTGTCTAGAATTATTGGAGGGACGCAAATAATTACAAACAAGAGAAAATACACCTGTTTTTATAAGATAATTCACTTTTCCATGCAGTTTCCAGCTGTAGAAATTAGATTTATTGTGACAACATAACTTTATTCTACTTTTACAAATGATTTAAAAAAGAAATTTTTTTTTTCGAAAATGTTCATAGTTACAGAGTATGCATCTTTAACAAATGATCAGTATCAAAACAACAGCATTTATGATAAAATTAACCGTCTATAATTATTGGAGGGACGCAAATAATTACCAACAAGAGAAAACACACCTGTTTTATAAGATAATTCACTTTTCCGTGCAGTATTCAGCTATAGTGAACAGATTTATTGTGAAAACATAACTAAAATCTACTTTTACAAATGATTTAAAAACAAAATAAAAAAAAATCGAAAAATGTTCATGATTGCAGACTTAGTCTCTCTAATATAACCATAAGTGAAAACTCTTTTCGTTTTTTATACCCCGCCACACTTTAATGTCGGGGTATTATGTTATACCCTTCGGTGTCTGTCCGTCTGTCCGTCCGTCCGTGCTCACCATTTCCGATCGATAACTTGAGTATTTATTCACGGATTTTTTTCAAATTTTGCATACATATTGTTATCGGCGATGAGTGGTATGGGATTGTTAATGGGCAAAATCCGTTTTTTTAAACGGAGTTGCTGCCCCTTTTCGTATTTGAAAAATGGTTTCTGGCCTGTTATTCCTTTACCGTTCATGATATCTGAATGAAA
The DNA here is from genome assembly GCA_964019695.1 of Loripinus fragilis. Lineage (NCBI taxonomy): Eukaryota > Metazoa > Mollusca > Bivalvia > Lucinida > Lucinidae > Loripinus > Loripinus fragilis. The sequence continues at coordinate 31,901,814 of OZ026519.1, read as the reverse complement.
CTTCACAGATATGTTGCACATCAAAGGTTACATATTGTGACTAAGGACCGTCACTCTGTCTTTCCCAGTTTGTGAGTTATCCGCCCTTGATAGGTCTGAAAAAAGGTTTTTGACCTATTGTTCCTTTACTATATGGAATATCTGAATATAACTTCACAGATATGTTTCACATCAAAGGTAACATATTGTGACTAAGAACCGTCACTCTTACCTTTCCCGTTTGTGAGTTATCCGCCCTTGATTGAATTAAAAAATGTTTTTTACCCGTAGTTCCTTTACTATGTGGAATATTTAAATGAAACTTTACAGATATGTTTCACATAAAAGGTTACATACTGTGACAAAGAACCATCACTCTTACTTTTCCAGTTCATGAGTTATCTGCCCTTGATTGATCTGAAAAATTGTTTTGACATGTAGTTCATTTACTATATGGAGTATCTGAATGAAACTTCACAGATATGTTGACCATCAAAGGTTACATATTGTGGGTAAGAATCGTCACTCTTACCTTTCCAGATTGTGAGTTATCCACCCTTGATTGATCTGAGAATTGGTTTTTGACCTGTAGTTCATTTCATCCGTCCGTGCTCACTGTTTCCGATCGATAGCTTGAGTATTTATGCACAGAATTTTTTCAAATTTTGCATACATATTGTTATTGGGAATGAGTGGTATGGGATTGTTAATGGGCAAAATCCGACCATTTTCGATGGAGTTACTGCCCTTTCTCCCTTTAAAAAATGGTTTCTGGCCTGTTATTCTTTTACTTTTTTTGATATCTGAATGAAACTTCACAGATATGTTGAACAGCAAATGTTACATATAACAACGAAGGACCGTCACTCTTACCTTTCCAGTTCATGAGTTATCTGCCCTTGATTAATCTGGAAAATGTTTTTGACCTGTAGTTCCTTTACTATATGAAATATCTGAATGAAACTTCACAGATGTTGACCATCAAAGGTTACATATTGTGACTAAGGACGTCATATCACTGTCTATCTCAGTTCTGTTGCTATTTAGGCATTATATATCTCACAAAATAACTTTCGGTGCCCCCAGCAGTGGCGGGGTATTATGCAGTGCTTGCGGTGCTTTTATTATAGTATGAAATGTGCTCATTTTAAACGGACGAAGCGCTTTTTATTACTTCTATTAAGCATCATACTCACAAAAAATGATTGGCAAGTGCCAGGCGATTCTATTCAAGCATACGCATGCCTTTTGGTGTGTGGCAAATTGGCTTACCATTTATCCTTAGGAATGAATTTTGAAACATTCAAGTGAAGTTTAATATGTAGGACGTGGACAAATCCATCTGATTTTGAACCCCTGCAACCCGATTTGGACCAAACAATGTATTAAATGGTAATATCATATATTATGGGTTTCGTCGCGAGAAAACCTGACTAACAACAGAGACAGAGACGAGCCTGCGAATCCGCGAAGACGAACCAGCGCCTTTGTTCTTCGCTCGCGAGAATGGTCGCTAGAATTGCTTCTTGTTTCTGGCTAGTATTTGTTAAATCCGCTTTTTTCTTTATTTCCGAAATTTCTCAAGGTCAAATTATATATTTTCTTGTAAATGCATCTCCTTCTAAATTGTTAGACGTAGCAACTTAAAACTTTGTATCTGGTAAAGACACATGATGTAGAGGGTACTGGGCAACATTTCGTGTTACATTGACCCAAAGGTTAAGGTCAAAAAATGTATTTTTGTCAATGCATCTCCTCCTAAACCGTTAGACGTAGTAGCTGCAAACGTTGAACCTGAATAGGCCGCATGATGTAGAGGGTACTGGGCAACATTTTGTGTGACCTCAAGTCCAAGGTCAAATAATGTATTTACTTGTAAATGCATATCCTCCCAAATCATTAGACATAACAACGTCAAACTTTGTATCTGGATAGGTCACATGATGTAGATGGTACTGGCAACATCTTGTGTGACCTTAACCTCAAGATCAATGCCAAATAATGTATTTTCATGTAAATGCAGCTCCTAAACCGTTAGAGGAAGCAGCTTCAAACTCTGCAGCTGCATCAGTCACATGATGTATAGGGTACTGGGCAACATTGCATGTGATCTTGACACAGAGATCAAGGTCAGAGCTCAAATACTGTATTTTATTTCTAAACCTTAGGAAATTGCAATTTGCAACTTAAAACTTTGCAGGTGAATGGGTCAAATGATGTAGAGGGTGCTGAGCAATATTAAGTCTAACCTAAATGCCAAGGTTAAGGTCAACGAATGTATTTTTTTAAATGTATATCCTTAACCCTTTGATGAAACCACTTCAAACTTCCCAGGTCTAATTGGCAACATTGTGTTTAACCATGACCCCAAGGTCAAGGTCAAAAGTGAAAAAGCGGGTATTTGCGAGGGTGTACCATCGACTGCATTCTAGTTGTATTTGTAGCTTAGCAGGCTTGTTTGAAGGCGTACCTGACGGCGTTCCTGGACGCAAACCATAAAGTCAGGCTTTCTTGCGTCGCGGCCATATTACGTGAAAAGTGCATTTACAACCATACAACAAGTAAGTGAGTACTGCCGGGAAAAGCCACAATCACAGACCACGGACCATACCATGGGATCGAAAGGGAAAGGCATAGAACAATAACAGTCACAAGCACACAAGAACACAATTGAATACACAGTTAGGAAACATCTCTGTTTCATCCCACTCTTCACCCATTGCTACTCATATATGCGATGTGTGTTTGTGTACCTTTTAAGTGAACTTTAATTTATTGGTTGCAATTCCTAACTTGCGCATGGAAGAAGCGAAAAGGTCTGACGAGAATGCTCGTGTGAGCCTTCGCTGCCCGATATCATGGTTATGCGAACATTGCCAAATCTTGTCGTAGCTAACTAATACATGTACATTATCATTATTTTTTATCCCCTTTTATCTAGCTGTCATACATAGCATCAACATCCTCGACGGTTCAAAGAGAGCTGTTTCCAACGTTATTTAAGGTGAATCAAATAATGGACGACCTGAACCCACTGCGTATAAAGATGCTACAATACTTCAACTGGGGCCGAGTGGGAACCATTGTCTTTCAAGATGATACATCCACTTCTGTGAGTATTTGACCTTACAAATATATAAGGAAATCCAGTTATTATAAGAACAGCGACGAACGTTTTGGTTCCTATTGCATGGTCGAGCAGCGAAGGCTAAGGCAAGTCTGCGCATATGCGCAGACTTGTCTGAGCCATCTCTGCTTGCATACACAAAGTATAGAGGTAGAAAAAGATTCACAGCAAAAATTAGACATCTAACCCAGCTAAATACGTCAGATTGGTGTCTGATAACTCTTTACCTATTAGAGACGCTACTTCACGCTTTTCGAACAGAGCAGCTTCAAATCAGCAGACCCAAATCAAGAAGCTCTTGTAGAAACTGCCTGATCAGTGTCTACTCTGCTTGCTTTTGGAGAGATGATACATTGTATTTCTGATGGTACACTATTGGCCCTTACAAGAAGTTTCTTTGTTCTATGTACCAACATTAAAGTTTATTTATATAATTATTCATAGTGGGTGGGCCTAGCATGAATATTCATGAAGGAAATGGTTAAAGGCATTCGCGCATATGCGATAAACATCAGAATCTCGTGTACTAACAAATATACACTGTATAATCGAATTGAACATCGTTTACTCGAAGTATGTGTGGTCAGGGATTTTACTTTGAGGTATAGGTAGTTGGTTAGTGTTGGATATTACATAATATTTGACAAAAAAGTACAAAAAGTGTTTATTTTTCCTTATTTCTGATCAGGAAATACGTGATGGGGGCATAAGAACCGTATCACTGAGATAGTTTTATAAGTTCCCACAACGTTTTTTAGGAAATAAGACGTCGGGCTCCTTAAACATTGTTGGGAATCAGGCAATTTAACGTCATTCTAATGGTTTTGAGAGTACTACTGTACCATTGAACTTAATTCCCATGCTCACCATTCCTGCGTAAGATAACTCAGAAATCAATTGAGAGTGTTTATTCCCCCTGTCAAATAGGCTGTCAAACAGCAACACACACCAATATAACGCACCTTATGTGATGGAAGGGAATATTACTAGGCAGTAAACAATACTAATGTTAAAATTACATCATATAACAGCATTTGTGAAAACGTATGCAAGCTTCAAAAGAATATTTTGGTTAGGGAGTCCTGATTTGAATATATATTTACCAACTAAACTTCAAATCAGCATTTTACAGAAAATGATTTTGTTAGGAAAACAGTGTCTCACTTGAGGGGTAACGCTACAGTAGTGTTTCATGAAACATCAGACGCATCGTTGAGGTGTGAAAATACAAGTATTGTATCCTGTATGTACTTATAGATTCTTCCTTTTGGTTTGATAGAAAAACTTATAGAATTTTAGGGTTCACAGATTATAATTTCAAAATAAGATTATATACATCTTGCTCTGAAGTTCACTTTTGTCATAGCAAACAGTGAAAGCCCTAATGAAATGCCTCATAATATCTAGGTCTCAACAGTTTGCCACAGAGTCACTGGTATACAAAGGGAATTCACCTAGGTTAAGAGTTGATAACCCCAATTAACGAAATCATAAGACGGCCCGCGTATGCCTAAAGCGATTTGGTGAATAATAGAAAAATGTACTCGATCTTAAAGTGCCGCTGCGCCAGAGAATCTCGAAACATAATTCAGAATACATGGAATTGTCTTCATACAACGTCATGCAGCGTTTATAGCAATATTGGAAAGGATTATACCTGATTAACGGAAGTTGCTAAGAAGGCGTGTAGATTGGTCGTTAATTAACCTGATGTGATTGAGAGTTTAAAGGTGTATGACCACGTGAAATGTACTAAATATGAAACTAGACCCCGAGGTTATGAAACTTTTTGTCATGCTAAATTCAGCTGAGCAGGAAATTTAGCATGATCGTAAATGTTTATAAGCCAACATTTGTTGGGATTTCAACATTTATTAGCCTGATAAATACAACATCTAAGAGTTTGAAAGCAATAAAGGTCTGTATTCTATAGTATTTAAATTGTTTTGGAGCAGTTGCAATTTCTTGCTTAGTTGGGTCGAGAATGAAAAAAACGTTTTATAACCGGTTTCTCAGAGCAAAAAAAGATCAATTGCACGCATCAATACGAAATTAATTAATTAAACATTTCATTTGTTTTTTGAGATGTGATATAACCACCTGTCATACCCTGAATGGCACTTATAGCAAGAACCAGTCAACATCATTGTGACGTTATCGGCATTGCGTCAGTTGCTATGCTAGAGCCATTATTGTTATGTTAATCTTAATCTATTAAACATGAGTTATTGAGACATTACATTCTCGCACACCAGATCGTAATTTACGTTGTTTTTACCCATGTTCTATCTCACATACTGGTAGCAGCAGCCCGTGGGAAAGATAAAAAAAAACCAACAGTCGCACGTAGGCCACACGATGGTCGCACGTCGATATGTGACGTCATTGTAATGTTAAAATTACGTTACCAGGTCGCATCTCAGCGTCTTCAGGATTTTCTTGAAGATTTTTTTCATGGTTTTCCAATATAAGATGAGGTATTTAGTGGTGAGCAAGAAAAAGAATCCATTATTCGTGTGAGGATTGATAGAAAAATCTTTTTCGCCCATTTATCGCTCAAGACAAGCTGTTCCATAGGCAAAACGCCATGCGGAATTATTATCCCATCCACGTGACCTGCTTATCCCATCCACATGACCTGCTTATCCCATCCACGTGACTTCAAATTATAATAATTTAGGCTGTTTTCAGAGCATTATACGCCTAAATATTATGTAGAAATATCAAAACGACAATATTTAGTGCGTTTGTCATTTTCGCATTGTTGAATGACGTCAAAAACATTTTTGACGTCAATAAAATGCAACAACAATGTGACGCACGTTGTTGACACAGTTTGGCGCCACGACGTCTTTGTCAATAGATACCAACGTTAGTTTCAAAATATTTAATCCATTTTTGTTCAGTTTCATGTCCCTTTATATGTTTTAATCTAGTTGATGAATTTGGATCATACATAACTTTTTCAACCGTCTGATTTACAATTTTACTAGGTGAATGACCATTATTTTTGAAATTGTGATAAAGAAATGTGCTCACGAAACCTGGTCTTGAGGGTTCGACCAGTTTGCCCAACATATTGCATTCCAGAATTAATTTCAGTTCAAGTTATAACATAATCAGATCAGATGAAGTTCGGTCCATACCATTATCATTGATTATGGAAAATTGCCTACCATTTACAGATGATGTAATGGTAGTTTTAGTACATAAATGTGTGCAATAAACATACCTCTTGGCATTGCACTTAGAAACATTAGGATATATTACGCGTATTTTGAATGCATTAAATGGTTTAGTATACTTCCTGATAATAGGAGACCCAAGAGCAGATAACTTAATGGTAGGAAGCATATCCTAATGATAAGTCAATAATTGTAAAGTACAATATGACGTTGCGTTTCCGAGTGAAATAACGCCATGCAATAAAATCGATAACCACTAGTGGTTTACAGATGTTTCGGGAAAATGTATGACGTCCATAACAACGTACATAAAGACAAAAGTTAAACTTTTTACGCCTGAAATGAGATTTCAAAGTCATCTTAATAGAATCTAATATTCGTGCTCTTTTATTATTGAATTTATTAAACTCGTTGGGAAAAAGAGATAAAATGCTCGGCAAGTTTCGCATATCATCTCTTTTCCTCAACTCGTTTAATAATTTCAATAAAACATAAGCACTCATGTAAGATCCTCTATATATTTTACGTTTATATTCTTTTCTTATTTTACAGCAAATGAACATGTTTCATGATCTTCTGAAGCTATATAACATCACCCTTGTGACGTCAGCCGTCGTGTCAGATAATTCGGATCTTAGAGTTATCATAGCCAGATTGCTGGTAAGATACAATATGGAATCTTTCATTTACTTTGTACTATCATATGACTTCGCGCGTATGGGAGAGATGTAACTACATTTACTAAAATGTGTATACATATTTTGGTAACGTTATCAATGACGTCCATGACGACTTAGTGTACATAGCCTAATGGCAAAATACGCCAGAAATGAGATTAAAAAGTAATCTGAGTGTCATTATGATAATAGAATCTAACATTGAATGTCGTGCTCTTGTACAGGGTGATCGAAAATATCTGATACTGTTTTAAGGTCTAATAAATAAATACCCACTAACACAATAGATTAATGTATGTACAATTGTAAAGAGAAATGTCACAAATTTTCCTCAAAACAAGAGTATTTGAAGACGATGACGTCATGACGTCGCAGATGGCGTCATCAAATATGCGTTTATGTTCAAGATCAAATCAGAAGGTTGCAAAAATATAAACTAATTCTGCTCCTTGTTAAACAAAATCTCCTGTTGTTGTTATATGCATGATGCAGAAAAATATTCTGAAGATGACAGGGTCACAAAGCTTTAGGTAAAGCAGCTCGTTTAAGGATTTCATTAGACTGGGTCATTTGAGGATTGTCAACAAAACAACAGTTGCAAATTTAAAAAAAGGCTTGATGTCATTAAAGCGGAAAATGGACGTCACAATACAGAGTAGTGTAAATCTTGATTGGTGAGATTCATTACCATCCTGACTTTAATGTACAATAAAACTTATAAATCTTTAGTTTTAGTAGGCATACTGATATTTAAAATCAAGTGATGTACAGGCATGTAACAATGACAAGACGCTAAAAAGGTATCAGATATTTTGGATCATCTTGAATTATTTAATTAATTAAACTCGTTGCGGAAAAGCCTCGCATCTTATCACTTTTCGTTAAATAAATTCCATAAAACATTAGCACTCATGTAAGATCCGCTATCAACACAGGATATTGAATAATTTCAATAAATCATGAGCACTCATGTTAGATCCGCTATCAACACAGGACACGGAATAAATTCAATAATACATGAGCACTCATGTAAGATCCGCTATCAACACAGGATACGGAATAAATTCAATAAATCATGAGCATTCATGTAAGATCCGCTATCAACACAGGATACGGAATAAATTCAATAAATCATGAGCATTCATGTAAGATCCGCTATCAACACAGGATACGGAATAATACAATAAATCATGAGCACTCATGCAAGATCCGCTATCAACACAGGGTACGGAATAAATTCAATAATACATGAGCACTCTTGTAAGATCTGCTACCAACACAGGATACGGAATAAAGCCAATAAATCATGAGCACTCATTTAGATCCGCTATCAACACAGGATACGGAATAAATCCAATAAATCATGAGTACTCAATTAGATCCGCTATCAACACAGGATACGGAATAAATCCAATGACGTAAGATCCTCGATAGATATTTCGTAGAATCATTTGACTGACTCTATAGAAACTAGATATAAAATGGGCCTAGGACAAGCGAAAAAGTGCAAGGCTAGATGAGCAAAAGTCAATTTGAATCGAGCACGTTAGATAGAAAGAACACAAACTATATGTCAGATTTAAAAACGAAAGCAAATACCAGATTTAAGCCAGATTAGCTTGGCCCTAGAAAAGTATGCATACTGGACATCGTTTTTCTCTGATATTGTCTCCCTTCCTGTACGTTACTTAAAGCTTTACCAGAGAGTTAGGTATCTTTCAAACAGTTGTGTGTGTATGTGTGCGCGCGCGTGCGTGCGTGATACGATAAAATTATCATTTAGACGGGGACAGTCTAAGGCAAGAAAGAAACTGCTTGTATCAGCGGATCAACGCAATCGAGAAAGTCCGGCACAATTCGAGAATCGAATCAAGCCATGTATGTACGTAAGGCGCATTGCGCATTGTACTATGTACGAAAAAGCTCCATTTTGTTAGCTGGAACTGGCATAATGAAAATTAGTTCTGTACATAGCATGTAGGTTCATCCCTATTAAATCAATATTTCTGATTACCCGAAAAGTTTAATCAGCAGAATAAATAAAGTTTATATATTTTTCAATAAAATATCGCTAAGGGGTATTTTATTGAAAAAAAAAATAAACTTCGTTTATAATCCTTTTGTTTATGCTGCAATCGCACCTGTTATTGCGTTGGCATGGTTTCTGTGACGTCAGCGCCACGTTATGTGACGTCAGCGTCACGTTATCAAAGTAGATCCTAGATGTACATCCAAGGTCTGATTCCACGGAACTCAACGGAATTGGCCGAGGCAGTTCCGATTGCGAATCAACGCTGACTATTCATCACGTTTTGCTCGTTGTCTGGATAGTACCAAAAGCCATAAGTGCTACGAGGGTTAGTCAAAAATAACTGAGCCCTACCTTATAACATTTATTTCAAGTAAAATGGACATATATTTAATTAATAGTTCATCGCAGTTATATGTCATCTATTCAATAACCTAATTTATATCTGTTGGTAGGCTTTATATACTGGTTGCTAGGCAACCGAACATGGCCTGTCGAGCGGGTGCTTTCACGCTGTAATAAATCATTATCTAAGTGTTGCCATGGAAACGATAATGCCAATGTAATGCTGCATTCACTGTCGTTTGATACCTATTACATGTACCTACCCACTGCCACAGAAAAGAGAACAACTGACCCCAAATTATAGATGCTATGGTAGTTTGATTTTAGAATTTGGCAAATTTTTACGTGCCTCAAGTCCTATATTTTACCCCATTCACATTCAGATTAACACAATTTAATAGAAAACATATAATAATAGCCTAACAATGCTTTTGCAGTACTGCAAACGCAAACAAACCCTCCGGAATATTAAATTCCTTGTTTGGAATAAATGATTCTGTTTCCATGGCAACACAATCCTCATGATTTTGAAAATTGGTGACATTTTGACCTATTTTGTTGCTAGGCAACGCATGCAATCAGTGTTCATCTAAACATTTACGAACCAAGTATATTGAAAAGAGAATATGACATATGTTATTCAAATAAATGTCAAATATGTCTTTCACAAAAACTACCAAGCCCACAAGATTTTTTAAGACATACTGTATATTCCTGATGGTGGATATCATGAACGCATCGCTCTGACTGACGATCTTTAGTTGCCTAGCAACCATAAATGATGATTCACCGGGGTAATTATTTTGGGTCAAAACGTCTATGACATGTTATACTTATAAAAGATAATCACATTTTTTGTCTACAATGTGAGGCTAAAATATAATGAGGTAGGGCTCAGTTATTTTTGACTAACCCTCGTACATTTATTTGTTCATAATTATAGCTAGCCTTTGTAGTATGTGGACCCTACCTGATCGTCAACTCCGCAGACAGGTTATCAACTATTATTTTGTTAACTATTTGTTTCAGCAATATGACGTGAGAATTATCATGGGCGCTTTTCGAAGTACAAAAGCTGCGAAGATATTTTGTGAGGTAGGTAATAGCTTGATCGTCTGTCTGTATAAATGCCAGAGTCAACTGACCACACACCATGGCTCATCCACTCCATGTACATGTATTTAAATTCTAGAGTGCGGGTATACTTTAGAAAAAAAACACGTAATGAATAGAAATAAGTAAGTAAGGAGGCAAAGATCAGGAATCGATACAATCAAGTACCACACCTGGCCCAGGACACATAAAATTAGTCGTGTATGCAATGACACATGTTTTTACTCATATAACGTGAGCAGCCTTAACTCGCCTTATATCCCTTGGATCCCGAGATCGATACACGGCTCCCCCAGTCTGTCTGATTAGGCTACTGACCCGTGGCCCCATCTCCATATGCATAGTTAGTTGTTTGTTGGATGTTAAGTCACACTTTCTTACACTCATTTATCGCTTCTGGGAGTGAAATAACGCCATGCAATAAAATGGATAAACCACTAGTGGTTTATAGATTTACGGGAAACATTATGCCGTCCATAACAACGTTGCGTACATGATGACAAAATGATAACGTTTTTAAAGTATTTGTCATATGATAAATAGTATCTAACATTCGTGCTTTTGTATTATTGAATTTATTAAACTCGTTGCGAAAAAGTAATAAAATGCTCGGCAAGCCTCGTATTTTATCACTTTTTCCCAACTCGTTTTATAAATTCAATAAAACATGAGCACTCATGTAAGATCCTCTATATAATAGACACTTCTGGTAAATGGAACTTTAAAACCGTTCAAGTTCAGACAGAATTGCTTCGTCTTTATAATTATTATTCATAAACGATCGAGTTGTTTAATTGTTTCTATTTCTGAAATTAAATATTCGCAGATTCGACTTGGCGTCTAAAATATTTCTTTTTTAACCATAAATACAAGAAAGATCGTTAAATATTGTATAAGTTGATAACATATCAATGAAGTAGCCTCCAACTTAAAACTAGAGAAACCAATAAAAAAAACTAAAGAATATTTCTATTTTTTAGAGCTTGCAATTAGACGTTCGTTGCGCCTGAATGTTTAAAGCGCCACCTATATTGCACAGAAACGACTGTTTCAGTAACGTTTCTTCATATGCGGATCCCGAAAGCTTCGTCGGAGGGGGATGGGGTGGTCGAACTCTGACAAAGCTTTTAGTCATTCACTTAACTAACAGATGCAAAGAGTGTGTCTAATAGATTATCAATGAAAAAAAGTGAGTATGATCAGGAATACCACAATCACAAACTGCAGACAAACACATGGCACCGCGAGGAAGAGCCACAAAACAATCACCAGATATCAGGAAGACAAACTAAGCAAAGCAACCAGCTCTTTCTTCCCCATCAAGATGATTGCAAAACTAGAATGGTCAAGTACAATACAATACAATATATTTATTCAGCATTAAACATATAACAATGTTTATAGCCTAACGCATAACAAAACATAGAACAATTAAAGAATCCCACAATGGGAGTAACAATCAACAACGAATCAACAACAACAGAATCATCTCCTTAGAACGGACAGCAGCCTAAGCCACTGGGGGTTTTAACGTATTGTACTGGTACCAAATATTCGCCCTAGATTCTGTTGTTGTTGAAGCACAAAAATTGTTAAGCTCGCATGGAGGCTTCCTAACTACATTGCAATGTATCATCATGGAGAAACAATCAAATCAAATTAACACGCTATGATGAAACAAAGAAAAGGGCTCACGACTCACAGATAGTCAGAGCTAAAGAAAACCTCAAGTTGAGCCACGATGGGCCCAGCTAAAGATAGTTTTTATGTCAGAGCCAAGTTGAGCCAAGATGGGCCCAGCTATAGATAGTTTTTTGTCAGAGCCGCCATTGAGTCAGAGGCCTGACCCGCCATTGTTCAATTAAAGAGGAAAACGTAGTTATAAACTATGAAGTCCGGTTGTCTGTAATCGTGTACAACTAAATGGAATTTCGCTGGCTGGCTGAGTAGCGTTGTGATTTTGCATGGGACTGGACCAGTATTCCAAAGGAAACCAACTAGGATCCGGACCCCAGTCCACCTTCTCCGACCTGTATCCACACAAGTTCTTTCTAGATTAATACAGATTCAGTTGTTATATGAGCATTCAGTAACCTTAGAATGTACACGCAATTTCTAGCTTTATTTGCCCCAAGGTCGTAAACATTTCTGCTATCTCCATAACCATCAAAATACCAACAAATGAGACAATTGTCTCGCTCAAAACAGCAGACAGTGCCATTTGTTCTGGTTATTAATTTTAAAATGCCAACAGTTGTTGGCATTTTAAAATATATGACCTGAACACAGTACATGTTAATGCGAGTTGAGCGTGAAAAAAGCATGTTTCATTCCATGTGAGTTGAGCATGTGATAACTCCATTTATCATATGACGTTGCGCCTGGGAGTGAAATAACGCCATGCAATAAAATTGATAAACCAATACAATAAAATACAATACAAATTTTATTTATAGTCAGAAATCTAACGAATTAACATCAGCTATGTATAGCTATTAACCAACACATATAAATATTAAGACATGTTACATAGTACAACATACAGGATTATAAAAAGGATAAATTAGTTTTAAATTGCACATAGAAGCATTTACATCATAAGACATACATATTATGATAACATTTAAAAGCGTTTAACTTTTTGCATGCACATATTTGTAGCAAACATAACTGAAAAGAAAGGAAAATTATCTTCAGCTTTAGCCATTAGTGAGTCAGTAAATTCATTAAGTTTGATATAAATAGTCATTATTATTATGAAATCACCATAAAATCACCATAGAATAATCGCAGCTTTTACAATCATTTCACAATTTTAAAGTTTGGATACATAATTGACAAAGACTCAAAAAGAACTATTAAACTGACGATTTAACATTTAAAGCAACAAAAAATAAAACATAAGCAGTTAGCAGTTTTAGTAGAATGAGAATGTGCAGACCACTCCCCCGCTCCATGTACCAATTTGTGACATAAATTATTCCGCAGATGTAATTTCTCGGAACTTTTGTGGCAGAAAATTCCATATTTTAGCAGCATTAGAGCGGAAGGATCTGACACTATATGTACAGGTCCTCACTTGAGGTATTTCAGCTGTTTCTGTGTACCTAAAAGAATAAGAATTGGAGTTATATGTTAAAAGATCACTCAAATATACAGCTGCTTTCCAAATTTTCTCCAGATAGCGATTTTTGTCATAATTATGTACATACCCTATGTACTTAAGATTTGATTTTGCAATGTGTTAAAAGGTGCAAATCATTATTTGTTCAATGTTTTATTAAAGCACATGTATAGCACTAGAAAAACGAAGCATTTTATCTTGAAACTGATTTCATTTCCAGCAAAAATCTGGCATGTCATCTTACAATTAGTAACACCACCATTAGTTGTGATGACAGTTTGGATTCTTTTTGGCATAGCCGAATGCATGCCTTCTGGGTCATCTGAATTCAAGGTGCACTAAATTTGATAGTAATTTCTAAAAATGTTTTGTCTTTTGTATTTGACATCCGACTAACGTGACGCTTAACAATAATACAGTCAGTATCTATGGGGGTCAGATCTACACTGTAAGGTGGCAACTCAAAAATATCACCACCCTGGTCCCTGGTGAATGTGTGAATATTTTAAAGAGCTATTGCGAGGTAGGTTAACTTGTTGGATGCTTGGTGTATAGTGCATTCATATTGGATTTTATATTGTTTAAAATTGATATTATCCTGATATGCCTTATCGGTGATGTTTCATTAACAAGCTGAAGCTGAGAGACACCTTTAAAAGGTACGAGATAGTCCCCTCAATACGAATCAAGTGGATTTTACCAATCTATCTATGTAATGTGGATAAATTTGTTCGTGTTTCAGATGCCAGATGGGAATAGGTTTGCAAAAAAAATAGGTTTAGAGTGTGGATTCATCTGAAAAAATGACATTTTCCCAATTTTGATACAATTTCAAACCCTCTTGGCCCATTAAACTTTTTGGCAGTACTCTACTTTCCTTTTGGTCTTTCTCCTAATAATTTGGGTTTCTCTTTGAAGCATCAAATTTGAAAATCCAATAATGCACTTAAAATATCTTTTCAAAGTAATTATGTAAAATTATAAAATTTCTGCAATCTGTCAGTGCATATACACCAAAGTCAATCAAGTGATTCATTGTTGAGAACTCGATAGCTTCAATTCTTAAAGTCTTTTCACAATGCTCCGTATACATGACTTTATAGATTACCACCACAGAGTTATTTGCTGCTCTCCTTAATATCCCATAATTCGAATGGAGTTTTGATTAGCAACTTTGATTTGCTAAAATATACTCAACTTTTTTAGAAGTTAAAACTAGATACAAAACATCTGCAAAACAAGCCATATTTTTACTCAATATAACTAGATATGTCGTGCATACAGATGTAGAAATAAATCATATCTCAAACAAAACACAGGTTTATTACAAATACTCAAACAAGTATAGGGTATGTAAATAATTATGACAAAAATCGCTATCTATAAAAATTTTGGAAAGCAGCTGTACAGGTGTTTGATTATTTAAAATCTCAAAGCCCTCTAGTGCTATTGCTCTCAGTCGTCTGACTTTTAGTGAAGGTAGTTGAGATTTACCAAGCAAAGTATCATAGCTAGAATTGTAGTCTATTTATATAAATCTGAGGCCCTTTCCTGAATAATTTATTTTCTTTGTATTAACTCCCACACAAAAAATGCCAGACGAGAGGGCAATAGTTAAAATCTGACATGATAAATGAATAATATATTCAGATTCCCTAATCTGCATAAGTTTCTTCCTATTCTATTTAACACATTTCGTTGCCTAGATGCTTTTTACACAAGATCAAAACTCAATTTAAAATCAATGGTAACACGCAAAAGTTTAACATGATCCTCACAATGTATGATATCATTATCAAGAGTAAAAGTTATTTTTTCATCTTTTTTACACTTACCAACAGCTATGGCCTGGAACTTGTCTGGATTAGCTTTCATATGATTGTCAGCAAGCCATTTAAATAGCATTAAGCTGTCTTCAGCAAAATATGCAATTAGTTTTGAAGTTCTTGGTCCGCAGCAGACACTGTATTGTCATCTGCAAAGTTGAACAACTTTCTGTTTTAACAACATGGAAAATATCATTAATAAATATACACGACAAAAAAAGAAACGCACCACTACCATTTTCCCATTAAGATCTCCTTTTAATACGAAAATGTTAGTTGTCATGATTTTTTTTTACTTATCAAATTTTACTAAAACTTTAATGTGACGTAAATGAGTGTCTGTACTTTTACTGTGTAGGCACAAAACACATCAATGCGAAGGGTAAAGGAGTTTTTGGAAGCGTAAATTCACCGCTACTCTCTACATGAATTTTCGAGTATGTCTTACATTAGCAAATTATGAAAACGACATGTTGTCGTTATGTGAGACAACCAATGTGTCTATTGATGCTTTTTTGTTATTCCAAAACCCATTTCCATCAGTAAGGATCATTTAAATTGATTAAAACAATGTCCAAATCTTTAAATGTTTGTAAGGTTTATCTTCAGTGTGGAATCATTATCAAAAGGGTAGTCACAAAACATGGGCTACCTAGCGTTCAATTATCGCGAATGATGGATTTATAGATATAATTTGCAAAGAATAAGTATCTGGGTACAATTTGGTCTACTGAGATGAATCCGATTGCTTGAACTTATCCAGCAAGAGAGCATTATAAAAACGCTTATTTCCTGTGACTTTACCATTTGACTCCCACTTGGTTCGTGACCAATTTTCTTTAACACAACTTCGACGCCTGATTGCAAAAGACGTGTGACGCAACAATAACTGACATACCTTTGCACTGATATAAACTAAATTTGCCTATCACTTGTGATTTTCCGGAGAGTTGAACAGTTCTCAGTGGTGCGTTTCTTTTTTTTTGTCTGGTATATGTTGAAGAGAACAGGACCAAGAATGGATCCCGGAGGCACACTCTTGAGGATAAGTTGAAAATCACTTATGAAAGTTTCTAGTTTTACACACTGCTTTCTTTTAGTTAGACAGCTTTCTTAAAGTTAAATTGCATTTTCTGACACAACATATGCTTTAAGTTTAAGAAGGAGCAGGTCATGTGGCAGACATTCAAAGGCTTTTGAAAGATCCATTAAAATAGCTGCTACATACTTATTTTCATCAAAGCCTGCTTCCAGTCCTCAATTATCCTCAGGAGTGTGCTCTGACATCCATAGCCTGGCCTGAATGCAGAAAGGTAAACATTGAGATGTTGACAGAAAAACTAAATGATTTCTCATTTATTGCCGTTTCATAAATCATAGAAATAACAGGTAAAATACTAACAGGGCGGTAGTTTCCTTATCAAGATTGCGTTTTTTTGTGCAAATGGGTAACCATTGCATTTTTTGAATTGTCAGGGAAATTTCGACCACTCAAGTGTCAAACTGATAAGATTTGTTATTGGCTTGACAATCACGGTCCTTGCCAACTTCAAAATCTTTAACGAGATTCCAGCATGGTCAGTTGCCTTTTTTACTTTCAGTCGGCCTATCTGTTTATTGACAAATTCCTCATCAACAGGTTTTAATTGGAGGTCTGACTGCACTGTTAGATTTTCCTTTATTTTCAGAAGACTAGGGTGTTCCTCATTAATGGGGATACATTTTCCACCATTATTTTTGCCACATTTACGAAAAGACATTTAAAATGTTACAAACCTCTTGCTGTCATTAATCAGTATATCATTTTCAAGTAAAATTGTGTCCTTTTGAATAAAACTTCCTTTATTTGTTAAAAAAAAAGGTTTAACTGTTGGCCAAAAGTCTCTGGCCTTATAGCCACCGACACAGCGTTCAGCGTGCAATAAAATATTGATTTGCAGATTTACGTTTTAATTGAATGGCAAGATTTCTTTATTGTCTGATTTTCCCCAATTGCTAGCAGATCTGTAATTCTGCAATTTATTAAAAGGCATTTTTTCTTATAAACAGGTTGTTTTAAAGTTTTATTCATATATGGCACAGTTTTTGAAAGACATTTTTTTTTCTTTTTCAATGGTGCTTATTTACGTGTTAGCTGAGAAAGAGGGTTGGTAAATGTTTCATACATTTTATTCTGAAAAGTTTAAACAATTAACCTATCATTTAATTCATGATTAAAATTTTCAACAACTTCTATAGGTCCGCCACCTCGGATTACACAAAAAAATCAACTGTCATGGAAAGGGTTTATATGCCCCTGTAAAAAGACATTTACATCCATTTAGTTTAACTCAACATTTAATCTTCTGTCTGCTTAAATTCAAGGTCACTTCTAAAGGTATCCTGCTATATCGGCTACCACTTAAGGGATCAAACATGTTTTTCTATGCATTAACATCTGCTGGAACCCGAGAGTAGTGTTGAAACCCGAGCCTGAAAGGCACAAGTTTTAACGACCCCGAGGGGTCTCGCAGATGTTAGTGTATCAGAAAAGCATGTTCGAGCGTTATTATTGCATAGTTATTTTGTCACTTGAAAGCTTTGGAAAAACGCTTCGAAAAGTTCATTTTGTATTACTAAACAGTACGTGAATTGTCTGGTTAATACATGTTTTTTTTTGCTAGTTAAAACATGGCTGTTAAAAGCGTGTGACTCGACCTTTTATGCAAGAATAGTGGTTTACAGATTTTCGGGAAATGTTATGACGTCCTTAGTAACGTTGCGTACATAATGACAAAATTATAACCTTTTTTATGCCAGAAATTTGATTTCAAAGTAATATTAATGTCATATTATTATGATAAATAGAATCTAGCATTCGTGCTCTGTAACCCCCGCTCTTGTATTATTGAATGTATTAAAACTCGTTGCGAAAAAGAGATAAAGTGTTTCGCAAGCCTAGCATCTTATCTCTTTTCCCCAACTCGTTTAATAAAGTCAATAAAACATGAGCACTCATGTAAGATCCTCTATGTTTTACATCGTCATAAAAGTATGTTTTGCTGTCATGTATGGTGCTATAATAGTGAACTCATTAAAATTAATGACTGTTTAATGATTGTTATTTATATGTCTGTGCTCGCTGACAGCTATAAATAGTTTTGGTCGTGTCATCATTTTTCTGGTTCATTTTTGCCCTAATCGAACCGTATTTACCCAGAGGAGCAGGTAGCTGGTTGTAGGTGCAACATCGAGGTACATAGACTGGTCACATGCCACAATCAACGACATACAAGGAAAAACAGACATCCGCATGCATCAAGAATTCATTTAAGCAGCCCCGCTCCCTACCACCGGTGACCTTTGCTGATGTCTGTTCTAAGGCGGTGATTTTGTTCTTGTTGATTCATTGTTTCCGTGACTGATGCTTCCACTCTGCGTGTTTGCGGGTGTGTGTGTGTGTATGTGCGCGCGCATGCGTGCGTGTGTTTTGCAATGTAGGTTTTGTTGTGCATTACTTTATGCCCATTCTAGTTTTACAATCATCTTGATGGGAAAGAGAGAGCTGGTTGCTTTGCTTAGTTTGTCTTCCTGGTGTCTCGTGATTGTTGTTTGGCTTTTCCTCGCGGTGCCATGGGTTTGTCTGCAGTTTGTGATTTTGGTATTTCCAGATCATACTCACTTACTATTTTGGGTGTCCTTTCTAGTATTGCAGCCAGTTGACGGCTTGAATATTTGACCTAGATTATGCTGTTTGCAAGGAAACAATCAAATTGATTAAACTAATTGTTCTGACAAAACAAAATTAGCCGCGGCATGAGATTTCCAACAATATGGCATTTTGATGTCCGGTCAGTGGCTTAACAGTCCTAGAACATTCAAGCGACTAACAAAAGGCGCTGATCCGCAGGCTAATCTGAGCATTTGCTGGTCGCACATACCACATTGTTGGAAATCTCGTCTCACAGCTCAAATGGATTTCAACTCACAGGCAGTGAGCAAACCCCTAGTTGATCGACGGTAGCCCTTGCTAAATAAAACGATCAGGAGTCTACCCTTACCCAGTCTGTTTGAGGGTTGTTACTTAGACCACCGTCACACTTATCATAGGCACTGTGATCGCAACTCTTCTCCCTGTTTTTTATTGAATATTTTAACCCAAATAAGCCTTGCGTGCTTTTCTTGAGACATATGCAAACCGTGCAAAAACGCGGCGTCTGATTAAGGTCTCCACTGTTTACTTGTTCTATGTTCTATCAGGATTTGAATAAAAATGAAAAATACCCCCGAGCAACCCTTAAAACAGAAATGTACTGTTCCAATTGAGTAGAGTGTGAAATTCTATCCTGGTTGAACATGTTTTAAACTTTATAAACCTTCTTTTCCGGGATATTAGCCCTCACACTAGATTTCGGAATTTATTGCATATGCACAAATAGATCTACATATAATAATCGCCTAGATTGATGTATCAAGCCAAAGAGATGTCCACATTTTTCGTCTAAGCCTTCATCCTCACCCATAATTTGCGTTTGCGAGCAGCGAAGGCATGCACGGATCTAGAGGGGGGAGGGGGGTTTTGCAGTTGCATGGATCGCGAGTAGCAGCTGTGTAGAGCCACAAAATGCTCCATACACAAAATGCTCTCTCGTGGTGCATATTGTGTACCCTGCATACACAATATGCTCCCCCTTAAATCGGGAGCATATTGTGTAGGACATGTATCATACCTACACTATATGCTCCCTAGCTGAGGAGCGCAGTCGTGGTAGAGTGCTTGACCCGATATCGATGGGTTGCGGGTTCGAGCCTCACGTGAAGCACTGTGTTGTGTTCTTGAACATGACACTAAATATCCTGTGCTCAGTACTGGTTTCCCCCCGATGGAGTCGGAGGGATATTGTTTTGGCGTCGGCCGTCTGTGCACCCGTCTGTCTGTCCATCTGTCCTTCCAGAAACATACCTAAGTACTTATTAGTCAGATTTGATGCATTCTCTGCATGAATGAATAGTACCATGGACAGTCCCAAGTGCGGATCCAGAGGGGGGGACAGGGGGTCCGGACCTTCCCCGGAAAATCACATGTTATATATTTTCTATAGGAATAAGCAATTGGAACCCCCCACCCCGGAAAAGTTGGACCCCCCCCCCCCTGGAAAATGTTGGACCCCCTCAGGAACCTTGAAAAATGATAGTTTTCTTTAAAATTAACCATTTGCGACTGTAAAATAAGCTGAGGACTAAAAAAAAGGTTGTCAGAGCTTTTTTGTCAGATTAACCTGAACCCCCCCCCCCTGACGAAAATTCCTGGATCCGCGCATGACAGTCCTATATCGTATAAGTTTCGTGAAGGTCAACTGATAAACTCATTATTGCTCTGGCACTTATAATGCAAAAGTTGTAATGGCTTTCTTAGAGTAATGATCTAAACATTTCCCCAAATCTATTATGTATAAAAAGCCTGTAGATAAGTATGACGGTGTAAAATGTAAAAATAAATACCCCGCCCACTTAAATCTTTAGGCAGGGTCAAAGGTCAAATACTTTAATTTGACAATTTTCAATAGTATTACCGAAACTTTGTATGCAGACAGATAAAAAACAACAATAGATATGAAATATATCATACTGGATATTTGATTGGATGCCTGGGTCAGATCCCGTGGGTAGATTTAGGGGATAGGGCGAGTCCAAAATGAAACTTATTCTGAATATTGTCATGCTGTATATAAAATTAAGGGAACAGTACATGACAGCAACATGATAGCAATTATTTAGCACGCAGAGACACCATTGACCACTGAGGAAGGGGGTCAAAAGGTCAACGCATTTTCACCTTGAAATTAGTCATGTTTCCTAGAGCACCTTGAAAACAAACATTCTGTCCTTACATACACCCTAACCCCTTGGGCAGTGACAAAAGGTCAAATATTCATTTATTGAATATGGTCATGTTGCATATCAAATAGAAGGGACTTACGCATGCAGCAACATGGTAGCAAGTATTGTTCCAGAAGACACACCGCGACTTCGGGGGTGGGTCAAAGATAAAACATTTTTTTCTGAAATTAATCATGTTGAAGACCAGAATGGAGTGTATAGCACACTGAAAGTACAAATGTCAAAGATCACACACACTAGATCAAATTAAAGGGGGGAAGTGTAGGTGGCCAATCACGTGGCCTGACTGATTGGGTTAACGGACTGCACAAACCAGTTATCGGACATCAAAAGTAAGGAAAATCTGCTGTTGTGCGTTATATGCTCGCAGCAAATTGTGTACCTTACCTACATAATTTGCTTACATTATCATACTACCAAGGTAGCATATTGTGTACCTTAACCTACACAATATGCTCAAATTCTCATAATACTATTCCATTTTCATAATACTACCAAGGTAGCAAGCATAGCGTGTACCTTACCTACACAATATGCTCCCATTATCATAAAAAAACCTAGGCAGCATATTGTGTACCTTATCTACACAATATGCTCCAAATATCATAATACTAACGAGGTAGCATATTGTGTACCTTACCTACACAATATGCTCCAAATATCAAAATACTACTAAGGTAGCATATTATGTATCTTACCTACACAATATGCTCCAAATATCATAAAACTACTAAGGTAGCATATTGTGTGACTAATTTACACAATATGCTCCCATTATCATAATACTACCAAGGTAGCAAATTGTGTACCTTACCTACAACATATGCTCCCATTATCATAATACTACCGAGATAGCATATTGTGTACCTTACCTACACAATATGCTCCCATTATCATACTACAACCAAGGAAGCATAGTGTGTACTTACCTACACAATATGCGCTAATTATCATAATACTACCAAGGTAGCATATTGTGTATCTAACCTACACAATATGCTCCCAATATCAAAATACTACGAAAGTAGCCTATTGTGTACCTTACCTACACAAAATGCTCCCATTATCATAATACTACCAAGGTAGCATATTGTGAACGTTGCCTACACAGTATGCTCCCAATATCGTAATACTACCAAAGTAACATTTTGTGTGCATTACCTACAAAATATGCTCCAATTATCATAATATTATTAAGGTAGCATATTATGTACCTTACCTACACAATATGCTCCAAATATCATAATACTACTCAGGTAGCATATTGTGTGACTAACCTTCATAATTTGCTCTCATCATCATAATAACACCAAGGTAGCATATTGTGTACCTTACCTACACAATATGCTCCAAATATCATAATACTACCAAGGTAGCATATTGTGTGCATTTACATCAAAATATGCTCCAATTATCATAATAATACTAGGTAGTATATTATGTATCTTACCTACACAATATGCTTCAAATATCATGATACTACTAGGGTAGCATATTGTGTGACTTAAAACACAATATGCTATTATGTAGGTAGCATATTGTCTACCTTACCGACACAATATGCTCTAAATAGCATAATAATACCCAGGTAGCATATTGTGTATCTTACCTTCACAATATGCTCCAAATATTATAATACTACTAAGGTAGCATATTGTGTACCTTACCTACACAATATGCTCCAAATATCATAATACTACTAAGGTAGCATATTGTGTACCTTACCTACACAATATGTTCCCAATATCATAATACTACCAAGGTAGCATATTGTGTACCTCTACCTGCCTAATATGCACCAAATATCATAATACTTCTAAGGTAGCATATTGTGTACCTTACCTACACAATATGCTCCAGTTATCATAATACTACCAAGGTAGCGTATTGTGTACCTTACCTACACAATATGCTCCCAATATCATAATACTACCGAGGTAGCATATTGTGTACCTTATCTACACAATATGCCTCCATTATCATAATACTACCGAGTTATCATATTGTGTACCTTACCTACACAATATGCTCCCATTATCATACTACAACCAAGGAAGCATATTGTGTACCCCTACACACTATGCGCTCATTATCATAATACTACCTAGGTAGCATATTATGTGACTAACCTACACAATAATTTTTGCTCTCATTATCATAATACTACCAAGGTAGTATATTGTGTACCTTACCTACAAAATATGCTCCCATTATCATAATAATACCAAGGTAGCATATTGTGTACGTTGCCTACACAATATGCTCCCAATATCATAATACTACTAAGGTAACATTGTGTGTGCATTACCTACACAATATGCTCCCATTATCATAATACTACCGAGGTAGCATATTGTGTACATTACTTACACACTATGCTCCCAATATCATAATACTACCAAGGTAGCATATTCTGTACCTTCACTACACAATATGCTACCATTATGATAAAACACCAAGGTAGCAAAATGTGTACCTTACCTACACAATATACTCCCATTAGCATAATACTACCGAGGCGATAGCATATTGTGTACCTTACCATAAAATATGCTCCCATTATCATAATGTTACAAAGGTAGCATATTGTGTAGGTAAGGTACACAATATGCTTCCTTGGTAGTATCATGAGAATGGGAGCATATTGTGTAGGTAAGGTACACAATATGCTACCTCGGTAGTATTATGATAATTGGAGCATATTGTGTAGGTAGGGTACACTATATGTTACCTTGGTAGTATGATAACTGGGTAGTAATATGATAATGGTAGCATATTGTGTAGGTAAGGTACACAATATGCTACCTTTGCTTGTACCATGATAATGGGAGCATATTGTGTAGGTGAGGTCCACAATATGCTACCTCGGTAGTATTATGTTAATTTGATTATATTGTGTAGTGAGGGTACAAAATATGCTACCTTGTTAGTATTCTGATAATGGGGTAGTAATATGATAATGGGGGCAAATTGTGTAGGTAGGGTACACAATTTGCTACCTTGGTAGTATGATAATGGGGTAGTAATATGATAATCGGAGCATATTGTGTGGGTAAGGTACACAATATGCTACCTTGGTAGCATTTTGGTAATGAGAGCATATTGTGTAGGTTAGGAACACAATATGCTACCTTGGTAGTATCTTGATAATGGGGGCATATTGTGAAGGTAAGGTACACAATATGCTACCTCAGTAGTATTATGTTATTCGGAGCATATTGTGTAAGTAAGGTACACAATATGCTACCTTGGTGGTATTAAGATTATGGGAGCATATTGTATAGGTAGGGTCACACAAAATGTTGCCTTGGTAGTATGATAATGGGATAGTAATATGATAATGGGAGCATAATGTGTATGTAAGGCACACAAAATGCTACCTCAGTACTATTATTATAATTGGAGCATATTGTGTAGGTAGGGTACAAAATACGCTACCTTGTTAGTATTATGATAATGGGGTAGTAAAATAATGATAGGGGCATATTGTGTAGGTAGGGTACACCATATGCTACCTTTGTAGCATGATAATAGGGTAGTAATGTGATAATCGGAGCATATTGTGTAGGTTAGGTACACAATATGCTACCTTGGTAGTATCTTGATAAAGGGAGCATATTGTGTAGGTAAGGTACACAATATGCTTTCTCGGTAGTACTATGATAATTCGAGCATATTGTGTAGGTAAGGTTTACAATATGCTACCTCAGTAGTATCATGATATTCGGAGCATAATGTGTAGGTAAGGTACACAATATGCTACCTTGGTGGTATTATGATAATGGGAGCATATTGTGTAGGTAAGGTACACAATATGCTACCTTGGTAGTATTATGATAATTGGAGCATATTGTGTAGCTTAGGTACACAATATGCTACCTCAGTAGTATTATGATAATGGGAGCATATTGTGTAGGTAAGGCACACAATATGCTACCTCAGTACTATTATTATAATTGGAGCATATTGTGTAGGTAGGGTACAAAATATGCTACCTTGGTAGTATTATGATAATTGGATATTATTGTGTAGGTAAGGTACACAATATGCTACCTCAGTTGTATTATGATATACGGAGCTTATTGTGTAAGTAAGGTACACACTATGCTACCTTGGTGGTATTGTGATAATGGGAGCATATTGTTTAGATAAGGTACACAATATGCTATCTCGGTTGTATTATGATAATAGGAGCATATTGTGTAGATAAGGTACACACTATGTTACCTCAGTAGTATTATGATATTTGGAGCATATTGTGTAGGTAAGCCACACAATATGCTACCTCAGTACTATTATTATAATTGGAGCATATTGTGTAGGTAGGGTACAAAATATGCTACCTTGGTAGTATTATGATAATTGGATCATATTGTGTAGGTTAGGTACACAATATGCTACCTTGGTAGTATCTTGATAATGGGAGCATATTGTGTAGGTAAGGTACACAATATGCTACCTCGGTAGTACTATTATAATTGGAGCATATTGTGTTGGTAAGGTACACAATATGCTACCTTAGTAGTATCATGATATTCGGAGCATATTGTGTAGGTCAGGTACACAATATGCTACCTTGGTGGTATTATGATAATGGGAGCATATTGTGTAGGTAAGGTACACAATATGCTACCTCGGTAGTATTATGATAATTGGAGCATATTGTGTAGGTAAGGTACACAATATGCTACCTCAGTAGTTTTATGATAATGGGAGCATATTGTGTAGGTAAGGTACACAATATGCTACCTCGGTTGTATTATGATAATGGGAGCATATTGTGTATGCTAGGTACACAATACGCTACCTTAGTAGTTTTATTTTATTGGAAGCGTATTGTGTAGGTACGGTTCAGTATAATGGCACTTAGGTAGAATCATTGTGATGGTATACTATTTAAAGTTAGATAACGCTATATGTTTAGAATTTGTAGAGCAAGAAACTACTGCGCCGAAGGATATGAAATAAGTGCATACATCAAATCATCTTTCATAAAACGGTCAGTAGCCAGCAAATTGTCAAAATACATTATTTAAGTTTACTTAGTATTAGTTCTGATCATAATCTTAAAAACATACATACAATAAATGATTCGTCACCTTTATAATGAATCGTCTCATATCTTTGCGAGCGCCCGCTTACTAGTAAGTGTCAGTGCAGAACATTGTAAGTTTCTGTGGTCAATACATGAATTAACCGCGTTCAGAAAGTCTCTATTCCCATGTTAGCCCCATGCCTTCCAACAAGTTTCAGTATAACCTGACATACGTGTATGGTTTGGAAAGTTATGCCTTTGAAAAAAAAATCAAAATACAAATGTAGTTGCCATGGGAGTCAAGTTGGATATCAGAATCGAATGATTCAAGCAATTCTGAATGTCCATATTGCCCCTAACCCTCAAACCAAGTTTAGATTCAATCTGTCGTAGGGATGGGAAAAGAAGGTCTTTGAAGGATATCAAGATGGCTACAATGGTAGTCATATTATATATTCCAATGGAACAGGTATAGCATTTATGAATGTCCATGGTGTCTCAAACAGATAATGGTGTCTCAAACAGGTTCATTACATTTCCAAAATGTTGTTGATGGGGATTAAAGACCACTATAATACAATTATGATGCGGGCATGGCTTTAGATATAAGGTTCGTAAGATAGACAGATGGATGTCGAGAGGACAGTTACAAAGAAAGGCAAACATACCACGAGACATGTTTTCAAGAAGAGCATATTGTGTACCCTCGGACGACCACTGAAATAACATATGTACCGACCCTACACAATATGCTCCTCTGGTAGCATATTGTGTATACAGGGTACACAAAATGCTCCAGCGGAGCATATTGTGTATGCAGGGTACACAATATGCTACTAAAAGGAGCATATTGTGTAGGGGAGCATTTTGTGGACCCACACAGCTAGGTACCATTAAATAGTTTAACTGAAACCAATGAACGATTAAAGTATTATCATATATTCACAGTTTTTACCATGTGGCTGACTGTTTATCTACTTGTCTTCATACAAGGAATTATCATAAGGTTGAAATATTTTATGGGTATCTCGGTTTGTTACATACAAAATTATGATTTGTATGACTTCCTCTTTAATTGTGTTCGTTATACAATAGATAAAACTTAATCAGGTGAAAGTAAATGCAATACTATAACTTACCATAAAATAATGCGACCTAGAAAGTCAATCTTCTTTGGGACTTTTTAGGCCATGCCAGATGTGAAAAAACTCTATTCCACTCTAATTGCTTCTGGTAAAAGTGCTTTAACTGGTACCTATGCCCAGTAGTGCATTAACATGCTTTTGGCGAAACGCATTTTGTATGTTTAATGACACTTGTCATGTAGCATTTGTCAGGTTTGTGACTCAAGTTCTACAAATATCATATAAGTTATGACCCTGTGCTGACCTTGACCTGCTTTACTTCAAGGTCAAATTTGCTTCATAATGCATTTAAATAGGAAATGTATTGAAAAGCTATTTTTAAACTGTTGAAGTCAAAGTCATTACTCTAGCTTAATATGTTTAACCTAACAAGACATTAGCAATAAATAAGTTCCAATTGACCTTTCTGCCAAGGTCATCCATTTTTGAGTCCAATCAATATATTAAACCAGTTTTCTCAGAAACCACTAGACTAATTGAGCTCAAAGTTCGTATGAAGACTCCTTACGATAAGTTAGCCAAAATTTATATATATATATAAATTCTGTTCACATGACAAGGATGGTCGCCATGGGGGGGGGCGTACGATATGGTAAAAAAACTTTAGAATCATGTGTTTTTTTAAAAAAAACTGCTGAAGACAAATTCATCATTTTCAGTTGTTATGTTTAACCCATATAAGCCAAGCGTCCTTTTTGTGGAACATCGGCATACAGTGCGAAACCAAATCAGACGCCGCAAAATGCGGCGTCTGATCAGGTTCTCCACTGTTTGCTCATATAAGTTTCTTGAATAAAAACGAAAATACCACCCAACAACCCTAAAATTGGAAATGCACTCGTCCAATTGATAAGGATGGTAAAATACGTTCGGCATAGATGGGTTTACCTATCAGAGCCTTCCAGGCGCGGATACGGAACCTTTTGACAGGAGGGGGTCCAACATTTAGTGGGTTTTTTGTGTTGTTGTTGTTTTTTTTTGCTTTAGTCATCATATTCTACAGAGGGGAGAGGAGGGTCCATAATAATATTCTAAGCCGGCCATCATCAGCCCGCAAGCGAAACGCAAACCTAATGAGATAATTGCTATACAACGGCGTAGCCAGAACACTGAAAAGTTACACACACCAAATGGAGACTACTTGATCAAGCAATGAGTGTCTTCAATTGCGTCCCTTTTCAAAAAGGAACTGCTCTTAAAGGAAAAAACTCCCAGAGGGAGCGAATTCTTTCCTTTATGAGCAGTTCCTTTATAGTTAAGAAATAGATCAGCTCCAGCAGTGAATTGTTGAGTAATAATTCACTGTTTGGAGGTCAGTTGTAAAGAAGATCAAATCACGAGCGCAGCGCGAGTGATTTATCTTCGTACAGCTGACCGACAAACAGTGAATTATTACTCAACAATTCACGCACTCGAGCTAATCTATTTCGATTCTAACACACAATAAACGACGAAAACACATTCGAAGTCTTCAGCTTCTTCCAACTTTCCGCCATTGCACTGAAGAACTCCCGCCAATACTTTGACTACGTCGCATACGTTTACATGTAATTATAACGTATTTCAAGCGTAAAAACGGCGTTACACCGTCTAACGCCATGAGTGACGTCATTTTCCAGTGACGTCAGCTATCACACACTTTAGCAGTGAATTATTGTCCGATATATCACAGTTTGTTACCGTTGGCTCTATAGGCGAGGTGTGTTAGAATACAACATTTATCACATTAAGTGACCTCCCATGAATGTTACTATTTTATTACGTACGTGCGTAACCTGCGTAATAGGTGCTAAGCCAATGCAGTATATATATATATATATATATATATATATATATATATATATATATATATATATATATATATATATATATATATATATATATATATATATATATATATATATATATATATATATATATATATATATATATATATATAAGAAAAAATTAAACAACATAAGCCCATGGACGATTTTTTTACTATTTTTATTATGGCCAAGGATAACCTTTGACCTTTCAGCCAAGGTTGCTCATATTAGAGTCCCATCCATATATCAAACCTTTGCTATCTTAGAAACCACTAGGCCAATTGAACTCAAATTTCATTATAGAAAAGGCAAGGTAGTATGATCAGGAAATACCACTATTACACACCACAGACAAACCCACGGCACCGTGAGGAAGAGCCATAGAACACTGACTGTCACAAGACATCAGGAAGACAGTTAAAGTAAAGCAACCAGCTCTCTCTTCCCCATCAAGATGATTGCAAAACTAGACGGACACCAAGTACTGGATAACAAAACAAGGACCAAACACAGAACTCCTGCATGCAAACAATGGGAGCAGCAATAAACAATAAAACAACAACAGCATAATCATCGTATTTTCAGACTCCTTATGATAAGTTAGCCACACTTTATTCAAATTGTTCTGGTCACATGATCCAAATGGCCGCCACGCCCATATATGGTAAAACTCCTTTAAAAGTCGCTTCAATCTCCAGAATCAAAAAGCCAATGAACTTGGGACGTGGTATGTAGCATTGGAGATGCCGGGACTTCCATGTTTGTTGAAAAGATAACCCTAGGTTGACCTTGGCCTACTTAACGCCAGGGTCAAATTTGCTTTCTAGTGCATTTAAATGGGATTGTGTTTCGAAAAAGTTGATTTTTAAAAACTGTTGACATAATGAGAAAACTTTCTGAGCTCGTATTTATACCCGATTTTTGATTATTTTCCTGCGGTAGCATTCAATGAGTGGTTATTCACCTATTAAGCATTTGGTACTACAATTAAGTATAAAAGACCACCATTATTCAACACGATCTTGGTCTAGAGGTTATATAATATCATTATAATTATTGTCTGGCAGTCTCAAAATGTCTCTTTTAAAGAGACTAGGTCTGCAACTATGAAAATTTTTCGAATTTTTTTATTTTCCTCTTTAATCATTTGTAAAAGTAGAATTAAGTTATGCTTTCTCAATAACTCTGTTCACTATCGCTGAAACTGCACGGAAAAGTGAATTATCTTATAAAACAGGTGTGTTTTTCTCTTGTTGGTAATTATTTGCGTCCCTCCAATAATTATAGACAGCTAGTTTTAACATAAATACCGTTGTTTTAATACTGATAAGTTGTTAAGATTTACGAAATTGGTAAAATGTAAACCTGAATTTTAGTTTTTTACTGTGTTCTTGAAAAATAGAAACATTAGTTCTAAAATTAAAAGATCAAAAGTTACAGACTATGCAGCTTTAAGTGAAAGAAAAAAAAACGTCTTTAGTACGGATGGTGCAATTAATTCCTTGAAATAAATCCTTAAGCAAGTAATGAAGTGATTACATGACAGACTAACCCTTCTGAACTAGGGTATTCATGCGCGGATCCAGAAAAAAAAATCAGAGGGTTCCAACTTTGACATCGTTTTTTTTTTCTTTATTTTTTTTCATTTTTTCATTTTTTTTAGTTGATGAGTTGATCCAAATACCGTTAAAATCGGACCATCATCGGCCCGCCAACGAAATGTTATTCAGCCTATCCAAGGTTTTTGGAAGCCTTTTTCATGTTTTTTTCCAATATAAAATGAGGTATTTAGTGGTGAGCAAGAACAAGAATCCATAATTTGTGTGAGGATGGGATAGAAAAATCAGTCCCCTCGTGATGACCGTTTGTCATCGCTCGGCAAGCCTTGTGATACAGATTTTTCTATCCCACCCTCACACAATTGATGGATTCTTATAGGACCTTATCAATTTATTTAGCAGGGCATGGACTTAGTAATACCCAACGCGGCATATTTATATTTCCAGGCGTATAAGCAAGGCTTGTATGGAAGCAATCACGTCTGGATACTGGCTGGCCCTATTGTGTATGAGAACTGGATTGGTCGTAACAAAGACGCTGACGCCAGTGTGATGGGTTGTACCTATGACCAGCTGATAGAGGCCACCAATGGGCATTTCACACTTAACTACGCAAGGATCGATGCACAGAATCCAAAGACAATTTCTGATCAAGTAAGCAAGTTCACTTTTGCATGTGAATATTATGTTTTATGTCAGGAAGGAAGAGGAAGCATTTCATTGTTACACTATGACGATGTTACCAGGGTAAAATAATACACGCAACTAAATGCATAATTTTAGATGTTTTTTGTACAAGAAAGAACAAGAATCACACACAAGAATACAATATACAGACGCTATTGCTTTATCCTATACTGAGACAAGTTTCCACTCTAAGATAGCTTCCAAATGGAATCAATCCTAGAGTGTCCTGTCTCAGTTGTACACCAACCAAACATAAAATACTAGAGTGCTCTCATTTATCCTAGCTAGTTCTGCTGTTCTGTTCTAAGAACTTGGCCGCATAGCACGATCACTTAGCTTCGCGAATCTGTACAATGTATCTCTCTCCTGACAAGAAACAACTAAAGTTATATACTTTTTACTCGGTAGGTACAGGTAAACAATAAGTGAAAAGTTGATAAATACTGGTACATACTGTGTAAATACTGGGTATATACTGGTTAAACACTGGTATAAATGTTGGGCAGATACTGTTAAATACCTGGGCCCGGAATTACAATGCCTCCTTAAGTTAAGTAGACTTTTACGAACTTAACTCCAATATTTCTTAAAGTTAAGATTCTATCTTAAATGTGCATTTATAATGCACCGTTTTTGTGAACCTAACTTAAGTATAAATCATCGGCTAAAATCGTTAATTTGACGGAAAGGCTTACGAGGACATACGAAAAATATAGAGTTTTAATGACTGTAAGCGACCCAAATGTTTCGCGCGTCCTGTAAATTAATCAGTGGACTCGAAAAATACTACAAAATAGAGTAATTCCTGCTCATTAAAACCCTCCCCACGACGCAGAATTACTTGCGTTAATGTTTTCCATTTCATAAAAGAGTGTAGCCGTCATTTTAGAGGAGACGGGGAGGGAGGGCAGGTGGGGCTGATCTGCGGCGGGGGATAGGCACGGGTGGTAAACCTAGGAACTACCACGAAATTGTGTTAACGTAATTTTGTTCCAAAGCCACATCCGGGACACGTCGTGGTATTTTCCAGGCCGAAAATTGGATAAAGAAAGGTTGGTGTCACTTTCATTTTTGTTTTATTTTACAACTAAGAACGAACAATGGTGAAATCCGACAATGTGGTTCCGTGTAAATATGTCTCAGCGTCCCCTCTAGCCCAAAATTTTGTTTGAAAAGTTATTTTCTTTCATTAGATTCGTGCTTCCCCACTGAGCATCGGACCAACTTTCCCCAAAGTTCGAAGGATTTTAGCACATATGTGTCAATTTAAATGGAATTTGATATCATTTGACAATGGAAATGATACAAAGACCCTGAATGAACATTCCCACACAGAAAAAAAATCTGAGCATTTACTCGTAAACGATTCATGCCCTGTTCGTCCTTTGTGGTAGTTTCCAGCTCATCGTGGTGGTTAAAATGCTATCGTGGTAGTTTCCAAGACTTTGTAGGATACGTTTCTGAAGAGTTACAAAACATTATAGTGGTTGTTTGTTTCGCATGATAACCCTCAAACTCATCAATTAATTACCACGGTAAACAAATAAATCACATTTCAACATCATGAAGAAGCTAAGCTGAGGACTCAAGGGATTCAATGTGATGCTTGACATGTGGAGATCATGCCCTGGACTGACGAACAACACCTCTGGAAATCCAAAGCAAAAGAAGTTCATCAGTTGAGCCGTGGTGGACCAAGCAACAGACAAAAAAATGATATAAAAATTGCGTCACTCGCTACGTTGTTCCATGTTTAGTCAACTTTAAGATAAAATGGCAGGCTAAGACTACTGGCCCAAAGTATCGTTAGTACTTGCGCTTAAGAAAAAAGGGAAATGTCCTCAGGTTGGGACACTTTTTATATACATGGGAGTGCGACAATGAACTGGCATGTTATTTGGTACTTAAAAAGCATGTTTATTAAAAAACAAAATATATGATTATCCCTTCTATCCATTCTTCTCATCATTTAAATAGCCCACTAAAATTAAAATTCAGGCAGGCGACATTTGTTACCTGACAAAGGGTTGTTTAAAAAGGTCTTTGTATGAATAAGAGGGGTATTCAAGGTTCGGCCTGCACAACCTGTCTTTATAAAAATGAAGCAGACCTGAATAGTGAACATCTGCTGATGCAAACCACTACTAAATTCCTACAAATTCCTGGAAACTACCACGATCGCATTTTAACTACCACGATGAGCTGGAAACTACCACACAGGACGAACAGGACATGAATCGTTAACGAGTAAATGCTCAGATTTTTTTCTGTGTAGAAATGTTTATTCAGGGTCTTTTTATCATTTTCATCGTCAAATGATATCAAATTCCATTTAATTTGACACATATGGGCTAAAATCCTTCGAACTTTGGGGAAAGTTGGTCCGATGCTCAGTGGGGAAACACGAATCTAAAGAAAGAAAATAACTTTTCAAACAAAATTTTGGGCTAGAGGGAACGCTGAGACATATTTACACGGAACCACATTGTCGGATTTCACCATCGTCTGTTCTTAGTTGTAAAATAAAACAAAAATGAAAGTGACACCAACCTTTCTTTATCCAATTTTCGGCCTGGAATCTACCACGATGTGTCCCGGATGTGGCTTGGGAACAAAATCACGTTAACACAATTTCGTGGTAGTTCCTAGGTTTACCACCCGTGATAGGGGGGAGTACACACGAACTCGTTCGCGATGATCATATTTTTGTGTGTTTGTGGGAGCAGTCAACAAGCATCTAGCTCGTTGTAGACTATTTATGGGCTAACCAATGATACTGTGTTGCTTATCCCATCCGTATAACCTAACATAAATGATGCATGATCAGCTATCCAGTGGGGGTTAAGTTTTTTTTATCCTTTTTTCTGAACCATCATACGCGTGCATATTTTAAGTTGATGTGGATTGGCAGGTTATGTGGATCCTTGAGCAATCCATGGTTGCTCGCCTATGCGATATGTACCATAATATCGTGCTGGCTCGGTTGCAGTTTGCTCATACGAATGTTTTAAGTTAAGGTAAACAGTTCAATATCAGTTTTGTTTGTTTGTTTGATTTGATTATTTACGTCCCATCAACAATCTTTCAGTTATAAAGGGATGGGCCTCCTGGGTTGAACTAGTACTAAGCTAGGATAAATGTTCTTGCTCAGTGACACAACGCAGTTATGCCGGTGATAATCGAATTCGCGGCCCCTCGGTCTCGAGTCAAGCACTCTACCACTGAAGCACTGCGCTCCCAAGAAATACCAGTAATTTGTGAGACTTCGAGGTCTACGTAAATTCGGAATTTTCATCCGACTTGAGCTGTACAACACTGATGCCATGCTATAAGCTACAAATATCTCTGCCAAAGTGGCACCCGGTTACCCATCTATTTCGCGAGCCCTGTCGAGTCATAACTAATGACTTACATGGCGTACATGTACTCATTTTGGACACATAAATTCCCAATGGCAAGCCAGAAATTGGCTGACTATCAGATACTTAGCTAGTTTATTTTAATTTAAAGGCGCCAATGGAGCCACAACGCGCTACAATGCATACATGATAATTCCAAATGAAAAAAACACACTCCCATATATGGTAAAACAAAATATGTTTCAATAATAAGCCTAAGTTGACCTTGACCTATCTTAATTTAATCAATGAGATCAGGTAAGCGCTACATGGCCTTCAGATCCTCTAGTTTGTTCATATGCTTAACAGGGGGGGGGGGGTGTAGTTATACTCGCAGACCTCTTGATGTGGTGAACCCTTCAACCTTATTACTAACAAATCGTACCTGATAGGCAGCGATACGCATTTTTTTAAATACAAAACAGCGTTTCTAGCAATTCAGTTCATTTGTGATCGCCGCATACAGTGTGGGACAAAGCATGTGGGTAAATAGGTATTTTATATGTAGAGACTCCCTTCACATCCGACGTTGGGAATAATACAATATCCCATAGCACAAAACGCCTTTGATACACGGTGCACTACCCTACTCATGGCATTTTTTGATACCCCAATCGTTTCTCCAATTACTAAACAGTAGGACCCTGTCGGTGTTTACGACAGCCGCACAGAACTTGCATCAATGGAGTGAGTGTCATGCTAAGTCTTTTGGCCAAGACGATATGTCGACGAACCCAACGATATCGCTCCTAAAAACCTTCTATAGTGCTGCCAAGATCTAATGACCCTGTTTACATTTGCTTGTTTGTAAACATTGAAATCAAAACAGTAGGCTGGCATATTCAGCAGTCAGGTGAAGTTTTGAAAACTGTTTGATATCATCTTGTATAACTCAGAAGATAGAGTCGCTGGCAGCAGAACATACATTTATTTTTTCCATTATGCGCGGGTTCGACTCCCATCAATGCTTTCATGTCTTTTTCTTCATTTTTATTGTATCATATTTTCACATGTGTCCTTTAAGCATCATTGGAAAACAGTTTTAACATTTATACCAAGTGCCCATCAAATGGGACATTATCAAACACGACAACGCAATGCGAGATGCCACTGAATGCATCAACTCAATAGGGTACGCATTGTTTGCTGTCATTAAAGTAAGTAAGGGTGCAAAGATCAGGAATCGATACAATCAAGTAAAGTGATATTAAGCAACCCAAATGATTTGGAAATGCTTAT
Source organism: Loripinus fragilis (assembly GCA_964019695.1). Classification (NCBI taxonomy): domain Eukaryota; kingdom Metazoa; phylum Mollusca; class Bivalvia; order Lucinida; family Lucinidae; genus Loripinus; species Loripinus fragilis. The sequence goes on along the minus strand of OZ026519.1, from coordinate 31,865,658 downwards.
GAATTATATCTTTAAATGAGCCGCTACATGAGATTCCTAACAATGTGGTATGTGTGACGAGCAGAGCCTCAGATCAGCCTGCGCATACGCGCAGTTTGATCAGAGCCTTTGCTAGTCGTTTGAATATTTTATGAATATTTAGCTACTGCCCAAACAGCATTTTGACTGTCTAAGCTTAAAAGGCGGCTACGCAGGCTCGTCTTGGTCTACACATGTCAAAATGCCACATTGTTGGAAATAACATGCCATGGTTCAATAAATATTTGATAAAAAAATAAAATAAAAAAAAAAATAATTGGTACTGTGACGGGGTTCGAACTCGCAACCCCGTCAAAAAGTTAAATCTTAACTTTAAGGTAGCCTCGCTGCTACCTTAAATATTTAAGTATTTTGTCGAGATAAGGAGACATTTAAGATAGGGAAAATGATTGTAATGCACTTTTCGTGAAATTTAAGTAAGTTCGTCAATTTAAGTCTACCTTAACTTTAAGGAGGCATTGTAATTCCGGGCCCTGGTAGTTAGTAAATAGTTAATCAATAAGAGGATAAAACATTCTTTTCCGTATATTATGGTTTGCCAAGCCCGAGTGTGATAATGTGTTGCAGCCCGAACCGCGAAGCGGTGAGGGCTGCAACACATTATCACACTCGGGCTTGGCAATCGTTAATATACGGAAAAGAATGTTATATCGTCATTGTTAAGATCGTTAGAAACAGAATTTTTGATTGCCGTTTGTAGCCCGACAGTAAATTATTCCTAGTAGCCATTGTTTTGGATTGGTTTGGCTACGTATTCAGTAGGCCTATATTCAATAAACACTTAAGATAGGCGGCAATCGAAAACTATAATACTATTGACGAACGTAGATCTAAGATAGTTAAAAACAGAGTTTTTGATTGCCGTTTGAGACCGACTGGCGACAAATGGCAATCGAAACACTGTTTCTAGTGATTTGTGAACCGCGTTCATCGATTGTTCAGAGCGTTTTCGATTGCCGCCTGTCCGATATGATAAAGGAGCGTATTTTATGGTAATTGAAATAGTTTGATCATTATTCCATAAAATATTAGCGACGGTATATCTTAACTTGCTGACGATGTCCTTGAGCGGGCTGTAACGGCATTGCAGCCCTCTGCTGTCATGTTTTAATGGGATTGAAGCCCGCGGACAGTGATTTGTCGTATATGCGACACGTTAAATTTAAACGTACAACTGTCAGCGATTGAAACATGTCAAGTTTCTGTAGTAAAAACTCATAAGGTATATAACAATACTGAGTAAATACAGCATTCTCCAAATCTTTCAGACACCTTCTGAAGTTACAGTGGAGTTAGAAGCAAAGTTAGCGCTCACTAACTTTAAACTGTCAAAGAACTTTGGCTACGTGTATGACGCTGCCTGGGCGCTGGCCGTGGGCCTCAACAATACGATAAATCACCTGAATGACTCGGGACTAAAACATTACACATATGATCCCTTCTATATTGATGCAATAATTGAGGGGATGAATGAAGTTAACTTTGCTGGAATATCGGTAAGTTATCTGTTGTTTTTTTAACTTGAACAACCGTGCAACTAGCAGGTAAGCAGAAAAGTAATTCATGGATTTTTGTGATATAAGCTGTCATGTTCATATGGGCATCGTCGCGAGAAAATCTGTCTTTGGAGGTTTGCGAACAACAAAGATACAGACCAGCCTGCGCATCCGCGCAGTCTGGTCAGCGCCTTTGTTATTCGCGTTTCGGAAAGGACCATTTCTAAGCTTGCTTTAGGCGGAATTCCAATTTTCTAGCTAGTCTCTGTAGCTGATTAGACTGGTTTGATTCTCGCTTTTTCGACAATCCCGAAGACAGGTTTTCTCGTGACGAGGCCCATATAAGCATATAAGAACCCAAAGTCCTGTATCTCTCATATCTAGGGCTGGGGGTGACATCATCTGTTCTAGTTGGTTTGAATGCATTTTTGGCTAGGCCTAACTTCCTAATGAAGGATCATATGGGCTGCTCTAAAACATTTTATTGGCATGGTTGTCTACTTCACTGATGTTTTGAGGTTTTGTTATGAAATAAACTTCAAATCCAATTTACAGACATATACATTGTACTGCATATTTCAGTAGTTTTCTGATTCACATTTGGCTTTCTCCAGGACTTTAACACAAAATGTGTTTAATAGTTTGGCTATTTGCCATGTGGATATACCATCTACTCTAATAATAGGCATAATGCATGTGGTATGAAAGTTAACATAAATCTAAATGATACTGTTTCAACAATTTTCTATTTGGCTCATCTGATTAACAAACATCAGCTATTTATAAAGCAATATAATGTTTTACCGCATTGCACTAAAGTACCCAACCCACAGTAGATACATGCTCTAATGATGAATTTATTATGAAAGTATACATGCATCTGAAGCCAATTGTTTCAGCAAGTTTACTTAGGACGTTGTTTTTTATATATAATAAAACAATACTTTATGAAGCAGTTTGCTATTTTTTTGCCAAACTACTAATCCCAGTATCTGCATGAGCAATGAACAAAGGCTAATAAATGTCCATTCAATATGTTTTCTTCTTTAAACCAGGCATATGACTTTTGACTGAAATCAAATGCTGTTACTGTCATATGTAAAGAATCATACATATACACACTAAACTTCCTATTAAATGATCGTTGTACCCCTGAAAATATGGTTGCGGGGTATACTGTTTTCACATTCTCCATATGTGTGTGCTGTCCGTCAGTCAGCAGTCCACCCATAAGGTTTTGTTTCCTTAATATCTTGATGAGTCATTGCTGGAATTTCATCAAAATTTGCAAGCATATTCATATCTACACGACAATTATTTTAATTAGAAAGTAAGGGCTGGGGGGAATTCTATAGCAGTTATTTCCCTTTGTCATTCCAAATGGCTTTTATATAGAGTTTATGTTAATGCTTTCACAGTGCTTACACAGGCCGATCAACTCCTGTTACAGAGTAAGAAAGAGGGCAAAGATAAGGAATCGATACAATCAATGTGCATTTCAAACGGACACAGTTAGGGGTTTTATGGCTAAAATAATAGTTATATGAGTTTCCCACCTTTATTTTACCACTGTTAAATAAAATTATTGGTTTCAGCAGAAAAAACAACAACATTGGTCTCTAAAATGACCCTCTGTGTCAAAGCTGTTATAAATGTGAAAGATAAATGTTCTTTAAATGGTGATAAATATCATTATGAGTTATTTTTTTCTTTTGTTGTCCATAGTATTTAACAACCAGCCAGCTGACATGGACTAAACTGAAGTATCGAATTTACGTGGTTTCATATTTGTACTTTTAGCTACCTACTCTAGTTTTTCATAGAAAATAGAAAAAATGTCTTAAATCATGTCCCAAACGTCTGTCTAAACGCATACAATTTAAAATTTATTACTTTATGTACAAAAATGTGAAATGCAGACCTCTTTAGTTTGGAGGATAAAATGGAACATGTAAGCATGCATTTTTATAAGATATGCTTCTAAGCAATGTATAAATACTTATCAAATATATCCCCGTACAGTAATTGCAGTTTTAATGAAATTTGAAGCAAATATATCTATAAATTCAATTTCAAATTCAGGGTGTCCTATCTACATGCTTTAAAAATCAAAAAGCAGTATTCTTAAATGACCACCACTGCTTCAGTGGTCTACAGGCATGTCGGTTTATTATATCCACCCATTATTTTTCAGTCCCAATCTTTTTTTGATAAAATGTATTTTTTTTCACATATTCTTGCTGGGCTTCCGTAGAAAATGGACTGCTCTGGCGTTGTGCAAGTCAATCGAGTCTGCCATAAGGTGGTTTTAGAATTACCTTTGCAACCATACAAAATATGCCTTTCGGGTGCAAGGGTTAGCATTTTTCCTACCTTGGTTCCCCGCCTAATAATATGGCATTTGTAGATGCATAGAATTGATCCAATACTGCACAATGCACAATGTAAATAGAGAATACTAGGTGAGTGTCTTTTGATATCAAGTTTACCAGGGAAGGCTTCGAGAACGCTTGTTTACATCGCTAGGCTTGCCGAGCGATTCAACAAGCGTTCTCAAAGCCGAGCCTGGTAAACTTGATATCAAAAGTCGCGAACCTAGCATTCTATTTATCAGTTTACCCATTGTTGAACATTCTTCAAACTAGCGATTATGACGTAATTTTTGATTTTTGTATTGATTCAGCGTCATAAGCGACGTCATTTAAAAAGTGCAACGTCATCATGACCTGATAAAGGTAACATGCCGTGAGATAGGAAACGTTTATTAGGTTATGTTGAAACAATTCAGTTAATATTAGGGGTGACTGATAATGCACAATACACAATGTAAACATGTTAAATATATGCAAGAAGAAATTAGATGCAATTTACAAACTGACAGCTATTAGAACTTTGATATGTTTTCCAATATAAGCTTTGATATATTCAAAGAACTTTCAGGGGTTTTTGTGCTACAACACCAGCAGAATATAGGGTGAAAATTTGGTACCAGTAAAATGCATTTAAGCCCCAGTGGCTTTGGCTGCTGTCCGTTCTAATGCGGCGGTTCTGTTGTTGTTGATTCGTTGTTGATTGTTTCTACCATTATGGGATTCTGTAATTGTTCTATGTTTTGTTGTGCGTTACGTTGTGTCCATTCTAGTATTGCAATCATCTAGATGGGGAAGAGAGAGAGAGAGCTGTTTGCTTTGCGTTGTTAGTCTTCCTGGTGCCTCATGATTGTTGTGTGGCTCTTCCCAACAATGCCATGGGTTTGTCTGCAGTTTGTGATTGTGTTATTTCCTGATCATACTCACTTACTATTTTTGATATTTTCTGTGGATTTTATTTTCCAAATGTTGCAGATTGCTAACTTAAAGATCATTGGCATAGATTCTACTGACACCTTGTTTTCAAAACTTAGGCCTGCTGGTTTAAACCATCACTTGCAAAAATGTGTTTCTCACTAAACCACCTTTACTGTGCGAGCGGTAGGTAATAAGTCTTGCTTACTGGCTTTTTTTTCAGTTGCTTCATCATTAAAAAGAAGACATGAAATATTTTTTTCTAACGCGACACCCTAGATGTGACAAATTGCTAAAGTAACATCACATTGACACGCCTACACTATTAGTGTAGGGGCCAAATCTCAAATTTTGAGTTCTGTTGCACCACCCAGGAAGAAAAACTTGGTCACTATTTTCAGTCAGGGACATGTCTTGGGGCCTTGGAAACCCATGTTTTACTAAGTTTTCTGTGGTCCTTTTTCTGTAAATGGCCTGTAACCAACGTTACCCTACAAACATATAAAATGGTAGTATACAAAATACAAGACTAATTAAATATTTTAAATAAGTATCAATAAAACTGTTAGAACTTTAAATGTTTGATCATCAATTGTAGACATCTGTGAGATATATTTTCGCTCAACAGGGTGACGTGTGTTACATTAAATACGAAATTGCAGATAATGACTTTAAAGAGTGCATATGAGAATGAACCATGTTCTTTTACCACAGGAAGAAACACTTGGTTACTATTTTCAGTCAGGGACATGTCTTGTTGCCCTAGAAACCCATGATTTAATAAGATTTCTTCGGTCAGTTGTCTGTAAATGGCCTGTAATCAATGTTACCCTACTGACTTTAAAAAAAGCAACACAAAAAAAAGACTAATGGGATATTTCCTAATAGTATTAATGAAATTATTTGAGCTGTACAGGTTTGAGCTAGACTTAAACACCAATTTGAGACATCTGTGGAGTGTATTTCTGCTTGTCAGAGTTACTAATGTTACATTTTTTTATGAGATTGCATATTATGACTTTATAGATTACATATTAGAGTTATAAACGGCTGCAAATATGTTGAAATGTTAATTTACCATTATAATAGAGACCAACATTATAAAATGTAGGTTGGGGAACATGTTTTTTTTTCTAATATGCAATTAAAAAGTCATTATCTGCATTTTTATAATACATAACATACGTAACGCTGACGAGCAGAAACCTATCTCACAGATGTCTGCAATTAGTGCTTATGTCTAGGTCAAACATTTAAAGTTCAAATAAGGTCATTGATACTATTGGAAAATATCCTATTAGGTAAGTGTGTCTTGGTTGGTCTTTCGGTGACAAAGGCTCTTAATAAAGTTATTAAACGACGTAAACATGCTACACATGCAGCTGTCATTTACCACATTGGATCAGCTGACAGCTTCAGTGTATACCCAGTCTTTTATTAGTTGATTAGAGGTCATGTCTCATGTTTTTAAAAATTACATCACAAAATATTTATCTAATACAAATTTACAAACATAATTAATTGTTTTAATATTTCTGATTTGCATGATGTAGAAAACATCCCTTAGTTGGGATGCTCGCCATCCTAACATATAATGAATCTGTTTTCCCATGATTATCAGTTTGCTGAAACAGTGATTTGTTGCATATAAGGTTTGACTTTATATAATAGTATCATATTACATGTATTAACCAGTGCAATATACAAAATTAGCTAGCACTTGTAACTGGCAACATACAGTACTAAATATTTGTAAACTTAATATGGCACTGCACTTAAAATTAAATGGAAATAATTTCCTTTCACTGTAGGCAAGACAGCCCTCAAACAAGGTTAGTATTAACAAATGGGTAAAAGAATTAGTCAGTTTATGACCAAAATGCTGTCTATAAGCTGTTATCCGCAGTATTATTCACATTTTCGGATGGCTCTGCATCCAACAAACTGGCCATAAGTCTCATACTTTTCATTTCATTGGTCATGTGCAAACATGTATAATTGTTACAAATAACTCCAACAGTGCAAAAAAACAACAACACAAAACTACATTATTAACAATGTAAGAAAGCCAATAGCTGTGTGTTTGTTGTTTTTTCAACTGACAATCATGTGACAACTTAATCTGTGAGCTTCAGAGATTCAAACTATGTTGCTTAATTTTATTGTGTCATGTTTATGATTCAAGTTGTAACTCCTGAAAATGGACTTTAAAAAAGATTCAATAACTGACAATAGATTTGCAATTAATGTTACCATGAAATATCTTTATAGCTTTTTAATTAGTGTTACCACATTCTATGTTTTTCAGTCTATGAGTATGGCTCTACCTTAACTTTTCTTAATTAACAAACAAAAAATTTTCTTTCAAATTGCTGTATAATTTAATAAAATAACAAGCATTACAATATGATATAAAAGAATCGAGATTATCGAAAGTAGAGAAGATTGCAATTGTGACAGATGAAACATTGTTGTTATTTGTTTTCGAAATGTATTTGCCAACAGTGAAAATTAAATGTATTAAGCACATAAGAAAACCTGTTTAGGCTAGATCTACAAAACATCAGGTACATTTGGGTATAAACCATGCTACTTCTGTTCTGATAAATACTTTGGTTGATGTTATGTTTGCAGTCTTTAAAAAATGAGTTAGAAATTTTAGATTACATGTATAGCAAATGCAGTTAAGACCTAAAATGTTCGGTATCTCTTCCACAAGGTACTGTTGGTTGGTCTGCAGTCTGCGATCATTGTGACATTTCCTGGTCATACTCACTTTTTAGCAAACATAGTTTTTCAAGCCTGATAAAATACTTCACAAATAAAATGGCAAAAAGAGCTGGCAGGAAAAATATATTTAAGCTAAAAAAATAGCAGTGTGCTGTTGCATATGTTATGGACTTACCTTACATATACATTTTGTGTAAAGGGTATATAACTTGAAAAACAGCTAATCATCAAATCTGACCAATATGTTACCCATTCGCTATAGTTAAAAGAATGCTTAACCAGAACTTTATTAGTTTTAAGATTTGTCTTTCTCTGTATAAAATCAACAGAAAGCCCCTGCTCTGGAAGGCACCACGCACTATCATCTCTGTCACCAGATGCAAGAAATATTGCTTTGAGATTTACTTTTAATTTTAATTGAAATACGGTATCTTCAATCCAATATTTGATTCATGAAATAAATATCATATATATTGCCATGAACCATTGACAAAAATGCATATAGCCACATCAAAGTAACAGAACCAAACATACAAACTTCTTATATTAGTGTTTATTTAGAATAAATTGTCTGTAATTGAAGTTATTAGGCAAAGGCAAAAGATTTGAGTTTATTCTCCACAAATTCTATACTCTTTATCCATTCATGCAAAACATCATTTTGTTACCTACGTTACCTTGATTAATATATTGACAGAAATTAAATACCCATGGTAGTTTAACCTGTTAGTTTAGTCGCTATTTAATTCCATTGTGAAAGAGATGAAAGAAGGCAGTGCCCATCCCAGTGCAATATAAATGGACGAAAATAAAACATGTACGCCAGTAGAAGTGAGACGCTTATACGCACATGGAAATATTTATTTTTCTACACTTTATTGCCAGTTGCCATTTATAAATTGCTTCAAATATGTGAAAATGAAAATTCATCATTAGAATCGAAATCTCTCTTACAAATTTATGGTTGCGGAACATGGTTTATTCTGATATGTAATCTTTTAAGTTATTATCTGCAATTTCATAAAAAAAATGTAACATTAGTAACTCTGGAGAGCAGAAGTACATATCAAAGATGTTTGCAATTGATATATATATGTCTAACTGAAATGTGTAAAGCTCAAATAATTTCATTAATACTATTGACATATATCATATTGGTCTTGTCTTTTTGTAGGTATATTAATGTTATTAAGGGAACATTAAATACAGGTCTTTTACAGACGACTGACAAAAGAAAACTTAGAAAAGCATGGGTTACTAAGGCCCCAGGACATGTCTCTGACTGAAAATAGTAACCAAGCTTTTCTTCCTGGGGTTGGGAAACATGATTCATTCTTATATGCAATCTCTAAAGTCATTATCTGCAATTTTGTATAAAATGTAACGTACGTAACACTGATGAGCAGAAATACATCTCACAGATGTCTGCAATTGGTGTTTATGACACAATCAACCATTTAAAATTCAAATAATTCCATTGATACTTTTGTAAAATGTCCAATTAGTCTTGTATTTTAAGTACTACTATTTTCAATATTAGTAGGGTAACGTTGATTACAGGCCATTTACAGAGAGCTGACCACAGAAAACTTAGTAAAACATGGGTTTCTTAGGCCCCAAAACAAGCCCCTAACTGAAAATAGTAACCAAGTTATTCTTCCTGGGGGTGCAACAAACTCGCAAAATAGCCCATATATATCAGTTTGGCCCCTAGACCATATGTAATATACTGTAATTTAATGGCAGCAAAAATGACAATTTCTTATTTTTCTTACCTCTACTTAAAATACACCTTAGAACTGCCTTATATTAAGGCAGTTTAACATGTACCTTCAATCTGTTTTAAAGTATAAGTCAAATCTTAGGTGTACTCACAATTTATGATTTAGAGAAAAATAAGAAAACATTATTATATTCCTGTAAACCACAAGTTTACTATGTAAAAGTGGGGTTCTAGGAGGGAGATTATGTCTAAGTTATAATGTGAGAATTATAAAAAATGGATGCTTTTAATAGTCTATGAGTCTTTACTTGTGTCTTCCTTAATTGCTAACAACTTTGCAGTCTGTCCACACTTTTCTGGATTAGCTGTACAGATGCAAGAAACAGTGTATCGAATTTTAGGAACGATATCCATAAGAACAGCGGGGAAGCCACTTCCCTTTTTTGCACTTGCAGAAGGGAGACTTATAGTAACTACTGTTGTCTTTGTTGATTTTAGCATCATTGTAGGGATGAATCTGTTGTTCGTAAAATGTCAGCCATATTCTGTAGGGTCTATGATATTTTGCTGGGATAGATGAGCAGACTTGCTGATGATGACTTAGAACATGTTGCATCAGTGCGTCTTCTGTAGGTGGCAAACAACGCAGATCACCTTTAAAATGATTATACAAATGAGCCCAAAGTTCATCTGCAGGTCCATCAAAGTATTCCAATCCATAGAGAATGACAAACAGACTTAACAAAACATCTCACCAGTGAGATATATAGAGAATACTAGGTGAGTGTCTTTTGATATCAAGTTTACCAGGCAAGGCTTTGAGAACGCTTGTTGACATCGCGAGGCTTGCCAAGCGATTCAACATGCGTTCTCAAAGCCGAGCTTGGTAAACTTGATATCAAAAGACGCGAACCTGGTATTCTATTTATCAGTTTACCCGTTGTTGAACACTCTTCATACTAGCGATTATGACGTATTTTTTTATTTTTGTGTTGATTCAGCGTCATTAACGACGTCATTTAAAAAGTGCAACGTCATCATGACCTGATAAAGGTAACATGCCGTGAGATAGGAAACGTTTATTAGGTTATGTTGAAACAATTCAGTTAATATTAGGGATGACTGATAAATTTCATTTCCAGGTTCTCACATTGATCAAATAACTGACAACTCTTCCATTGAGAAAGAGTTAAAGCAAGCACGCGTTTCTTGCCGTTGTTTAATGGGCAGCTAACTGTGTTACAACCGATTCCGATGTATACATTTCTTCATACACATATCTGATGAAATTCTATGAACCGGTATGCAATAGACCCCTTTCCCATTATCGGATTTTACCTTTATCACGTGATATCGGCTGACCAGTCCAACAATTGGACTACTTCCGGTATATGAAGCTGTAATAACTTATGGATTTCACTAATATTCATAACGGTTTAAACACCAAACAAAAGGAAAATGGCAATTATATTTACAATTACATAAGATGACAAAAAGAGTTAATTTTAAATTGATCTAATTTACGATGAACGGAGGCTTGCAGACTTTTGCGTACCAGCATATATTTCAACATTATTTCCGCTGCTGCTGACGAAGGCCCTGATGAGATGACGTGTTTCCCTGCGGGTCTACACTATTTATTAACATTCCCATCAAGAATGTCCAAAATATCACAGAAATCGATGTGTATTCATGCGAACTTTTCCGAGAAAGGATGTCTTGATCTATCCGGTGATATATCGGCATATATGCGAACTTTTCCAAAAGGGAGAATTTATGAATAGTGTAGACCCGCGGGGAAACACATTTCTCCAAGGCCTTCATCAGCAACAGAAATAATAGCTAGGGAACTGTCTGCCTCTTTCACTAACGTCTCATTTTAGCCAAAATCATCTGAGTAAAAGTAATAATTTGGACATGTTCGCGCTAGAAGCAAATGTATTATTTTTCGCGATGCAAGTTTGTTCGCTGTTCTTACTTTTTAGAAGCTGCAGCAATAGAGTAAACCCTCGCTAGCTCGAACCCTGGTACATCGAAGCATCCGCATATGTCGAATAGAATATATGGAACACTGGATTCCGCATAGGGTATATTTCTTAACATGCTTAATATGCAATGTTTCGTGGGTACTCAAAAGAACCGTCTCAATGAAACGCGTGTTTTTGTGTATTAAAACGCATATTTTTTGTAAGACTCGGACCGAGTGTAAGATTAGAGGAGAATAATAACTTTTTGATTCAATATTGTTTGCAACCAAACGCCTTTTAGCTCAAACTACTGAAAGCTCGCTGTGAAATGTCTGAAACCCGCGCGCACTTCGAGTTGAAAAGAGTTGAATATTTAAATGTGTTCCTATTTACGTAAAGGCATAGATTTTGAAATTTGGGACCGCATATGCGCCCAAAACTGAATGTCGGGTAACTCATATCCCTCCTTGGTCAAATTGTTGTTGCATTTGTAAACGTATGAACGCCGAATGTAAATAGAAATTTTTAAAAAGTGTTTCTACAGTATCAGTTTACATAGCTTCGCGTTGTAAGTCATTTGGGAACATTTACAGATCTTAATTATTAATTTACTTGAAGAATTTTCGGGTAGAATTTCTATCGATGTCTATTTTCATCTAAATGTTTCAAAGAAACAGCAATATGTATTCATTTTACTATTTTTGGGCCACTGAATGTACGCACCAAACATTCCAATCCACTGTAAACTTAAGAACGGAATCGCTACTTTTCTTAATCTCGAAAAAAGATAAATTTATATTTTTATACACTTTATAAGTATTCCGTATTTTTTTACTATACATGTAATAAGTGTAAAATATACTTTGATTCGAACTATTATAAAAATCGGCGCAGATTAAAGCAGACTCTAGAGAGCGCACAGACTCGCGAGTCTTCGTTGCTCGCACACACCAGGGTATTTCTAGTAGAACGAGACTGCACACACACACACACACACACACACACACACACACACACACACACACACACACACACACACACACACACACTATGGATGTAGATGATTGAAGACTCAGCCTCAAGCCCCGCTGGATAAGCTTGTGTGGGCGTTTTAAAGGCTTTTGCATATATGTGATAAGTAGACGTCTAGCTAGGCTTCTTATCAACGTCAAAGAAAGCGACTGGTCACACGTGTCGAAGCTCTAAGGACACGTGTGCAAGATTTTATTGTTTTCAAAAGGCCCCGGGCACACATTGAAGAACCGGATGCAATTTGGGCTAGCACCAGATGAAATGTATCTTATATCACTCAGTGGACAGTGTACAGATGTAACCATAAATGACCATAGTGACACGCAGTCTTGTCGGACTCTTCAATTAGAAATTGACGTTTTTTTATTTCTTTAAAAGAAGTTCTATAAAGTGGTGAGATCAACACTTTAAATACCGGAAGTAGTCCAATTGCTGGACTGGCCAGCCGATGTCACGTGATATAGGTAAAATCCGATAATGGGAAACTCCTCTATTAACTTAATTGACAAGCAGGTCTTTTGATGTATTCGAACAAAATAGCACATTGCATTGACAAAGGTATCTGTGTCTGATGCTTGAAGAATCCCAACATTGCAACCATACGTCTGAACACAGTAAGCTGCGTGGACAAACATTCTGATATCAACGAGCCTCATCATTCTGGCATTTGGACTTGGAAATCTCAAATGCCTTATAAGCCCCCAATCACAACCTTTAGATCCGCTGGGAAGCTAGCATTGTTTTTCGTCCATGAATTGCCAATATAGACCAAGAAATTGGCTTTGTTTTTCATATTATATGAAATCAGGCCCCCGTTGGGACGTTCAAGTGTATTGTGGGGTTTCATATTCTTTCCTGGCACTAGATCCCCAGATTGACCCCACTTTTCACGTTCTTCTTGTTCCAGGCTTACTGACGGCTCAAAGTCATATATGTCAGCAACTAATTTCACTATTGTGCATTCTATTGGTTTGCAATAGATGATTTTATCCAAATACATTTCCTGAAGTTTGTCAAAAGTAGTACATCCAAACCTCTTATGCTTCTAAATGAAAGCCATAGCATCGATGATTTAGACCACCTTTTGTCCTTAAGGTAGTTCTTCCAACCAGGCATCTGAAGGTTATCCTTCACTGCAGTATAAATTACTGATTTGCAGCATTTTTACATTTATAGCCTTGCAGCAATTCATCATCATCGAATACTTTGTTAACTCATAGCTTAGTCTTTCTCCATTTTTCTCTTCTGTAAGATGTTGCAAAAATAGATTCCTAGCAATTGAAGATTCATCTTAATATCATCTCTGTATTCTCTTCAATGAAGCTTGGAGTTCGTTGGCTTTTTGTCCTAAAAATTGTTTTATGTTAATATAGGGCACTTTTGGAGCGTCTATTAATATTAGACACTTTTGGAGCGTCTAAGGCCTGAACATCTTTCAATATCTGCATACCCTTTTCTTTAGCAGGAATAAGCTCAGATGTAGATGCTTTCTCCCCAGGGCTTATGTAAGGTTGATTAGTTGAGTTATGTGTCTTAAATGGATATATCAATTTCTCCCAAATCACAGTTTTTATCCTGTCAACTGATTCATTTTCTTTTTTTACAAACACCTGGAGAATCTTAATGGTGGTTCTGTATATCAACCATATGAACCATTTCTTTTGTGTGTGTTTTCTAATAAGACAGTAAGTTTCAGGATTACCCTTGAATATTTCTCCATTATCTCAGGTTTCTAAGATATTCCATGCAACAGTTTAGTTTTACCAAGTTGTAGGATGCTCCAATCCTATAATCAGAGTTGTATTCATACAGAAAATAAACACCCTAAAATAGATATTTTTCATAATTCTCTATGAAATTGTTTATAACTTTCCATGACCATGAGTTAGAAAAATTCAAGATAGCGCCTGGCGTCCATCTTGTATGTTGTTATTTGTGGACCTCAAAATGCAAAATTTGGATTCCTCATACCAAAAAGTCTCTAAAGAGATATTTAGAACAGTCAGTGACAATTATTTCAAAAGTTACCCTTCCAAAATGTCGTCTGTGGCCATCTGCGATTTATGCATTTCACAAGTTGCTCAAACTTGCTTTCATGGCAACCATGTTAAATTAGTTCTATAACACCAGCAAAGTGCAAAGAAACTAAAAAAAATCATGGTACTCGACATTTCTGGGTTAATGTATAGGACATATAGGACCCCCCTAAACCCCAACTTTCATATGGTAAACTGGGAGTTACAGGTGCATTTGATTTGATTCTTTTTTCTGTTCTAAAACATAGATTGTGGGTTCTCAGTGAGGCGGTTCTAATGAGTGCCAACAATCTATGTTTTAGCAAAGATACGGAAAATATCATAACATGTCGTTAAAAAATTGTCATTTTTAAAACGTAATAAAAGCACTGCAGGCATGCATCATACCCCGCCAAGAAATTTTTTCGATACAAAGACAATGCATAAATCAAGGGCCATAACTCAGATGAAAACTTACATGCAATTGTCAGAACCTAGATATTGTATACAAAACCCTTTCAGCATATTTTCAGATTAAGGGCCAGAACTCTTGAAAAAATAAATGATATTCAATCCAATAATACTCCTTCATAATATCAACTCAGATGCAGAGTTTGAAGAAAATTAATCGAATAATGCCCAAGATCAAGCGCCAACACCAATTTTTACATAAATCAAGCCCAAGATCAAGCGCCAACACCAATTTTTACATTACCACTCATCGTAAATATCAACTCATTTATAAAGTTTAAAGACAATCAGCCGAAAATTGAAAAATGCGCGAGACAGAGCATGGAAACAAATTTTCTACATGAATCAAGGACAAAAACTCTGTGCTGATTTGACGAAATTTATACATCTATAATCCTAGACCACTCCTCTTAAATATCAACTCATATACAAAGTTTGAAGACAATCGGCCAAAAAATGAGCGAGACAGAGCACGGAAACCAACTGTCTACACGAATCAAGGGCAATACCATTTTGTTAATTTAACGAAATGTATCCATCTACAATCCAAATCACTCCTCCTAAATATCAACTCATATGCAAAGTATGAAGACAATCGGCCCAAAAAAAGCGAGATAGAGCACGGAAACCAATTTTCTACACGAATAAGGGGTCATAACTCTGTGTTGATTTGACGAAATTTACCAGCCTACAACTCCAAACAACTCTTCCCCAATATCAACTATTATGCAAAGTTTGAAGAAAATCAGTCAAGAAATACTCAAGATAAAGAGCGGAAACGAAGTGGTGACAGATGGACGGACAGACGGACGAACAGACGGACGGACTCTCAACGCAAAATTTTGAATGGACGGTATAACATAATACCTGCACTTTTTTAGTGGCGGGGTATAAAATCGCAGTATAGTGTATATTGCATAGGAATGCTAGTGTAATGATATATCAAAACCATCTTCTTCCTGTAAATATCAATATACCATGCAACTTAATGAAGAAATAATGATAATAAGTCCTCACTGTTGAAGCCAGAGATAGCGTTTCTTCATCAATCCATAGTTTGAAGGTGGGTGGGTTAATTTTGTTTGACAGAAGTCAAAATATTGTAAACTTGATATATTATTTGGCTCATTAAAGTATTCAAAATATGTGTGTTTGTTAAGAAACATTTAAAATGCATAAATATAACATATGTAAGATAAAAAAGACAACACATTGAGTAAATATACAATGTAAGTCTTCTGATGTAATTGTAAGTGTATTTTCGTACGGTAACCAGAAACATGAAAGGGTAAACCATCATGCCAATTAAAATTCAAGAGCAACCCATTTAAACCATCTTTGGGAAGGTGTAACATACTCAAATATGCATTCAAACCAACTAGAGAAGATGATGTCACCTCCTACATATGTTCCTTGCCTATAACCTTGCCTATAACATTCAAGTATTTTACCCGCTTTTTTTCAGCCCACCGTCGTGCAATTAAAGAGGAAACCATAGCTATGAATCGTGATTGGGTTTACTACAGCCAGACATGCAGACTGTCGCATGATATCCATGTTATACCTCTTTTAATACGTTTGGTTATATTTTTGAATTGATCACTAATAAACTAAATCACCATAAATACTGGCTCCTCTATGCCCTTCAGAAATGGGAAATTTACTGTCTCAAAATTAAAATCACCACCCTTATCATAACTGTCAGATGAACTATGCCATTTGTTATGGACAAGTTTAAGACAAAAAAGGGGGATTCGGTATAACGTGTACATAATGCTGATATATTGAGGCTCCTATTATTACCATGTATATTTTTTCAGTGAAAATAATAATTGATGTATTAATTCGTCCACTCTATAACACGAATAACCTTTATCACGATACATTTCTTTGGATCCCAAATATAGCAATGTCAAAGGGTCTGTACTGTAAGATGTTATTGTTAACTTTTCTTCGTTTATTTTTTTAACAGGGGCCAGTTGCATTTGATGAAACTGGAGGCCGGGTGGGCGTTACATATATTGAACAGAATTTTAGTAAGTTTCCTGTAGATGAGCAAACATAGTCAAGGCAACGTCGTGATGTCATCATTTATTATTGTACAACAAAATGATAGTAAAACACGAACAAAACTAGGATAAGCACAATCCCAAATAGCAGGCAGTCTAGGATCACTATCGGCCCACCAATGAAAGCCCATTCAATTGACGCTTCGTTGGTGTGTCAATAATGCCCACTGTTTATGGTTATTGCGATGTAGCATCACGGAAAACAACCATTAAAGCTGCATAGTCTGTAACTTTGGATCTTTTAATTTTTGAAATAATGTTTCTGTTTTTCAAGAACACAGTAAAAAACTAAATTTCAGGTATACATTTTACCAATGTCGTAAATCTTTACAAATTATCAGTATCAAAACAACAGCATTTATGTTAAAACTTGACTGTCTATAATTATTGGAGGGACGCAAATAATTACCAACAAGAGAAAAAACACCTGTTTTATAAGATAATTCACTTTTCCATGCAGTTTTCAGCTAAAGTGAACAGATTTATTGTGAACACTTAAATTAATTCTGCTTTTACAAATGATTTAAAAAGAAAATTAAATTTTTCGAAAAATGTTCATAGTTGCAGACTTAGTCTCTTTAACAGTGACGCGATCTTAGAACAAAGGTAATAATGTGCTATTATTGCTATTCAGTGACCATCTCTTCGCCCTGTATTCTGTACATGGTCAAACACACACAATGCATTGACATATAGTGCGATATAAAACAGGCGCCTAAGACATTAGCCCTAAAAGGGTCAATAGCAACAAAAAAACGTCTGATTTTCTTGTCTGCTGAAATGTTCAAGAAGCATCAATGATAAACAGTTTGGACTGGGTCCACTCTGTTTGCTTCTATACATAAATTTGTGAGTGATGTTAGGCAATTATTTGCAGCAGACGACATTTTTCAGATGCATTTTTTTGGCGCTTTAAGGCTTAATGATATTTTGGTAGACATACATACTATATGGCTGTAGATGAAGGATCAGGCCATACTGTAGACGTCTATTGACCATGGATAGCTGCACATACATCTACTATCATTATATAGGCTAGTAAATATGTCTTCTGGCGACCAAATTTAACCTTCATCACGCCACCACACTCCTCTCCATTTTGAAGCTTTCTTACAGGACTTTGGTTATGAACATAACTTTACAAGCACAGTGGAAAAATAGTGTCGATCCTGATCAGCTGGCTTCTCAGAAGAAGCAAGCTGATCAGGATCTACACTGTTTAAAAAATAGGATACTAACGGGCGAAGCACGGTAAAGGTATCTTATTATAGGTCTTATTATCAGTTGGATTTGGTTCTTTATGGAAAATGTACATAGTTGTTATTATTCATAAGCCTTTGAAAACTCGTTAATACGTTTTCAATAATAACTACCAGTAAATAAACTATAAGAGTGTGTACGTTTGATGATGAGAAGCCTTTACAAAAGCTTTGAACACCAACAAATGAATTTTGTTTCAATATATAGTTCAAAACACTCAAATAACTCTTTGAATCTCTACTTTTGATGATGGTTGCAGGTATATAATAATTAAGGTTTCTTTAATATATCAAAACATTCAAAGACTCTCTTAGACTTTGTACTTTGATGAGGACGACAAATCACAATTGACAAAAAGATATTTGATTAATCCTTACTTAGCGCGCCAGTCAAGACTTTTGTCGTTTGCTCTCTCACCTATTTAAGTAAGTAAGGGTGCAAAGCTCAGGAATCGATACAATCAAGTACCACACCTGAACCAGGATACCAATGTGAAAGAAAAAACTCACGGTAGGACACCACAAACAAGAGCCAAGAGATCAGCCTTTTCCCAGCAGGTGACCACAAGGCACATATAAACAGACGCATACAAAGGCATAGCAAATACAAGACAGAAAAAAATAAAAGATCCACAAAAGAAGTACCGCCTTGGTAAGTCCTTCTGTGTCATGTAGGGATCCAGAAAATTTTGCCAGAGAGGGTCCACCTCTGAGAAAGTTTTTTGTATATAGTTGATGAGGGGAGAGAAGATTCAAATACCACTATCAGCGGGCCATCATCACCCGCCAGAGGAACGCCATTTAAATGGCGTTTCGCTGGCGTGGCGATGATGGCCCAATATTAAATGCTTGCTTGGTAGTTTTGTGATTTATAGGGAATCCGGAGCAGTATTGTTAAGGAGCCCTATAGTTTTGTGATTTTCAGGGGGCCCGAACCTCCTGTACCCCTCTGGATACGCGTATGACAACAAATTATAATGGTTAAAATATGTAAATTATTCATTAGCCCGCCAGTCACGACTTTTGTCGTTTGCTCTCTCATCTAATAAGTTCTTATGTATCCTATATTGCAAATAATTTAGCTTCCATGACAAAAATATAGTCTGTAATTGACAGAGATTTACCTTATATCAGATGCCATTGAGCTTGATGTAAAGTTACACTTGTATTTGAGCTAGTGCATGAGATTTCCAACAATGTGGTATTTGCGACCAGCAAAGCCTCAGATCAGCCTGCGCATATGCGCAGGCTGATCAGAGCCTTTGCTAGCCGCTTGAGTATACTATGATTGTTATGCTACTGACTGAACACCATTTGGAGTTTCTAAGCTTAAGAGGAGGCTGCAGAGGCTAGTCTGAGTATCCACTTGTCAAAATGCCACATTGTTGGAAATCACATGTCACGGCTCATTTTACATTTCAAAACTTGCTATTTGTAGATGACACAAGGACTAAGGTGGCAAAACTACGCCATTTGACAGGCGATCTTACCTGGTTTGTTCCTGTGACGTCACTCTGGTTTGGTAAGAGGTTGTTTTATCTAGTAGCGTTATATGACTGGAGAGAATCCTGTCTCTGGATTGGCCCATTTTGTCTTCATAAATCTCTATGTCTACCTGAAAACTGGTCTAAACTGACCAAGAACGTGATATAGGATGAAAGCGAGCTCAAACTAGTTTCCAGAAGTTAATATTTTTGACACTTCAGTAATATCACCCTCTAGAGAGCTAAAATAGCATGTTAAGTATGAAACTAGTATGGGCTGTATGAAATTAACATGGTTTTCTGTACACCTCCAAACAGGTAAATTAGATACTTTAATGAAATTTAATAACAGTTTTCTTGATCCCGGCCCGGTCCCATACTTTCGTGGAGATTGATCATGAAATAATTTCTACGGTCATTCTCCTCTCTTCCGCTGAATGAATCATTCATGAAGGGTTGTTGTCAGTTACAAGCGAAAGTATGTGCACGATTACTGGTAAACTGCTTGTTCAAGCTTGCCCAGGAAAAAAGTGTGGTTAGGTGAACTGACCGTCCCGCAATGACCATAGCTGTTGACTTGGGACGTAAAGCAACAAAACAAACAATAACAGTTTTCTTTTTGTTTTGTTCGTTCATTTTTCTTTGTTTGAATAAACAAAAAAGTAAAAAAAAAAGTGTTTTATGATTAAATTTTACATTCCACATTCAGAGAATTTATATACACTTGCCCAAAGTTCTAAGCGGTCACCTTAAAACACCATGTATTTGTCCTATCAACACGGGCATTTGGTTCTTCATTAATTTCACGTGAAACATCATGGAATGAGTTTTGTATGACATCTCTCAATACAATATGTCAAAACACGAAATTAAAACTAGTTAAAAATGATTAATTTTTTTTTTCATAATTTTGGAATTGCTAGGTGACCGCTTAGAAGTTTGTGTGAGTGTACATTTCAAGTTAAAAATACTATATTAAAATAGTTTAATAACAATTGCTTAAATTTGTGAGAAAGTCCTTAGGTTGAATAGACTTCAGTAACAAAAGTGAAAGTAGAAAATGTTCATTCATAGTTAAAAAGTCATATAACAAAACAGTTATTGACTTCAATTTGGTAGACATGATGATTTATCTACCCTAAAAAAATGATATTCACCTCGGCCTTGCGGCCTCAGTGAATATCACTTTTTCGGGTAGATAAATCCTCCTGTCTACCTCATTGAAGTCAATAATTGTATAATATTGAATATTGGCAGAAAAGGCCTTTTTAGTCTCTCAATAGTACCATGAAGGGTGATTCAAGAAATTAATCTCATTTAAGGGGATATTGCTTTCAAAAGCTCTTACTTGTATGAATTTTTTCCTGTATAAACAAAAATGGCTATTTTATCAAGGAGGTAGATACCATTGGCTATAGTGTTGTAAGAACAATTTATACATCTCACACAGATCACGTTACGCATCAACACACAGCTTTTAAGCAATCCGCAGCAAGCTTGTCTGTACCTCTTCCTTGCGGTACCATAATATGCAGTGTGTGATTGTAGCAATTCCTGGTGATTTTCACTAACTGCTAGAGAGCTGACAATATGTGGTTATTTTGTTGTTTGATTCTTAAATCTTATCACGATTTCCTATCACTATTGCACAAATGTTTAAAATATGTACAAACCTGTGCATATTTGTACATCTTTGTGGTTATATGCATTTAACCTCAGAGTCTTAAGAGAGAAACGTGTTGTTACAAAGTCTTCACTGTTGATAACGATAGCAAACAAAATTAGTTGACGCTTACCTCCTGACACCCATAGATATATACAATGATCATCTCAAGTTTATTTAGAAGAGTCTATTGGTATACAATAGGTAACCTTTAATATATAAGCCAGTGCATGAGATTTCCAACATTGTGGTATGTGCGACCAGCAAAGCCTCAGATCAGCCTGCGCATAAGCGCAGTCTGATCAGAGCCTTTGCTAGTCGCTTGAGTATTCTATGATTATTAAGCTACTGACGGAACATCATTTGGAGTTTCTTAACTTAAGTGGAGGTTGCAGGACTCGTCTGAGTCTATACCTGTCAAAATGACACATTGTTGAAAATCACATGCCACGGCTCATATCAATTTCAGATGGAGCAATTCCTCAGGATAGCTTCACATACCACCGTGTCAATGCTGCGCCTAACATCCCATCACTGGTTTTGATTATGATTGCTACTGTTGCAGGGTTATTTGTCGCTTTAGGATTCCTGGGTTTCAATATTTATTACCGGAATAACAGGTACTGGCAAATGTATATAATCTTAATAATAAGTATAGTCCAGTTTCGACTTCTGGGTGTTCAAAGAGTAGGAGAGTCTTCTTATTTCAATGGTTAATACAACAGCAACACGAAATAATATTTTTATTTATAACATCGACGTTTCGCTTCTTCTGGATGTAGCAAACAATGAAAGGGAGTCTTCTTAGTAGCATTTGCATTATTATAAGCTACCAGGTTTAAGTTCAACGTCAATAGTATGAACAGTAGGTATTTGGTTAAGAAATGACTGTTACAATCAAAGCTTCACGTGTTACTAAGAACACTTGATCCACATCTCTGAACTAAGAGATTCGCGCCGTTAAACAGGTTTAAGCCCATCGGTAAACGTGTTTTTAACTGACCATTCCAAGGCGGTGCTTCCCTTGTGGATCGTTTTTGTTAGATATGCTTCAGGCTGGTGTGTGTTGTACTGTCGTGTCTGTTCTTGTAGCCTTGTGGTCATCTGCTGGGAAAGGGTTGACCTCATGGCTGTCGTGTTTGTTGTGTTTTGTCCCTTTCCCAAATGTGTCCTGGTCCACATCAGAATTAAGGGCGAGGTTGGCGCCATGAAACTGGTTTTAGCCTCCCAGTATAATATTTTTACTGAAAGTTCCAAGGCAAATACTTCTTTTGTGGATCATTTGTGTTATGTCTTGTGTTTGTCATGCTTTCGCGACTGTTCATTGCTGCCTTGTGGTCACCTGCTGGGAAAGGGCTGACCTCTTGGCTCTTTTGTGTGATGTCTAATTATGATTTTGTCATTTTCCCATGTGGTATCTTGGATCAGGTGTGATACCTAATTGTATTGATTCCTGATCTTTGCCATCTTTCTTACTTTGTATATTCTTTGATCAGTCTGAGGTCAATATTTACCTATAGCATGTAACAGGTAAATATTGCAACAAGTGTTCTATGGAGGTGAGGTCGGCAGAAAGAGAAAGCCATCCAAAAGGTTAATATTGTTTGTTGCAAATACTGGGGACATAGGTCTGGTAATATCATATTGAAATGCATCATTTGACGTCGCATGAACGAATGGACAATTGGAGAACATACACAGTATTACGACTTTTAAAAATAGAGGGTATGACGTATGAGTCCATTAGATATCTGATGTTATCAAATTTTTGGTCAACATACCCCAAAATTGTTGGTTTGAATTAATTATAGAAGTATTTAAATTTTGATGAAATAAGTAATGAGGGTCTGGATGAGGTATAATGATTAGTGAATAATGGCCCTTTTTTATTGAATAGTGAATAATTAACCAAACAAATAATGAATAGTGAATAATGGGGGCCTAAAGATTAATGAATAATCCTACTTTTTAATGAATTGAAGAAAAAATTAAAGAATAGTGAATAATCATATTTCTTTGCCACCTTTCTTATTGTTAATGAATAACTGTTCTTATTGTTGATGAATAATTGGTCTTATTTTAATGAATAACCCGAAATTTTAATGAGATGAATAATGGGCTACATTTTTAATGAATAGTGAATACAAGACCCCCCCCCCCATCCAGACCCTCAGTAATGCGCTTCTAAAGTCTCTCAGTATATAACACAGATTAGCAGTAATTGAAAATGATTATATGACGCGTCATCAAATTCGTTTTTTACTTTTCGATCTGTGTAAATTTTTGAGGGCCTAGAGGGGGCGGAAGGCGTCTAAAATCGCTTATTATTAAAAGTTTGGCGACCTAATCGCTTACCATAAAATATTTTATTGTCAATAAAATTCACCTGTTACTCAGTAAATTAAATTAACGTGTACTAAAGTGGTACTCGTCAATTTTAGAATCTGTTAATCGATTATCACAATTTTTGTTTCGATCTTCATTATAATTTATGTAGAAATCGTTTTTGCACCAATCAGTATAAAATTTGGCCAAAAATCGCTGACCTATATACCCCATCTAGGCTCTTTTTTCTGCATGTGTAGACATGAAACAACAACGAAAACAAAGACGAAGGTTTGATCATTAGTTAGCTATTAACCTGCAGTATTCCAGTTGTCAGTTGTTTATATACATAAAGAGTATTATATATAACATCGAGAATCTATGTGATAATATTTCAATTAAGTACATCTGCACATTTAACAGGCCTTTAGTTAAGAGTGAGTACATAAAAATATGTTTCATATTTCTCAACCAAAACATACTCGTATGCTGTTGGTACTGACACGAATCATCTCAATGAGAGGATTCTTTTGAAAAGAAAAGACAAAAACATATGCATCAAAGTATGGGTAAGAAACTATTTACAATTTTACGCTGAAAACGTTTGTTTATCTAAACCTGTGTTTTGCTACCTTATTGTTGTTTTTGTTCCAGCAACATCAAACTGTCGAGTCCAATGATGAACAACATAATTATTGTTGGTAGCATTCTGATGTTTGTGTGTGTTTTCATTGCATCTTTGGACTATGGGCACTTAATGTCAGAAAGTGTGAATAAACATATCTGTATGGTACGTAACATGCCAGAAATTTTCCTTATTATATATCATATTAGATTGTGAGAATGCGTGGTATTAACACAAAGCATGCACACTTATAAAATGTAAAGTAACCAGTTCTTATTTTATCAATGTAAATCATCGATTTAATAATATATGAAAATCATCATATATAATACAAGAGGTGTTTCACGCTTATTTGGAAAAAATTGGAATTGTCATAACATCTTTCGTTTTTAATTATATCTGTTAATATTTTTACAATAATAGTCTGATCTCTAGAAATACGTTATCACTATCAACAAATGTTATTAACATTATATGCTTGTTTGAAACAATCTCCAAAGGTAAGTAGTCAAATTTTAAGCGTTTAAATCTGCTGTCTGAAACGAAATGTTTTGATCTTTACCGAAAAGGTTTCTCTTTGTTAGATAAAGTTTTTTTCTTGCAACCATTTTAACTTGTACATAAATGATTGAAGTGTGTTCTGTTAGAAAGCAAAACATTACAGTTTGGTACATACTTTCTGGAAGCAACTGATCCATAGAGAATACTAGGAATTAACGACGTCATTCAAGAAGTGCAACGTTATCATGACCTTATAAAGGTAACATGCGGTGAGATAGGAAACATTTATTATGTTATGTTGAAACAATTTAGTTAATATTTGGGGTGACTGATAATTCAAATTGTAAGGTTTACAGTCACCATGGCTACACTACAGTGTACGCAAAATACAAGGAAACAAAATGTGCCAATCAGTTTTATTATCAATATATTCTTAATATGTCTCGATACTTGAATCTATTGGACGGTTTGGGAATTGTCTTACACATTCTTCCAGTGTCATAGGTATGCTTGAATTGATATTTGACCCGTAACATGTGATTTCCAACAATGTGACTTTTTGACATGTGTAGACTCAGACGAGCCAGTGCAGCCTTCTGTTGAGCTAAAAACTCCAAATGGTGTTCAGTCAGTAGCTTAACAATCATATAATACTCAAGCGACTAGCAAAGGCTCTGATCAGAGTGCACTTATGCGCAGGCTGATCTGAGGTTTTGCTTGTCGCACAAACCACATTGTTTGAAATCTCATGCGCTGGCTCAATTTTATTTGTTTTATTTTAAAATATGCAACAACAACAAGGTGAAATTCACATCTGTTCAAATAAACACGAAACATGTCTCATATACAGGTGGTTAATATCTGAATTTAATATGTGTAAAATCCACATTTGTAGGTTTTAAGAATTTTATACATTTAATTAGTATAAACATCATTTCAGTACTTTTTGTTTGATACTAGATAAAGATTTTTTAAGCCATTCAGGAGTACCAGTTAGATAAATTTAAATCCGACACATCTACATCTGACCGGCTTAGATAACTGGCAATTTAAAAATACCTTTTTGGTGTAGATTCTGTTTAAATCGCTGATGTGTAAGCAAAAATTTAAAGTACATCGAATCTATATGCATGTTTAAACAAAATTAGCCTGGATATCACTTTGAGTTGATACTGCAAGAATGTATTTAGTCATTTATAACAATCACTCACATTAACTGCCACATTTAATCAAACAAGAACCTGCTTGTATTTATGGTATCCTTTGATTCGTTAGAAATAATTGTAACATTATTTCGCATGGATACCACAAGGAACTATGATGGGAAGTTGAAAACCATTTTTTAAAATGGATCTGAATAAGAAATATTTCTTTCTAAGTCCCAGTAAAATAAGATCTGTTTAAAGTAACAAATTCGTGACTTTGGACTCATTTTTACGCCATTGTTTGCCTAAATTTCGCTTAATTTGAGCCACATATGTTGGCATGCATCAAATTTATTTGTCACATGTCCGGGAGCCATTGAAATTGATAAAGCACTTAGTAAATATATATTTTGTAAACATAAAGAACTATAAAACGGCGCCTGTGCAATGCAAAAGCTTGCTGTTCAAACGACAAAAATGCTATTTCAAAGTAATTTGAATGGCATATGATAAACAGAATCTTACATGTGCATTTGAGGTTTTTAAATACGTTTTAAAAAGGCAATAAGTATTGCTTTTGATCTCTTTCGTCAACGTGTTTCATAAATTCATTAAAATGAGAGGACTCAATGGGAATCCTGCACAAACAATCAATGGATAGAGTTTAACTATCCCTATCCAGTAGAGACAGTTGGTTTGATTTCTAAGTCACTTTGGCAAACAAGGAAGACCCAGATGAAATGCTGCATTAAGAGGCATTACATCAGGGTCTGCTTTGTTTGCTACGATTTAAACAAACTTCATGGACAAACTTCATGGATGGAATTATATTAGAATTTAGAAATTACCACATATGATTTTCGAAAATACCGAATTGGCAATTCCATGCTTATTCTATCAATATGCTTGGTAAAATCCCTTAGAATGAAAAGGGTAAATGAAAGAAAATATAAGATAAAGATTGTTGTTTATACTGGCTTCAGGTTAGAGTGTGGATAATGTGCCTAGGATTTTCATCTTTATTTGGAGCTTTGTTTTCCAAAACATGGCGTGTTCATATTATATTTCGAGACTACAAGCTTAAGAAAACGGTGAGTGTTTCCTTCATCTGTTGCTGTTGTATACTGAATTAAAACACACTGCCATTATTTAAGGTGTTAATTGTAGTTAAAACAATGAATTTCACTTGGTAGCTTAAGTAAACGTGGCATATTCTTACGACATGAGTTGCCTATAGGCAACCATTATCGCTGAGAATATTTCTGCGTTTGCCGATATTGAAAATATACTGTACAGTAAAACCTATGTAAAACGGCCAACCAAACATAGACAACACAAAGATCTTAATGACAAATGGTTGCTTAGTGAAGGTCAAAAGTTTTGCAGAATGCTCACCTTGGAACATTCTGCAGTGCTTTTGGTCTGCATTAAGCGATAATTAGTATTTGTCTTTTTGAGAGTGGCTGGTTTACACAGGTTTTACTGTACTAGTTTAAGCTATAGGATTCTGACAGATAATTAAACTGTTTCTTATTAAAATATCTGATTTACAGAAAAACTATTAGATATATTCAAATGATAGATGTGTCTCGTTTGTGATAAAGAGTCATGCTTATTAGTAAAAATGCTTGTTTACAAGAGTTATTAATCTAAACTAACATGTGTCCAGGACTACTCAGTTCCCGATAGTGTAAGATTCTGTCCCTCGATTTTGCAATAACTGGAATAGCATTGTGTGTGTTTTTTTTTTTTGTTTTTGTTTTTTTTTTTTTTGTTGCTTTACGTCCCATGTCAACAGCTATCGTCATTGCGGGACGGTCAGTTCACTTAACCACACTTTTTCCTGGGCAGGCTTGAGCAAGCGTTTAACCAGTATTTTGTGCACATACTTTCGCTTGTAACTGACAACAATCCTTCTTGAATGAATCAGCGGAAGGGAGGAGAATGACCATAGAAATTATTTCATGATCAATCTCCACGAAAGTATGGGCCCGGGCCGGGATCAACCTCGCGACCCCTGGATCAGCAGTCAGACACGCATCTGTAGCCAGACACGTTACCAACTGCGCTACGCGGCCCAGTAAATAGCATTGTGTGCATTTGCTAATAAAGTTAAGTGTAATTATTTACCCAGTAAAATGTGAAATCAACAGTCAGCCATTTCTATCATTTCGTGTTATGTTTATATACTGAGGGAAAAAAGTTTAGCAATTATTTATAATTGTATTTCGCATAGGCGATCTATGAAGCATTAGATCTTTTTAATTGACAAGTTCACAAACATACCAGTTGTTTGGAAATGACCTAATGGCTACCCGAAACTGGTCAAAAGAAACAACATCCGACTTTATAGTGAGGATTTGGTCTGCTGAGCATTTTAATTTCAAACGTTATTCAATTGAAAGGGGAGTAATTTGGAAAAATACGAGTTTCAACTAAAACCTGTACGATAAGGGTGAACATAACATTCAGTTTTAAACCGTTTTCACTTTCTTACTTTTGGATCTAAACATTCAACAGAAAAAAGAATCTTTTACTCGAAAAACTTTTGCACTATTGCCAGATAAGCTGTTTTAGTAAGGAGGCATAAAATCAGAATTTAGATTGTGTGAAATATCAACCCGTTAATGACATCGTACTCGTGGACGTTTGTCGACATATATTTTTGACACTATGAAATTAAAAGTCCTATTTCTTCTAAACTGTAAATCCCAAAAGTATATTGCTAAACTTTTTTCCCTCAGTATAGATTATAGTGGCCTGCTAAAATCCATCCAGTAAAATGCGCATATCCATGTTCTCGATAGGCAATATAAATAACGTCATACAGCCAGGTGGCTGAGTTGATGGGAAAGCCCATGTATGGTTGCATTTTGTGCAATGCTGTACGATGTCTACAAACAGTAAAATTGCAGAGACTAAAGAATCCATACCGCAGAAATGCTTTAAAAACTTGAACAGTAAATTTCATGAATTTTCTTCTGAAATGTACAATGATCAGTTGTGTACATAATTATTTAGTTTACAATAACTATAAACAGCACTTAAACTAAGCCAGAGCAAAGTATCATAGTTTTAAATGTCACAGAGGTGACTTTATGAGTATTTCATAAATGCATAATTCACTTTTTCTCCTAGTGAGCTGTATTGATCGTACCAAAAATTTTGGGAAATGCATTTTACCTGTTTCATATTCATGTATCTTGAGGTATCTTGAAACTGAGTAGTTTATTTCATTGGCAAATTAGTAGAGGTTTTCTCCAAATATGCAAAGAAGCTTTAAACAGTTAAGTAATAGATACTTCTGTGTTAAAATCTGGGTGTGTGACGTCAAAATCTCGTAAAAGTACAAAATACGTGACAATAAATATGGGAGTTACTCCTTAACGTTAATCCTTTACATCCAGATTCGTAGCTTCAGTCTTTTTTAATAAAAGAAAACAAAACAGACACGTGAATATGGCTAGTAAAATGCAACAATCACAAGTTTCAGACCAATATGCAGCACCAAGAAGAAATCCATACAGCACAGATTCACGAAGTATACAGATTAAAGCAAGAATTATATTAGCTAAATCAACATTCTTTCTTCTCAGATACATATGTAAGCTAGCTTAATCAACATGCTTTCTTTTCAATCATTGCTGTTGCGCTCATGCTGTGAACATTATGAAAGGGGGTGTTTAATTTTGAAATGTGAAAACATTTCCTTTAGCTGTGTTTTTGTTAACTAAATAAGAGCCCTAAACTACTCCTCTGTGGTATTGGCAGTGATCATAGAAGAAGAAATACTATTCCAAATTGAAATAGATCTAGGAAAAACAAAATCTTCAGGTATAAAAATATATCATGTAAACGTGGTACAGCAAACCTGTGTAAAACGGCCACCCCAAAAAAGACAAAGCAAAGATCTTTATGAGAAATGGTCGCTTAATGAAGGTCAAAAATATTGCAGAATGTTTTTTGTCCTGCATTAAGCGATAATTAGTCTTGAAAACCAATCTTTTTGAGAGTGGCCGTTTTACACTGATTTTACTGTATTTTTGACCTACGACCAGGGGTCAAGTGCTTGTATTTTTGATAGGCACAATACAACAAAGTATCTGTAGAAGAGAAGCAAAGAAGAGTGTGTTCTCTCTCTCTTCCTCAGTAAGAGGATCGCAAAAAAGAACACACATTTTATTATATTTTCATTTGTCAGAACATTAAAGACTACCATCTTTTTGGCATGATTGCTTTCCTTCTGTTTATTGACTGCCTGGTACTGATTCCATGGTCTCTCACTCACAAGCTAGAGAAAGACATTTTGATTAAAAACAGAAAGGTATGTTGTTTATCTTTATTCTTGCATAAGTAGCTATTCAAGTAGCTGTTTTAACCCATTGCGAAATTAAAGGGGACGGCAACCCTGACGATTACTATGTTTTACATGAAAGATCTTAATAAACCATGAATTTTGATACCAGTTTCATTTAAATCGGTTGAAAAACTAAAAAGTTGTAGGTGTTTGAATATTTGCAAATGGACTGTAATGAAAGCGGCCATATTGTAGTCTTAGTGACGTCATACAGCCTAATTAGATATGCGTAATCAAAATAAAAGACAATCCAATGGATTACTTGCAACTATCTTTCATAAAACATTTTCCTTACGTATAAAGCTGCATATCTGCTGAAACACAGATGCTTTGATAGCGTTGATAACTAAAAATTAAGCAGTTGAAAAAATTCTGAAAACTAATTAAATATTCAAAATGGCGGCTAAATGTTGGCCATATTGAGTTCTTTAAATGCCCATAGCTTCCCCATTTTTCGTCCGATTTTGATGATACTTGTTTCAAAATTCATGGTTCATAGAGCTCTTTCTGATATAACATACTTATCATTAGGGTTGCTGTCCCCTTTAACTCTCAACATGACCATGATATTTTAACTACTTATAAAAAACTAAAATGCTGAAAGATAAAAATTGTTTTGCCTTGCAACGCTTAGATATTGTATCTATCCTGTTAATAATTGTTAAAATGCCAACAATTATCTGCTTTTTATTTTTTGAGCAGGATAATTTCCATGTCTGATTAAATGAAGAATAATGTTTATAGCTTCGAGGCTACAGTAAATAGTAAGTGAGTATGATCAGGAAATACCACAATCACAAACCGCAGACAACCCTGAGGCACTGCAAGGAAGAGCCGCTCAACCATCACAAGATACCAGGAAGACAAATTCAGCAAAACAACCAGCTCTCTTTTCTCCATCAAATTGATTGCAATACTAGAATGGACATAAAGTAACGCACAACAAAACATAGAACAATTACAGACTCCCACAATGGGAGAAACAATAAAAAAAAGTCAACAACAACAGAGCCACCGCCTTAGAATGGACAGCAGCCTAAGCCACCGAGGGGCTAAAATGCATTTTACTGGTTCCAAATCTTCGCCCTAGATTCTGCTGTTGTTGAAGTACAAGAAATGTTCAGCTCGCATAGAGGCCATCTAACTAATGCAATTTCTGCGAGAATTTTATTTTCCTGAAAGCGTTAAAATCCATTTTTGCGACGTTAAAAAATTGCGTCTAGGGCATGATTTACCAATATCAGTCAATGACAGAGTAATTTCCCCATTTTGTGAGGGTTTTATTTTCACAAAACTTGGCTTATTGTGCAAAAATTTCCAAATTTGCAGTATTTAGGGTATCGACAGTGTAATTAGAAAATAAAAATATAATCTAGCTAAAGTGATTAATTGGATCTCTTGAAAGTTTATTTTAAACAAAAATAAATTCCTCAGTAATTACTAATTTGTTTTCACTGCTATGATTCTTCACTAGCTAAGGTGATTTAAGCCCTGTTTATTGCTCTGAAAACCAATAACTGTCTGCAGACATCTTTTTCATCCGGTACATTTAACAGCATGTGATCAAGCGTCTGTTTACCTCAGCTGTGACTAAATAGAATCAGCTCCCAGAAGAGGGGCCTATAATTCGCTATGATTCCAATCAATTATTTCATTGCGTAATGATGGCTTCATGTGATAAGAATGAGAATTGGTTTAGACACGGGCCATGTTACATTTTTGCACTGCATAATTAAGCAGTCTGGTTAAGAGCCCCTTAGTATGTAATAGTTTATAGCATTAATTGAAATTGTAACATTTAGCTCTGTTCATGGTGTATTCTGCTTTGCAAACATTTTGGACCCAGACCATGTCCGACAAAATAAGGGACCTGATCAGGATCCAAACTGTTTGGTGCTCTGATCGCATTCCTGAAAAGTTTTTTGAAAACGTGATTTCTTAAAGAAATAGGCAGACAATTAAAACATTCAAAATAATCCTGTATTCGCAAAGAGCATTATTTAATGTCATAATTTTTATCGTTCCTATTATAATTTCTATAAATCTGAGCAAATTCTTGAAAATACAAACCAACAAAATGGCTTGCAAGCCAAACAGACTCAGATCAGCCTGTGCATTGGTTCATGCAGACAGCAAAGACTCTGACTAAACAATGTCAATATTCAGGCTGATTGGAGTCTCGGCTGTTTGTTCATGTATCTGCCAATTCTAGTCAGTCCTCAAAGCTTGGGTACTTACCTACCCATTAAATTACTGTTCTGTTCTGTTCTGTGAAAACACTGATCAGACTATAATCAAATGCAGATGGGATGCTCATACCAATTAACTTTAAACCTGGTTGTGTTGTCTGCTGATAAGCTTTACAAAAAGTTTTGATCAAGAGAATGGTCTGACATTTTACTGGGCCTGATCTGGATCCACACTGTTTGATACTCTTTGATAAACCTTCCAAACAGTTTAGAAATAGATCAGATCGACGCCATACACCGACTGTAATTAACCTATTTGACCTGGTAACTGCCACTTCTGAAGTGATGCCTGGGGAATACTTCTTGGAGTATTCAAGTGATTAATGGCGATCCCCTGTGGCATATGAGTGCAATTAAATTATG
Organism: Loripinus fragilis; assembly: GCA_964019695.1. Lineage (NCBI taxonomy): Eukaryota > Metazoa > Mollusca > Bivalvia > Lucinida > Lucinidae > Loripinus > Loripinus fragilis. The sequence goes on along the minus strand of OZ026519.1, from coordinate 31,832,861 downwards.
GGCTAATTGGAGCAGCTTTAACAAAATTAATGTCATATGGTTCCCAGTATACTGTTAGCTCTATAATAAATGCATATGAAAAAAGTCTGAATTATCCCTTTAAGTGTTCTTCATAAGTTTTGAATCTATGATTGTAGCCTTTAATTGATCTTGTATATTAAAGAATATTCTTTATAACCAAAGCTAAACACAACAAAAAGAAACAACAAGGAATAGCTCATTTGAATTTTATGCAAGGTATATCTTTAAATGTCACAACATCTTTTTAAAGCCACTGTCAGTTATTTTTATATATGTAAACACGACGTGAAAAGCTAAGCACCATCTATATTTTTGCTGAAACAATTTTCAAACTACTGTGAAGAATTTTATTAAAAACGGAAAATCTTTATCTGTTGTAAAACACTGTATAAATATTTAAATGAAAATTTAACCAAAATGTGAATAGATTTTGCTACAAAATCATGAGTTTACGCGACTTATCAAAACTGCTAGCTATCATCTTTTTTCAGTTATTGTGACGGTGTGCACACACGGCACATCCAGTTTTATGCACCCACTTTGGCTTCAAAAAAGGAATTCGGGCTGTATCCTGCCCTTATCCTACGCCTATTTTGCATTAAGTAAAAGTGTGGGGTATTAGATAGTTTGAATTTTGGAAATGTTCTAAAGCAGGTTTTAATCTTGTGGGGATCGACGTGACAATTTCGTCTGCACAGTGTCACCCCCACTTTTCCTGAAAGTGTAAGTTTTTATTCCGCCTGGAAGGGCAAGGAGTTTTGTTATTGTTTGTTTATGTTTTCCGCTCCCCCTAATGGTGAGCTGTACGCTGATGTTTTTTAAGGTAACATCATCCAGGGTATCACTCCGCTTCTCTGTCCAGTCCTTGTATACATAAGCTCGCGGGCGGTGTTACTAAGACACGGACATCGGTCTACCAAGTTAGCTTCCCCTAGGGCAAGCTTTGGGAAAAAATTTTTTGCCTCTTTTATTATGTTTAACTGCTAGCTATCGCCCTGGCACTTCAAGAAGTAACCCAGAACATATTAAAACAAATTGTGTACCTTTTTCACATAAAATTTTCATTAATTATTCATTTACACAAAGTTCCAGTGAAAATAAGTTGGCCCTGTGTGTTTTGTTGAAGTCACCATCAGATACTATTGCAAACTAGCATGATTGTTTCACTATCTTATCCATATATGATGCATTTATCTTTATTTATACCATTAATTACATCAGATAACCTTGCTCTGAAAATGTTAGCTACGGCGTTAACGATGCTAAGCTTTTGACGCTGTGTACAGCTATATTTTACGTTTTTTACTGCGTATGACACTGCAACTTAACAACAACAATATATCAGAGGATGCATCAGACAACTGACTGTTTAGTTTTAGTAGAGTGTTGAAGTTAAACCATAACCATCATTTTACCTTGAAAAATGCATGATAATTAACTATCCTCTTCAAAAAATAATTCATAATATTATGCCTAACGTGGACTTCCTATACAAAACTTCCATAGACAAAAGGCCTGATATTTTATACTATCATCCGCTGCTAAAGCAATGGCGAATATTGTCACCCGTTGCCATTGCAGCCCGTTGCCATTGTAGCGGGTGGTAGTTTAAAATTTAGTTGTTCGTCTTTGTTGCACGACATCAATGCACATATGGTAAGTTAACATCAGGAGACGTTTCTCGATATGCAATTGTAAATTTAGGGGGCAACACTTTGTGACCACGTTTGAGTGGATTAATTGAAATTTTCTGTTGTTTTTTGCAACAAAACCGCATCGATCTTCTAGTAATGTAACTCAACTCAATTTAAGTGTCGCGCTGCTTAGTATTAAGTGTGACGTCATCAGTTGTTATGACGTAATTTGTTTCAACAACGGTCATTTTCATTTCCAGCACTCAAACTGTTAATAATTTGTAAAATATGTACTTTCATTCATGTCTATAAATAAGGGATATGTATTGCGTTCCCATTAGAACTTCCCACAACAAAAATGTAGAAAATAAAGGAATAATATTTGGTAATAAAATAAATATTTCATTCCCTCAAAGAGTGATAGTCGAACGTATTATCCCGAGGACTGTGATTATCAACCTGGACTATCATTCTATCAGGGAATGTAAAATTCATATAGTATATATATGCAAGAAAGAATAGGCTCAACTGTGTAAAATCAGCGATAACCCAGATATTGTGTGCAAGAAATTATATAATAAGCATGTAAGTAGCATAACATTTCAATTTTACTTATCGTTCCAGGACCAGCTGGATTCCAACAATATAATTTCAGAGATCTACACATTCTGTCACAATCAGTATGAAGGCTATTGGTTCGTCTCAATATACATATACAAAGGTCTGCTTTTAGCCTTTGGAACTTTCTTAGCCTATGAGACACGACAAGTAACTGTTCCAGGTAGGGTATGGCAAGATAATAATTATTTGTATTAAAGTTACATTTGTTGTTTTATAGGCGTAATAATCAGTGTGTGTTCATATTTATGGCAAAATGTTTCCCTTCAAAAATCCAACAATGGAGAGACATATTTGCCATGTATTTTTCTGCAGTGTGTGATTGTGGGATTTCCCGTCCTTCCATAGTTACATTTTGAAATGAGAGTGAAAGTCTAGCATCAATTATCCTATTAATGTTATACTTTTTGAATGTGGTGACATGGTTGGTAACGCTAATAGACCTTTATGTATACAACATGACTTTGAAAACGTATTACCCAGATCCTCTATTGCTCAAGCATTGAAAATGTCAGGAATATATTGATCATTGTACACCATAGTTCGACCTTGTTCTAGTGTGCCTCAGAAAATTTATGACTGTAAAATTAATTCAAATATTGAAACAGTAGTCGTTCTAAGACAGGTGTTGTCGATTTCGAAGGACAATACTTTAGCTACAAGTTGACTGACTTTAGTTTTGATTCCTGAATCAAAAGATGTGTGATTTGGGCATCTTTTACCATTGCACATTTGTCATTCAAGGATTTGAAATGTATTGACAGTTTGATATGCTAAAATTGATAACCATTTAAAGATGCCCACATACCCATCCACTCTGAGTACTATTAAAGCAATAAAATTCAACATCTTGACTCTTTCAAAGTTTCATTTGCTTTCGTTTAGATTTGTTTGAATAGACTAAGGGCATATACGAATGACAGATTATGCATACATTACGCTTGTGTGCTGCACAGAACTGACTTAGTTATCACTAAAAGCCTGTTTGGCAAACTCCTGTGTACTTTTATCTGATTTTTAACAAAATTTTATATAAACGTTTTCTCATGCAATCTATATGCGCTGATCCAGTTGTGTAAATCTTTCTATATTATCAAACTTAATTTTGAAGTTAACTTTCATATTTATATGTGTAATCTAAAATTTCAAGCTATTCAATGAGTAAGTGTAAGCCAAGTGCATGGATGAATGTGTTATGTACTATATATGTTTAAACATTACATCTTTTCTTGAATAGTTTATAGTAGACTGTAATAACCCTATACTCCATTCGATATTTTGAGATCATGACATCATTTTCTATTTTAGGCACCATTGACAAAAATATTCAAGAAAAATTTAAGTTAAGTTTTTTGAATACTTCAGAAAATATTATGCAAAACATTATGCTCTATTTCCATAGTATTTTCAAATACTTGACATTTCAAAGGCTTCAAAAGGCGTTAATATGGGTTAAAGGGTTAAGGTAGTCTTCAACCATTGCTTTTACCAAGTCCCATTTTAGACAAAATAACAGCTGAGATGACAAAACTCTGTAAATCCTCATTGACTGTGTCATTAACCCTCATGCAGGCACATTACATTTTTGTGTAACTCTCCCTCACTCACTTGCCAACAATTAATTAATCACTACATTGGTCAAAATTCCTCATTGAAATTGTCATTTTCCCTCATACAGCCACATTACATTTTTGTGTATCTCTCCCTCACTCACTTGACAATAATTAATTAATCTCTTTCGTGTGCTTATTAAAGTAATGGCTCACAGCAATCAATATGCATATTGAAAGCAAGAACTTAAATAAACCAAATAAGTGCATCCAAATTTATGTATTTACGCTTAATGGTATCCTGAGCATGAAGGGCACATGCTTAATTATGTTGTTGATTTAACATTTTCTTGCAGATTGAAATGAACACAAGACAATCTAAAGTGATTTAGACTGCTACATCAATAAATGCTAATTCCGTTTGATGAAAAAAAGTAGTATTCCTTTTTATGTCAGAAAAGACATTTATACAAATACAAGACACATTTTACTGTTGATTCAAAGATAGATGAGAATCGTTGATAGATGAGAATAGGTATACATCCTAAACTACCCATAACTGCAGTAATACATTTACCAAAATTTACCTGTCTCAATGAAAAATAATATAGTGCTATTATTATGCATCTTTGAAACATCAGTAATATATATTAACTTTAATCAAATATGTACTATGGTTGTATATTTTAAGGCATATTTGAAAGGAACGTCTTTGATATGTATTTTCAGCTCTAAATGACTCAAAGTATATTGGATTCTGTATCTACAATGTAGTCATAGTGTGTATCTTCGGGGTTCCGTTAGTACATGTTCTGCCCACAGAAGAAAGAACGTTAAATTATGTTCTACTGTCAGCTTTGATCATCTTCTGTACAACGATGTGCCTTTGTATATTGTTTATTCCAAAGGTAATTTTAGTCAAAAATAGTAAGTGAGTATGATCTGGAAATACCACAATCACAAACCGCAGACAAACCCATGGCACCGCGAGGAAGAGCCACACAACAATCACAAGACACCAGGAAGACATACCAAGCAAAGCAACCAGCCCTCTCTTCCCCATCAAGATGATTGCAAAACTAGAATGGACATTTTTAACGTACATCAAAACATACTACAATTCAAAGGGAGTAACAATCAACAACAAATCAACAACAGCAGAACTGGGGGGGGGGCATAAATGCATTTTACTGGTACCAAATCTTTGCCCTATATTCTGCTGTAGTTGAAGTACAAAAAATTTCAGCTCACATGGAGACCTTTTAACTCTTACAATGTATCATCATTGGGAAACACTCTAATCAAATTAACAAATGAAAATACAAAGGAATGGGCTCACGACTCACAGATAGTCTGAGCTAAAGAAAATCACAAGTTGAGCTAAGGTGGGCCCAGCTACAGCCAAGCCTCAGGCACCAAGCAACCGATTAAAGTTTTACGCCAGAGCCGTCATAGAGTCTGAGGCCTAACCCACCATCATGGAATTAAAGAGGAAACAATGTAATATTTAACAATTAACTCTGAGTGTCTGTGGTAGAATTTAGTAAATTAAACCATTATTATTTACCCATTTTAAGACATTATTCTTTTGATTGAACGAGTGTATTTCAAATTTGAGAGAATTGTGGTGGTATTTTCAATCAAGCTCAAATAAATCAATTTAAAAGCAAAGAGTGAAACCACAACTGATCTGACATTAAACTGTACAGCATCTGATATTAGTATGCAATATTTGCCTGTTTCCTTGGAAAAAAATAATAGCCTCGAATGTGTTAAATGGTATTATTTGGTTAATATTATGCATAAACTAAACTGGCCACAAAGATATTAAACTGAACCCAATATGATCACTTAATTTGTTAAAATACGAGGGCTGTTCAAATATGAATGCAAGTAGCTTCATAACTTTCTTCACTAATATGCTACGACAAAATGTTATACCTTTCTGGAAAGAACTGTGTCTCGCCTTTCAAATGGCACCAACCATAAAGAAACACTCACTATTTTTCTCGAGTTACAGACCCTTATATTAAGGCCGCTCTAGTATACTGAAGTTTTTCTGAATCAAATTGCAACACACGTTTTGGTACTTGTGCGGATAAAGTGTCATATCTTTGTTAATTTGAGACAAAATTACACCAAATTTTAGCTGCAAGTCTAAGTAACAATCCCAAAGTTGATTGTTGGAAAAACTTTATATAATCCTGTTTCTATCTCGAGTAAACAGGTACGTTTGTGACGTCATTAATTTTATGATCAACGTCATTTTGAGTTATCTGCTGTTGATGTTATAATGAACATCGCTGTGTCTTCTTCTTTGCATGTTGCTGAAAACATGTTAAATATGTCATAAGGGAGTTTTCAAAACGCACTGTCCTCTATTTACAGAGTTATCATATTTTATATCATTTTTCAAGCATTTTTCTGTTTCTTAATGACGTGTTTACATTAATCAAAATAGGGTCAATCTGTCTACTTCTCAAGACCAGGTGAGTAATTTTATTGTAAATAACGTCTATAGAGGTCAAACTCAAAGTTTACGTCCAAATTTAGAATAAAGTCGCAATATTATGAAAACAAAATTAAGACTAAATTCTATAAACCCTTCACTTTAGGCATTTTTGACTTAATAAAAATGCTTTTTAGCGTTCAAAATTACCCATTATCCATCAATAATTTGTAGCAACAAATCAGTATGAGCGATCAACATATTGTCTTTGAGTTCAAACAAGTTTAAATGTTGCTTCGTGCATTTTATTATTGATAAGATTAGCTGAAAACTGCAAGGTGATGTTTTGTTTACCATTTATTTGCAAACATAAGGAGACTTTAATGAAAAGGATTAGTTTAACAAAATAAAGGATTAATTTAACAAAAGCATGTCTGGTTTTCGCAGCCTTCACAGAATCATTATATAAGAATATGGGGATAGTTCCTTCAAAATTTCAAGAAATTTCACCTGTTTATCAAAGAATTATACGCTCGTCTATCACTGGTATATGTTCAAAGCATTTAGTGTGTTAGTATAATAACGTGACCCTTATTCCAAGGGCTATAACTCGATAAGTATACTGTGTTTGTCTTTAGGTTTGGTGCCAGTTTAAAGGTGACATTCAGTCCTTTATAGAAACGCTAACCATTTTGTCGTAGCATATATGTGAAGAAAGTTATGAAGCCACTTGCATTCATATTTGAACAGCCCTCGTATAGCATCTGTTGCCATTGTCTATAGTGTTATCATTCAGCCTGAACAATTACAGTTTACTACATTTGAAGTAGACAAAATGAGGGACAGTCTGTTTGATCCTCTACAAAATATTTACATAGAGGATCTTACATGAGTGTGTGCAATTACATGTAGTATTGACCTTATTTAATGAGTTGGGGAAACAACTTAAAATTTAAGGCCTGCTGAGTATATTATTGGGATTTTTGTTTGCAGTGAGTTTGATAAATGTAATTTAAAATATGGGTGCAAAGGTTAGATTCTATTTATCATATGACACTTTTTAATCTTGGGGATCTCAGGTTTAGCTTAATATATTAAGACATATATACGCGACGTTGAAGAATCCTTTCATAACTTTACGACCATCATTCAATTATAGAAGAAATCATAGCTATAAACTGTAATTATAACAAAGCATCCAAGCTGTCGCATAATATCATGTTGTATCCTACTATTTTATCACGTTTGGTTATCTGTTTTAACCCTTAAAGTAAAGAAAAAGATGCATCTGAAAAATGACGTCTGCTGAAGTCGACTGCTGCAAATAATTGCCTAACATTACTGACTAGTGTAAGTATAAAAGCAAGCAGTGTGGACCCAGAACAGACTGCTCCTATAGGAGCAGTCTGGTGTGGGTCCACACTGTTTGTCGTAGAGGCTTCTTAAACATTTTAGCAGACGAGAAAAGCAGACGACTTTTGTTCTGATTGGCGCTTTAAGGGTTAAATGATCAGTAACAGAAGGTTCTCCTATGATTCATTTGCATATATAAACTAAATCACCATAATATTGACTCGGGTACCATGCCTTTAGAAAAAGCACTTTCAACTCACATTGTATTAAACCCTTTTCGTGCCAGGTACATTTGGAAACAGTAAAGACCCAGATGAAACAACGCATTAAGCCTTTCATCAGGGTCTGTACTGTTTGCTAAGGCAATAGCAATCTTCAGGAGCAGAATTACATCATTTAATAGCAATCGGCCGTGACGCGAAAAAACCTGTCTTCGGGGTTTGCGAACAACAAAGGCACAGACCAGCCTGCCCATCCGCGCAGACTGATCAGCGCCTTTGTTATTCGCTTTTTGGTAAGTATAATACCTAGACTTGCTACAAGCGACATTTCAATTTCTAGCTAGTCTCTGTAACTAAGGAGACTGGTTTGAGTCTCGTTTTTTCAGAAACCACGAAGACAGGTTTTGTCGCTTCTAGGTCCAAATAATACATGCAACCCCTTAAAGATACAAATAGGGCAATTTCATCTTTTTGTATCAATATGTATGAGATTGTCCACCATAATGAAAAGGGTTAACAATCAACTCTGAGTTAATGTGATAAAAAACAAAGTTTATTATATTCATAGCCTTGTTTAAGTAACTTATCAGTAAGAAAAAATGTTTCTATTGTGGAAGTCACTAACATTACAGTAGAACCTCTCTAATACATAAGCTGCAAAATTTATACACCATTACAAGAGAACGCGTAAAATCCCCATCCAGAACAGAAGTTGGCTATTTCACAACTAAAATATCCCAGTTAATAATAACTTTAATATGAAGAAATGCCAATTTTATTGATAGTCCAAATCATAAACATGGAGCTTCAGTATCAAAATAATTTGATTCATTTAGCTGTGTTTCAGAGGAGTATATCTGATAAATAGGGAATCTTACATGAGTGAGCATTTCATAACGAGCCTTTGGCAAGTTTAATGAATTTAATATGAAATGGTCACGAGTGTAGGATTCTGTTTATCATATGACATTTTAAATGCAATTTTATCGCTTTAAAATGTGTATCTTTCAATGATAAATTGCATTGTTGTAACGGACGTCATGATAACGTTTCTTGTTCCCGCTTCAAGTGTTATGCAACATGTGGCCATAACATTAATTATGACATGACGCTATCAACTGAAAAACAAGAACGCCATATGATAAACAAATTATTCAAAATAAAGATTTTGCAGGTCATCTAGATATCTTGAAGTGTATAGTTGAATGATTCAATAACATGCAAACTACACAGTTTCATCGAGTCTGCTTCTGACTAATGCACTTGGAAAGTATAACAGATCTTGTGTTTCTATCCCTTTGCAAAGTCGTTTGTATCATTCTGCTCTCTGTCAGAACATATAATTGCCACAACATACTGTGGTTGATAACACTGAGCATTATAACATAATTCATAACTAACACATTCAAGCTTCGAGATGTTGTATACCAAAAACCGCATAACGCATTTTAATGAAAATTTCTCTACGTCCTAATCAGGCAATACAGGCTATTTTTGAAGATTTAATTGTACAGCATTATTCATGGCAAACTAATGTGTACAAGTTGCATTTTCAAACAAAAAACGGGAAGTGAGTATAATACAGGCATGTTAGCGTCCAAATTGTTTAAAATTATTTTATTGGACAGTACCTCACTTGATATTTTGCACAATGTACCAGACTTCCCTATGTCTCGAAGATTTAGGCCTATTTCAAATACAAATGTAAAAATGAAGGTTTATGGATCTGCAGTATATCTCCTACAGCAATGATTTTAAAAGTTTTATACCGTTTTCTAATTTTTTAACCTGTGCTGTGGCAATCTGCAGTGAAATTGGATTCAAAGCATCACTCTACCAATGTACAACGCTGGTATTTTGCGTTTTTATAGCCCCGCTTTGTAAAGGAGGTGTATACTGGATTTGGGTTGTCTTTCATTCTGTCCTTCCATCATTTTGTCAGTCTGTCATGATTTCATTACCATTGAATATCTTGAGAACAAATTGAAAGAATTTCATCAAATTGTGTGTATGCATTGCTATTGATAAGATCTATGTTGGGATTGTTACACGTCATTTTCACGCATTTGCAATTAAGTTATTTCCCTTGATTGATGTCAGAATTTTGTTCAAAATTTCGTTTCCGCTCAATATCTTGAGAACAAAATAGAAGTTCACCAAATTTCGCATATGCATTGATATTGACACGATCTAGGTTGGGATTGTTATCTGTCATTTTTGCACATTTGTACCAGAGTTATGGCACTTGATTAACACCAACATTTCCTTTCCCCTCAATATCTTGTGAGCAGGTTGACAGAATTTCACCAAATTTTATACATGCATTCATATTGACAAGATCTAAGTAGGGATTGTAACCTGTCATTTTTCACACATTTGTACCAGAGTTTTGGTCCTTGATTTACGCCAGACTTTCGTTTCTGCTTAATATCTTGAGAACAAATTGACAGAATTTCACCAATTTTTATTGGGACTGTTACCTGTCATTTTTCGCAAGTTTGTACCAGAGTTTTGGCCCTTGATTGCAGTCAGAATTTCGTTTCGGCTCAATATTTAGAGACCAAATTGACATAATCTCACCAAATTTTATATATGCATTGATAATTACAAGATCTGGGTTGGGATTGTTAGATGTTATTTTTTGCTTATTTGTAACAGAGTTATGGCCCTTGATTTATGTTAGAATTTCGTTTTCATTCAATATCTGGAGAACACATCGATAAAATTTCAAAAATGTTGTATATGCATTTAAATTGACAATATCTAGGTTGGGATTGTTACGTGTTATTTTTTAATTATTTGTAACAGAGTAATGGCCCTTGATTTATGTTAGAATTTCGTTTCCATTCAATATCTGGAGAACACATCGATAAAATTTAAAAAATGTTGTATATGCATTTAAATTGACAAAATCTAGGTTGGAATTGTTACGTGTTATTTTTTGCTTATTTGTAACAGAGTTATGGCACTTGATTGATGTCAGAATTTTGTTCCTGCTCAATATATTTAGAACTTGGCCTTTTTACTGCATGAAAAGCGCTGCAGCGGGGCTATAGTCAGCTTCTCTGACAATTCTCGTTTTACATTGTCTAAAACATATTTATTAACTGTGTAACAAGGAATAAAGTGGCTCATAACTAGTGTATCTGTTCTGTCAAACATATTAATATTATTCAGGGTAAAACGGTATTATTGTTTCCAATGTCAAATAAGTTATGAAAAATATGCCTTTTTTGCTGTCAAGTATATATATGAAAAATTAAAATAGCAACACTACTTTGATGTACAGGGAGAACTTCTACCAACTCGTCGCAGATGAACTCTTATTAATCTGACATAACCAATATTGCACTCGTTAAAATGGCACATTACTTTGAGACAAATCAGTAACAAATGCTGAATCAGTGTCTCCATGCGCGGATCAAGATGGAAGAATAGGGAGTCCTGAATAATGACAATGTTAAAGGGTTTCTAAGCAATATTGGTCCAGATCCCCTGAAAAATCACAAAAGCTACCTAACCAGCATTCAATGATGGGCCATCATTGGTCTGTCAGTGAAACCCCATTTAAAGCATTTCGTTTGCGGGCTGATGGTTGCCTACTTTTAGTGGTTTTTAGATCCTCTCTCCAATTATCAACTAAACCACGTCAGTTGGCCTCCCTCTGACAAAACTTTCTAGATTCGCACATGGTGTGCATGACTGTTACTTTTTAGATACGGATGCGAAACCAGGTGAGCGAGAGATTCCTTTTGCCCTCATTAAACACAAAGACTACTACCTCGACAGCTTCAGACTCCAAACTATCACAGGGTACCAGAGGACGACATATACAAGGTATTTAATATAAAAAAAGTCACAAAATCTGTTCAAAGAAATTATAACAAGGTAAAATACGATATGGGCCTTGTCATAAAATAACCCAAGTTTTAGGTTTTAGGATCAGGTTCCAAAATTCGAAAATCTTTTTCAGGCTTAACTCAACTGCCTCATAAAAACAAAATTGCTGACAAATAGAGACATTTATTGCTTTCAATTTCTCATATGTCGTATACATCATGCAAGTAATGTTAAAATGTCAACACTTTAGGTATTTTAGCAGTTTTATGACAGTTTTTATTTCACTCATATTTGAGGTGAGCATGAAAACAGTTTTATAGTCACATAGCCATTAAGTCTTAACCTAGCCAATTCAGCCACACAAACAAGCTAGAATATTGAAAGTTTGCTTGAAAAAAAGTAATATATTTTGCTTTCTGGAAATTTAAGAATGCATTTGCTGGTCAGTACCTTTGTTATTTGCATACAATAAAACCAGATTTTCTCCCAACGAGGATGCCCATTTTCATAACAAAGCTGCTAAGCTGCAGAACAACAATAAACTATTTTTAATGTCCAAAAATGATGACAAATGTTGGTAATTATTTATTACATTGATTGAAGTACTAATTGTATATATCAGGATATGTGGAGCCACAAATGAAATACACATATTTTCAATCACAATATAAAACATATTGTATATAAGATGTATTTAATTACAATTTATTAACACTACAGTTGTTTGCCCATTTGTTATCACCAAAGGCATCACATATATGAAAATAATGTTGAATTCTTGCACACCCCTAAGGAGCATCTGAGATTTTACCCTGAGATAGAAAATCTTATTTTACGCATGTTATCTTACCTCGGGCTATCACATAATGGCTGTACATTGGTTGTATTGGAACTCATGCGCATGTTCAACAAGTGACGTCATTGTTATGCTAAAGTGACGTCATCATGTCATGTCGCATCTCAACGTATTCAAAAACTGTTTGGAGAGTTTTTAAACATAAAATGTGATATTAAATTGTGAGCAAGAAAAACAACCCATTAATTGTATGAAGATGGAATAAAAATCTATCCCTCAGCATCACCGTTTGTCATCACTCTGCAAGCCAGGTATTACCAAACTGTGATCCTTGGGACATACTTTTCTAGCCCACCCTCACACTCATGATAGATTCTAATATTATATGACTGTCTTCAAACAATGGATTGCGTGACTATCTTCCAACAATGAATTACGTGACTGTCTTCCAACAATGAACTACGTGACTATATTCCAACAAAGAATTACGTGACTGTCTTCCAAAATTGAATTACGTGATTGTTTTCCATTAATGAATAACGTGACTGTCTTCCAACGGTGAATTACTGTCCTCCAACAATGAATTATGTGACTATCCTCCAAAAATAAATCATGTGACTGTCTTCAAACAAGGAATTACGTGACTTTCTTCCAACCAGCAATGAATCACGTGACTCTCTTCCAATAATGAATTACGTGACTGTCTTCCTACAATGAGTTATGTGACTGTCTTCCAACAATGAATCACATGACTGTCTTCCAACAATAAATTATGAAACTGTCTTTCAACAAGGAATTACGTGACTGTCTTACAACCAACTATGAATCACGTGCCTGTCTTCCAACAATGAATTACGTGACTGTCTTCCAAGAAAGAATCACGTGACTGTCTTCCAACAATGAATTACGTGACTGTCTTCCAACAATGAATTACGTGACTGTCTTCCAACAATGAATAACGTGACTGTCTTCCAGCAATTCATTATGTGACTGTCTTCCAACAGGGAACTACGTGTCTGTCTTCCAACCAACAATGAATCAGTGACTGTCTTCCAACAGGGAATTACGTGGCTGTATTCAAACAAGGGATATCGTGACTGTCTTTCAACCATTAATTATTCACGTTACTATCTTCCAACAATTAATTACGTGACTTTCTTCTAACAATGAATTACGTGATGTCTCCCAACAATAAATTATATGATTATCTTCCATTCATAAATTACGTGACTGTCTTTCAACAATGAATTACGTCACTGTCTTCCAACAATAAATTATATGACTGTCTTCCAACAATGAATAACATGAATGTCTTCATTACGTGACTTTCTTCCAACCAGCAATGAATCACGTGACTCTCTTCCAATAATGAATTACATGACTGTCTTCCTACAATGAGTTATGTGACTGTCTTCCAACAATGAATCACATGACTGTCTTCCAACTATAAATTATGAAACTGTCTTTCAACAAGGCATTACGTGACTGTCTTACAACCAACTATGAATCACATGCCTGTCTTCCAACAATGAATTACGTGACTGTCTTCCAAGAAAGAATCACGTGTCTGTCTTCCAACAATGAATTACGTGACTGTCTTCCAACAATGAATTACATGACTGTCTTCCAACAATGAATAACGTGACTGTCTTCCAGCAATTCATTATGTGACTGTCTTCCAACAGGGAACTACGTGTCTGTCTTCCAACCAACAATGAATCAGTGACTGTCTTCCAACAAGGAATTACGTGGCTGTATTCAAACAAGGGATATCGTGACTGTCTTTCAACCAACAATTATTCACGTTACTATCTTCCAACAATTAATTACGTGACTTTCTTCTAACAATGAATTACGTGAATGTCTCCCAACAATAAATTATATGATTATCTTCCATTCATAAATTACGTGACTGTCTTTCAACAATGAATTACGTGACTGTCTTCCAACAATAAACTATATGACTGTCTTCCAACAAAGAATAACATGAATGTCTTCCAACCAACAATGAATCACGAGTCTGTCATCCAACAATGAATTACGTGACTTTCTTCCGACAAGGTATTACGTGATTGGCTTCCCGCCGACAATGAATCATGTGACTGGCTTCCAACAATAAATTATATGACTGTCTTCAAACAAGGAATTACATGAATGTCTTCCAACCAACAATAAATCACGAGTCTGTCGTCCAACAATGACTTACGTGACTTTCTTCCAACAAAGAATTTCATGACAGGCTTCCAACCGACAATGAATCATGTGACTGGCTTCCAACAATAAATTACCTGACTTTCTTTCAACTTTGAATCGCATGAATGTCTTCCAAAAATTTATAATGTGACTTTCTTACAACAATGAATCACCTGACTGTCTACCAACAATGAATTACGTGACTGTCTTCCAACAAGGACTTACGTGACTGTCTTCCAACAAAGAATTATGTGACTGTCTTCCAACCAACAATGAATCACATGACTGTCTTCCAACAATGAATTACGTGACTTTCTTCTAACAATGAATAACGCGACTATCTTCCATTAATGAAATACGTGACTGTCTTCCAACAATTAATTACGTGACTGTCTTCCAACAAGAAATTGTGTGAATGTCTTCCAACCAACAATGAATTACGTGACTGTCTTCCAACACTGAAATACGTGACTTTTTTGAACAAGAAAATTACTTGACTGGCTTCCAACCAACAATGAATAACGTGACTGGCTTCCAACAATAAATGACATGACTTTCTTCCAAAAACGAATCATGTGACTGTCTTCCAAAAATGATTTACATGACTTTCTTCCAACAAGGAATCACGTGACTGTCTTCCAACAATGAGTTACATGACTTTCTTCCAACAATGAATTACGTGATTGTCTTTCAACAAGGACTTACGTGACTGTCTTCCAACCAGCAATGAATCACGTGACTGTCTTCCAACAATGAATCACGTGACTCTCCTCCAACAATAAATTACGTGACTTTCTTCCAAAATTGAATTACGTAACTGTCTTCCAACAATGAATCACGTGACTGTATACCAACAATAAATTATGTGGGTGCCTCCCAATAATAAATTATGTGACTGTCTTCCAACCACTTATCAGGGAGTGCAGTGGCTCAGTAGTAGAGTGCTTGACTCGAGACTAAAAGGTCGCAGATTCGAGCCTCACAGTTGTCACTGTGTTTTTGTCCTCGAGCAAGACACATTTATCCTAGCTTAGTACTGGTTCAACCAAGGAAGACCCATCCCTGTTCAACTGAAAGATTGTTGATGGTGCGTAAAGAATCAAATCAAACAAATCCAACCACTTATGAATCACGTGACTCTCTTCCAAAAATGAAGTACGTGACTGTCTTCCAACAAGGAATTATGTGACTGTCTTCCAACCAACAATGAATCATGTGACTATGTTCCAACAATAAATTACCCAACTTTCTTCCACAAATGAATTACGTGACTTTCAAACAACAATTAATAAAGTGACTTTCTTCCTACAATGAAACCAAAGTAGCAAATGAAGCTGGCAATACACCTACAAAAATGAAATATTAAAAAAAATGGTAAAAAAATGTTTCTTGTGGTTCTAATTAAGGGAATGAATACCAACCATTAGTTGTTTTGTTTACTTAAATGATAGTTATAGATTTTTTTAAATTCTAAAATGGCGCATAGAAAGTCCGTGAAAAAAGCTGAGGCCAGCAATAGAGTGTCCATTATTCTGACGAAAAATATATTATGTATTTCACTGATGTAGACTATATATAAGACTGTATCATAAGAAGTGTCCATATAGAATAGATAATTCTCATGCAAGGGGTCAGATTTATTCATGGAAGAGGTTTTTCACAATGCACATGCACTAGTAACACTTTCCTTAAAAAAAGCAGTAAAAATGTATTATGTTATGCTTACAGCCGACAGCCGCCTGGCATGCAAACTACTTGAAAACCTATAAAAAGCTATATTCTAAAATGTGCATGGCTTCCAACGGAATATTTACATGATATACTGTCACAATTTTTTATGTTGGCCAATCATAGGTTACGCTTCAAAATCAAGTGTATTTGAATTTGGGATTTTATTGGAGTCAACGAATGAGCGTACTTATGAATTTTACTAATATTTTTTTTTTTCAAAATTTATGCTTAGGATGCTTAAAATAAATGCCTCAGCGATACATTCTTTTAAGCATCAAGAACATATATTTTGACAGGAAGTGCTGTAAAAAATCAATTTTAAGGATTATATATCATTTACTTACTAACTCTCTTTAATTACTGATAATTGGATGTAAATCTACTTCTAAATCTACTAATTTACCAAACTGACCAATTAACCTGACTATATATGTAACAAAGCAAGTGCCACAATCACAGACCACAGACGAACCAACTGCACTGAACATACGTGTTTTGAGAATTGAGTGTCATTATTAAATGTGCCAGAGGAAATTACATTGGAGATCCTATCAATTCATCTCTTGGATTTTTGTAGGCTTTGCCAATAGTCTCTTTCAAATCATTGTCATTACAATATTTCAGTGGCTTCAATCTCCAAAGATGTGGATCCTTCTGAACTAAGCGTAGAATCAAATGGAAATATGTCACAAGTGGAGCTTCAGAAGGAAAACAATGAGCTCAGAATGAAGATTGCCTCCGTAAGTTCTTACAACAAAAACATAATTAAACATTTTATTGGTTTAAACAATATTTTATTGAACTATTTCTACATTCATACAATATATACATTATCAATTTTACTGTATCTGACAGGAAGATTTTAGTTAATTTGCAAGTCATTTTCTGCATGAGTTCACGAATAGCTGTCATATTGCATGATAAAAAGCATCAAACATTCAGCAAGTATTGGCTAACTACACCAAATGTCTGTCAAACGTAACCTCAATAAAGGAGGCATTGGCTTGTTATTTTTGTGAAGTTTCAATGCTTGTAATTATGCCCCCCCCCCCTTGAAAATGGCCGGTACATTAAATGTTACCCCTGTCCGTCCAACTGTATGTAAGTACGTACGTATGTCCAACGACGTCCGCTCTCTAAGTCGAATACTTTTGATAAGAATTTTATGAAACTTAGTAACATTGTTCAGTACCATTGTGTCTTCTTCAAATTCTATATCGCACCATCCTTTCAATTATGGCCCTTTGTTTATGAAAATTCACCATTTGAAACGATGTCCGCTCTCAAAGTCAAATATTTTTTATCAGAATGTATGAAAGTTATTCACATTGTTTAGTATCATGATGTCTTCATCAAGTTTGATAATGGTTCATATCGGACCATGCCTTCAGTAGTTATGGCCCTTTGTTTATGAAAAATCACCATTTGAAACGATGTCCGCTCTCTAAGCCGAATATTTATCGGAATTTTATGAAACTTAATCACATTGTTTAGTTCCATGATGTCTTCTTCAAGTTCAATAATGGTCCATATCGCACCATGCTTTCAGTAGTTATGGCCCTTTGTTTATGAAAATTCACCACTTGAAACGATTTCCGCTCTCTATGTCGACTATTTTTATTGGAATTTTATGATAGTGGCTCACATTGTTTAGTATTATAATGTCTTCTTCAAGTTTGGTAATGGTCCATATCTCACCATGCTTTTAGTAGTAATGGCCCTTTGTTTATGAAAATTCATCATTTAAAACGATGTCCCCTCTCTAAGTCCAATACTTTTTCTCAAAATTTTATGGAAGTTGGTCACATTGTTTAGTACCATAATTTCTTCTTCAAGTTCGATAAAGGTTCATATCGCACCATGCTTTCAGTAGTTATATTCATTTGTCTATGAAAATTCACCATTTGAAAAGATGGCTGCTCTCTAAGTCGAATATTTTTTATCAGAATTTTATGAAAGTTGGTCACATTAGTCGAATATTTTTTATCAGAATTTTATGAAAGTTGGTCACATTGTTTAGTACCATGATGTGAAGTCTTCTCCAAGTTCGATAAAGGTCCATATCGCATCATGTTTTCAGGAGCTATGGCTCTTCGTTCATTTAAACTCATCACTTTGGATGGTGTCCAGCCTATAAATCCAGTAAAATTGATCACAACTTTATGAAACTTGGTCACAATGCTAGATACCAAAATGTGTTTTTCAAGTTTGAAAATGATCTATTTGCTATCATGAGTTATTGCCCTTTGTTGACGAAAAATGCGTAATTTTATGATGTATAGTCTCTTAGTTTTTTATCAGAACTTTATCAAACTTGCTTATACATAAAACTTAACACCAGTTTTGACTATTTGTGAGAATATGTAAACTTTACATCAGCGGGAGCATCCATGTCCCATGGACACAATTCTTGTTTATTTCTTAGATACAGCCAACTAAGAAATCCAAAGACATGCACATTGCATTTTTGAGGTTATAAATAGGTTTAGCTTAAAAGATGTGTCTGTAAATGATCACAAATTTGGTCATTTTTTCTTCCATAATTATCAATAAAATGATTTGCTGTGGGTAACAAAAAAATATTAATTGTAAATTACATTTTATTGAAAAATAAATTTAAACCATACATGTTGTGGGAGATTGTTCGTTCAAATACATATTCACAGGTTAACATGTTAAATGTACGTTGTCAAATAATAGGAAGTTAACGATATTATTCTTGCATTCGCAAAGTATAAATATGCTCACATACATTTACCAGATATGTGAGCATAGGTAAAACATGAAAAGCATCACACGGGATCTCTTCATTCATGACATTGACATTCAAGAACATGGGTGTAAAATGACATCATTGAAATGCCAAAATGATTCAGCATGTAACGTAGGGTCTAAGTATATTTAGGAACAACTAAGCTATAATACAATTTCAGAATAAAGGTTATGCTTAAACAGAATACATTTTTATCATCATAGTATGAGGCAAATATAAATATCAGTCTCCTCGGGACCATATGGGAAAGTTACAAAACACAATTAAACACAACACACAAGAGGGAATAGGTTAGCCCTTTCTCAGCAGGTGAGCACAATGCCACAAGGACCAGACAGAACAGCAATAACAGGACAAACATGAAACATAAATAACGAAAAGGATCCACAAAAGAAGCATCGCTTTGAAATGGTCATCAAAAATCACTGGGGGCTTAAACATATTGACGGTAACAGTCTCACACTTAGTTCTGATGTGGATAAAACATCTAGATTACCGGGCCGCGTAGCGCATTCGGTAACGTGTCTGGCTACAGATGTGTGTCTGACTGCAGATCCAGGGGTTGCTAGTTCGATCCCGGCCCGGTACCATACTTTCGTGGAGATTGATCATGAAATAATTTCTACGGTCATTCTCCTCCTTCCGCTGATTTATTTGAGAAGGGTTGTTGTCAGTTACAAGCTAAAGTATGTGCACAAATTACTGGTTAACCGCTTGCTCAAGCTTGCCCAGGAAAAAGTGTGGTTAAGTAAACTGACCGTCTCGCAATGACCATAGCTGTTGACATGGGACGTAAAGCAACAAAAACAAAAAAAAACGAAAAAACATCTAGATGTTTAGTTTGCCTGAAAGATCTCTAACTTATCGATGTGTCATCGCCAAGTACATACAAATCAAGATATAAAAAGGAAATAAAATAAAGATAAGCACTCACCGGTACATATAACTGAATACTGGAGCAAACAAAATCGAAGTTAAACCCAGGTGAACCCGACCAAAGACACAGCACCAGGCCCCAACCCTCTCATTTATAGATAAGTTTTTTAAGCCAGAACTATCATGGAATCTGAGGTGCCACCCGCCAGCATGCAATTAAAGAGGAAAGCAAAGTTGTCGACCATTATTGGGTTGACCACCAAGCTTGCATTCTGACACAATACATTAATAAATCTTTTCATAATGAGAAATTATACGTGCATACAATTTTCTTTAATTTATACACTAAGTTGCCAAACAATTCTGGCTCAGAAAGTCCCTGGTACAAAAGAGATTCAAGCCCAACATAGAATTAGATATCAATTCATAGTATCTATGATAAAACTTAAAAAAGTTTTATAAAGTTTATGACATCAATAACCTTGTTTAAGAATTTTCTCTGTTAAAAGTTTATCACGAGTGTTGAAGTTTGCAACGTGGCCAGATTCTCTAGCAAATCAAATAAATTGAGAAATATAAATTCCGTAGGATGTAGAACGATAAAAATCATCATCTAAGTTTTGCAATCTTCTTGATGGGGATATTTTTGGCCTTATGATTAAAATGTGAACGAAGGATACATTCCTATAGTAAACAAGCGTGTTAGCTTATCTGGAGCTCTTATCTTTTTCAGGAAGCAATAGCTATGGCACGCCTCAAAAGAGATCTACTTATTGCCACAGGAAACGTCCATATATACAAAGAGAAGAACAACTATGTCGTCTTCAAGACTAATGACCAAACCCCAAAGATCAAGGAGGATGACTATCCTCAAAAACAGTCCACTGCATAAACAGACAGTCTGTCAAGATTTTCTGCTTGAAATACAAATATAGATGCATGGGTGAAAGTTCAAAATTTGAAAAATCCTGAACTTTAGAAATTAAAAACTTAAACCTTGCAGTATGCCTATAAAACATAAACAATTTCAAGTTCAAATGGTCTGTGGTCTCTAGATAAACTGAAAATAAATCAGAGAAGCTTTTAAAGTCTGCTCAATTCAGCATTTTCAGGCTGACTTTCTATGGAAAGTCATCCTCAAAATCTTGAATTCAGGAATACTCCTGAAATTTTTCACCCATGTAGACGCTTAGCTGATAGCAGGAAAACATAATCAGTTATGAAAGTGTGCTTAACCCCTTTAAGACCAATGGAATTTTCCATAAAGTTTGATAGTTAAGTCAGGATGGTCCATTGTATATACTGAGGGTCACCGGTTATAATAATTCAAAACCACATTGTATTCATTTCTCTAAAAAGCAATTCTGCCTTAGCAAACAGTGCAGACCCTGATAAAATGCCGCATTTAGCGGCATTTCATCTGGGTCTACACTGTTTGACAAAGTACCTATTTTGTGGTTTCAGGTCTTCAATGGGTTTAACTGAATTGAACCTCTGTAGTCTATGTTTTTATTAGTGTTGCTTACAAACATTGTGCTTTCTGACAGAAGAAACAGCTAAAGCTAAAGTACATGCTATCCACTATGATAATTTTACATTGTTGGAATTGAAAGAAACACTGGGCTCATCACTGTTGACATAATAAAACGAAGACAAAGACAAACTGGCTGGTAATTGGTAAATTGGTAAAAGCATACAAAGGCAAGGCATCTTGCGAGTCTTCATAGATCTCGCTTTTTATTAACCAACAACTGGCTCAAATGTATATTACTTCATTATTGTAACAGAAAAAACAAACAAATTTGTTGATATCAAATGCATTTTGTCTTTTTATTTTAATCAATGTTTAACATCACATCAACAATGCGGGGCATTTCGAGGGCCAAACTAGCATTAAGCAATAATATTCATTTATATTCCATAGGGAATAATGTTAAACACATATGATAAATTTACTCTATTTCAATATTTCGGCCAAAGGCCTTTTTCAAGAAAAAACATGCACTTTAGTATCAACTACATAGTCTCTTTTCCACCATTTTGAATTTGTTCATATTGATGTGTGACATCAAGTTGACATGAACGTAACGCCACGACGTCGCACTGCTTTTCCCGTAAAAGTGGCAAAAAATACATGTTTCATGCTCACCCTTACCATTATGCTCACAAGTACCCAAATTTGTATTCTCATATGAGAATACAAATTTGGGTACTTGTGAGCATAATGGATTTCATGCCTGGTAAGGGTGAGTATGAAACATGTATTTTTTGCCACTTTTACGGGAAAAGCGGTGCGACGTCGTGGCGTTACGTTCATGTCAACGTGATGTCACACATCAATATAAACAAATTCAAAATGGTGGAACAGAGACTATGTAGTTGATACTAAAGTGCATGTTTTTTCTTGAAAAAGGCCTTTGGCCGAAATATTGAAATAGAGTAAATTTATCATATGTGTTTAGCATTAAGCAGATACTAAATGGGGGTTGTCCTGTTCTCTATACGTTAGTTCACTAATAATCACACATGCTGTTGTTATATCAAACTAGATATTCGTGGTATTCTTTAATTTTCCTACTATTAAAGAGCAGCAAAACTTAATAATGTTAATTACATTCCTTTCATTCAATACAAATGTCATCAGCTGCAACACCTGTGAATGTACAGTATAACCTGTGTAAAATGGACACTCAAATATAGACAAAGCAAATACGAGGGTTAGTCAAAAATAACTGAGCCCTACTTCATAACATTTGAATCAAGTAAAATGGACATATAATTAGATGATATTTCATTGTAGTTATAAGTATTCTATTTAATCACCTAATTTATTTCTGTTGGTAGGCTTTTTGTAACGGCTGCTAGGCAACAGAATATGACCTGTCAAACGGGTGCGTTCATGCTGTGGTACATCTAATTCTAAGCGTTGCTATGGAAACAGTAATGTTGTTGCACGGATGTCGTCATGATTCAATGGGTGTACTCGACAACATCCACTTGTAGACATTTATGTCGAGGAAATGTGACTGTACATCTTTGCAGTGTGACGTGCTCCGACATTGTGTTAAAATACGTATGCAGATGTATCTGAACTGTCCCATACAAAACTGATGTCACACTACACTTTAAAATAGTCTAACAACCAACATGTATATACACTTTACAAGGTCTAACCCTTCTATACATAGGGTGGCACAAGTGGAAGAGTTGGATTGTTGATTTGAAAGCATCCAAACTCGCAGAGGCAATGCAGGATTCCGGTAACATGTTCCAAGTGGTGATAGTTCTTGGGAAAAACGAGTTCTGATAAGCATTGATCTGTGGTTGAATTGGTATGAACTTCATGCTGTGGCTTCTCCTAGTTGATGTTATTCGTTCCCGCCAAAAATATGTAACTGCGGTAATAACATTATTTATGACACAACGTTATCCACTGAATAACAGTAACATCATATGATAATAATATTTAAAACGCCTAAATCTCTGCCTTAGCAGTATAATCTTATTTTGTGTGCTTCGACAGTTCACTCTTTATGCAGAACAGATATGATTCACAGCTTAAATTCTGGTTTGATACTCAGACTGCAGAATAAAACAAAAACTGTATTTTTCTTGCACCCACATCATTTAGTATTCAGCATGTTTACCTAATTTCTTTCAGCAAACGGTAATAGCTAAATGGCAGATAAAACAGGTGTGAGCCAAACTTGTCAGGCCAGCACTGTTTTTTCTTTTGCTTTTTACCTAGCTGTTATTTATCATAGATCCAGATAAGGACATTTTATGAGCGTAAATTTGTTATTATTGTACCCCCACAAACTTTGTTTGTGATGGGTATACTGTTTTCACGTTGTCCGTGTGTGCGTGCGTCCGTAAATTTTTGTTTCCGTAATATCTTGAAGAGTCATTGCTGGATTTTCATCAAACCTTGCAAACATGTTCATATATGCAAGACAAATACTTTAAACAAAAACGTAAGGGCTAGGGGCCAATTCTATTAGAGTTGTTTCCCTTTGTAGTTCTAAATGGCTTTTATATAGGGTTTTATGCTTATGCTATTATAGTCCATACACGGGCTGATTAGCTCCTACCAATTTGATACTTTGCCTATACAATTTAGACACATTGAACATATGCATGAAGGAGTTTGGTTCAGAATAAATAATTTTTGACAAAATGAAAGCTGTGAGAACTTTGAAGACAATTTTTCCCTAATAGGGCTTTTGTATATACATTGATGGTGCCTTCATGGGTCGATCAAATTCTATCACAGCTTTTGATGGAACAAGTTGATACTTTGCCTATACAATGTAGACACACTGAACATATGCATGAAGGAGTTTGGTTCAGAAAAAATAATTTTTGACAAAATGACAGCTATGAGAACTTAGACAATCTAATAATGCTTTTGTATATGCATAGATGGTGCCTTCATGGGCCAATCAACTCCTACCACAGCTTTTGATGGAGTAATTTGATACTTTGCCAATACAATAAAGCCACATTGAATATATGCATATAGAAGTCTGGTTGAAAAAAAATGACAAAATGACAGCTATGAGAACTTAGACAGTGTTTCGGTTATATGACTTTTGTCTATGCATGGATAGTGCCTTAATGGGCCGACAAACTCTTAACACAGCTTTTGATTGCGCAATTTGATACTTTGTCGCTACAATGCAGACATATTGAACTTAAATATGCATGAGGGAGTTTGGTTGGGAAAAAATAATTTTTGACAAAATGACATCTGTTAGAACTTAGACAATTTTCCCCTAACAAGGCTTTTGTATATGCATAGATGGTGCCTTCATGGGCCGATCAACTTCTACCACAGCTTTTGATGGAGCGATTTGATATGTTGCCTATACAATGTAGACACATTGAACATATGCATGAAGGAGTTCGGTTCCGAAAAATAATTTTTGACAAAATGACAGCTATGAGAACTTAGACAATTTTTTTGATATAAGGCTTTTGTATATGCATAGATTGATCAACTGATCAACTCCTACTACAGCTTTTGATAGAGCAATTTGATTCTTTGCCTATACAATAAAGACACATTGAACATATGCATGAAGGAGTCTGGTTGAAAAAACAACAAAATTTTTTTGCTAAAATGACAGCTATAAGAACTTAGACAATGTTTCAGTTGTATAGCTTTTGTCTATGCATGGATAGTGCCTTAATGGGCCGATCAACTCCTATCGCAGCTTTTGATTGCCCAATTTGATACTTTGCTGCTACAATGTAAACATATTGAACATATGCATGAAGGAGTTTGATTTGGAAAAAATAGTTTTTGACAAAATGACAGCTGTTAGAACTTAGACGATTTTCCCCTAACAATGCTTTTGTATATGCATAGATTGTGCCTTCACGGGCCGATCAACTCCTGCCACAGCTTTTGATGGAGTAATTTGATACTTTGCCTATACAATGTAGACACATTGAACATATGCATGAAGGAGTTTGGTTCAGAAAAAATAAAATTTGATAAAATGACATCTATGAGAACTTAAGACTATTTTTCTGATATAAGCTTTGATATATAGAGCTTTCAGGTGTGAATAATTTTGTGTATTTGATAACAGATGTTCCGGATTGAAAGCTTTAAGATCATTTGCACAGATTCAACTGAAATCTTGTTTTCACAGATTCTATTGAAATTTTTTTCAAAACTAGGGTCTGCTGGTTTGAACTATCACTTGCCAAAACTAAGTTTTTTCACTGACCCTTACTGTGCGGGGAAGGGGGGGGGGGGTATCTAATAAGCATTGCTTATTGACATTTTGCATTTTCTTACCCATTAATTTAAACATGTGTTTTGGGTGCTCAAAAGAAACGCCTCATTGAGACAAGTTCTTTTGAGTACCCATAACATATGTTTGGATGAGAAATAAAGAAAATAGTTTTCACTGGAGGCCTGATTTAACTTGCAAATTATAGCCAAATTTCAGCAGTACAGAAGCAAGTGTCCTCTTTTCACAGTTATCAAATCTATGCTCTAAAATATTGAATGAGGAAAGGTGTGAGATTTTTAATGTTTGGCTGGAGAAATTGGCACACACCAAGGGTAGAGGACTTTTTGAGACATGCGTACATTGACGGAATTTAACAGTTTACTGTCTCAAGTAATTTGTGGTCATCTAAATAGTTTATTTGGCAGGAGTGGTATGGCCACTCAAAAGCCATCCAGGCCAGGTTACATTAGCTCTCTTGCGGCCATTTTGTTCAGCGGAGCCAAACTATTCGTGCCATTTTGGTAGAGGACGTCGCAAGGAACAATTCAGTGAAAATTTGGAACAGCGGTTCGGATGTCGTTTAAAGATATTTCTTATCCAGAGCTCAAGTGGCCCTTTTGTTCGGTGGAGCAGAACCATTAGTGCAATTTTGGTAGAGGGCATCAGGAAGTTTGTTTGTTTGTTTGTTTTGTTGCTTTACGTCCCAAGTCAACAGCTATGGTCATTGCGGGACGGTCAGTTAACCTAACCACACTTTTTCCTGGGCAGGCTTGAACAAGCAGTTAACCAGTAATTCGTGCACATACTTTCGCTTGTAACTGACAACAACCCTTCTTGAATGAATCAGCGGAAGGAGGAGAATGACCGTAGAAATTATTTCATGATCAATCTCCACGAAAGTATGGGACCGAACCGGGATCGAACTCGCGACCCCTGGATCTGCAGTCTGACACGCATCTGTAGCCAGACACGTTACCGACTGCGCTACGCGGCCCGGCTAAGGCATCAGGAAGAACAAATCTGTGGAATTATTTTGAATTTGGACCAGTGGTTTTGGAGATGTTTTTTAAGAGTTCTTATCTAAAGCTCTGGTAGCCCTCAAGACCCATTTTTTTGCAATTTCGGTAGATGGCATTTTGGGGAACATTCATGTGAAATTATTTTAAATTTGGTACAGTGTGTTCTGGAGGAGATTGTGTTGTTTAAAGAAAGTTTACGGACGCAGGAGGTACGAAGAACAAGCACAATCACTCACAGCCTTTGGCTCAGGTGAGCTAAACAGGGCCCTAACAGTCACAATTTTGTGGATGATCTCCAAAATCAAACTGGACCTGTATTTAACAATGCTTTACCCTTCTGTTATTATCCCCACATTTTTTTTAAAAAAGCGATGGGGATTTTGCAATCGCCTCCGTCCGTCCCACAGTCACGCTATCTCTTCCTTTAAAACCATTGGACAAAATCCAACCAAATTTGGTGTGTGAGTTGCTCACATGATTGGGGTGTGCAACAGCAAAAAAAGTTCCCCTCCCGCTGGGGCGGGGACAAAAGGCTTGTCAATTTGTCTGTCAGTCTCTCAGTCTGTCCGTCACTCTGTCTCTTCCTAAACACTTGGACGAAATCCAACTAAATTTGGTGTGTACGTTGCTGATATGAATGGGGCATGCAGCGGCACAATTGTTTTGGCCCTGCCTTCTGGGGCCCTGGGGAGGGGCAATAAAGGTCAAATATCATTAAATTCAATTAAAAAGTCAATTTCAAAGGTTTTTAAACCAAATTTATGTGCTTTCTCACAAATGAAAGGTATAAAACATATATCATACAGGATTTTCATTCTGTCGCCTGGGCCATGCCCCAGGGGTGGGACTTAGGGGTACTGACTGGGGGAGGGGGTCAAAATTTAATTTTTCCGAAATTCAACCAAATTTTGTGTGTGAGCTACTCACATGAATGGCATGTTTAACCGCACAAATGTTTGGTCCCCGCCCCGAGGAGGGGAAAAAAGGTCAAATATCATTTAATTTCATTTAGTCAATTTTAAAGATTTTTAAACCAAACTGTGTGCGTGTCTTCTTACAAAAGAAAGATATTTAACATATCAGATGGGATTTTCATTTGGTTGCCTGGGTCAAGCCCCAGGAGTGGACTTGGGGGTACCAGGGGGGGAGGGGGGGGGGTCAAAATTTATTTTTTCCGAAATTCAACCAGGCGTGGCATGTTCAAGGTCACAATTGTTTTGGTCCCTGCCCGCTGGGGCCTTGTAAAAAGGCCAAATATCATTAAATTTCAATTACAAAGTCAATTCCACATATTTTTTTCAGGCTCTGGATGGCCTACTAGTATATAAATATTTGTTTGGCTAGTAAATATGGTCAAATCAAATATACTGGAAGGTTGGTTTATTGAGGTGATAAATGATACCCATTCAGAAGGAAAAAAAATAAGTTGTTCTGATTTACAGAGGATTTGGGCCTGTTCTAAATTATGGGCTGCCCAAAAATATAAGTTTAAGTTACATGGTGTGCATTTATATCCACATGCTAACATTGTTGTCTAAGAAAGGATTAAAGTTGTTTATAAAAAGAAAAATGGGGGTCAAGAAAAACCTGGAAGGTCAGTATAGTAGTTTCAAAGATGCATAGTAATGAGGATATTCTATTATTCTTATAAACAGGTAAAGCATGACTTTTTACTGCTACGCGCATATGCAATTATATATAGTAGGATCAATATATCTGTAAACTGAGACCACCTGCACGCCCAAAATCAAGGTAAACTTGCCAGTGTTTGTTTACAACGATTCTCATCTATCTTTAAATCTACAATAGAGACATTTAGATTCTACTGACACTGAAAATTGAGGAAACATTGTTATTTATTTTTAAAGGAAAACAAGTTCTAGTTACAATCTGATCCTGGTCAATGCAGGTCATTACAGAGAGTTTCATGTTAGTTGGCACAGCAGTTCCTAGTGATGAGAAAATGCTTAACAAACAGACGGATGGATGGATAAACAGACAGACTGACAAACAAAAATGGATATTTCTTCACAAATATCAAGCAAAATGACAATAATGAAAACAGCTTAGGTCCTTAGACCATGTCCCATTTCTCTTTGAAAGCTGTAATGGTAAATTTTCAAAAATTTCGAAATTTTAACTCTTTCTGCTCTCGTACAAAATGTTTGTTATTAGGGCTGGAATTCACGAAATGATCGTCAGAATAGCAAACAGGGAAGATCCTTGTCAGACTGATTCTTCTGAGCCTGTTATGGCTCTTGTCCAATTTGAGAACCAATATAATATGGCAATGGTAGTAATTGTTATACCCCCCCCCCCCCTCTCGCAAACTTTGTTTGTGGTGGGTATACTGTTTTCACGTTGTCCGTGCGTGCGTCCGTAACGTTTTGTTTCCTTAATATCTTGAAGAGTTATTGCTGGATTTTCATCAAACCTTGCAAACATGTTCATATATGCAAGACAAATACTTTAGACAAAAAAGTAAGGGCTAGAGCCAATTCTATTAAAGTTATTTCCCTTTGTAGTTCTAAATGGCTTTTGATATAGGTTTTTATGCTTATGCTATTATAGGCCATACACTGGCCAAACAACTCCTACCACAGCTTTTGATGGAACAATTTGATACTTTTCCTATACAATGTAGACACATTGAACATATGCATGAAGGAGTTTGGTTCACAAAAAATAATTTTTAAAAAAATGACAGCTGTGAGAACTTAGATAGACAATTCTTCCCTTATATGGCTTTTTATATGTATGGATAGATCCTTTATGGGCTGATCAACTCCTACCACAGCTTTGATGGAGTAATTTGATACTCTGCCGATTTAATGTAGACATATTGAACATATGCATAAAGGAGTTTATAATTTTTGTTTGCACAGATTCTACTGAAATCTTCTTTTCAAAACTTAGGTCTGCTGGTTTGAACTATAACATGCCAAGCTTTTTCACTGACTCTTACTGTGTGGGGGGTATCTAATAAGCATTGCTTATTGACTTTTTTCATTTGGAATAAATAAACAAATATACTTGGAAAAAAACTTGTTTTTATTTATTGAGTTTGAATCTTAACAGCACATTTTTGTACTTTTTTTTAAACACTTCAAAGTGTCAGCAATTTTTGTTTACACATCTTAATTCCTCTCACACTTTCAATCATAACATCAATACAGTTTAAAAAATTAGCACTTTTTCTATTGTCAATATCACTCATTTTTGATGCTTAAATGAAATTCCAGCCAGGCAAACCTTTAAATCAGGCCCCCAGATAAGGGTGCGTAACTGATTTTTTAAAATTATTTCTCAACCAAAACATATGCTGTGGGTACTCAAATGAACCATCTCAATGAGACGGTTCTTTTGAGCACCCAAAAAACATGTTTTAACTGAAGGATAAGTAAATAATCACAATTTTAGGCAAAAAAAAAATGTGCTTAACTGGCCTTATGCTTTAGACTCTGATTTAATCAGAGCACACAGGTGCAGTTTCATCTGAATTACCACCATTTGATGTTTAACCCATTTATGCCTAATGGAATTTCTGGCCCTTACCCTTATAGGTTGGACGTATCCATTTCGAATTAAAGGATTGTTGGGTAGTAAGTTTCAACTTCTTTCAAATTTTATAAGTTTTTCCTGCAAGCAAAAAGTGCAGAACCTGATCAGATGCCACAAAATGCGGTGTCTGATCTTGTTCTGCACAGTTTACTGATTTCCATTAACAATGATACTAGGCTTAAATGGATTAGCTCCTGTCTCAATATTTAAGGTAAATAAACCAGAAGGTATTTCATGCTTGGTGTAAACGTCTTGTGAGAAGCTTCTCAGTCATTTTCATTATTTGATGTGTCAGCAGGCCTCCAGAAAAATTCATCTTGTCACTTCTCAACCAAAACACATGTTGTCAATACTCAAAAGAACTGTCTCAATGAGACAGTTATTTTGAGGATCCAAACATATGTTTAAACTGATTGACAAGAAGAAGTTCACAAATTTATGCCTCCAAACATTCTCTTATCTGGCCCATGGTGTAGAGAGGGTATTTCTCATTGTCAGGTCATGACTCAAAGTCTGGATTCTTCTTCAATATCACAAACCCTTCCATCACTGGCGTCATTGGTAAATCTGGGCAGGTGTTAAGGCATATAAGTAATTAAATCATGAGACTTACGAACTCAGGGTTAATGTAAGACACTTATATTTGGCAGTTTATTTTTATTTGGCGCTATTGGGGGTAAACACAAATATCACCATAATATGAAACTGCAAAATACAGTTTCCATTTCAGTTACACAATAAGCAATAAATGGACAAACATCCTTAAAAGTATGCGGCTATCTGTATTGTCAAACCAAGTATGTGCCAACGTAGAGGAAACTATGTACGTCTTCCTCTACATCTTTGAAGTGGCTACTATTAAAGGAAAGAATATGCTCCCCATAGGGAGCATATTCTTTCCTTTAAGAGTAGCCCCATATGAGTATAGAAAATAACTCTGACAGTCCCGAGGCTTTAAATTGAGAAAAATCCAAAATTAATCTACGCCAACTTGTCAGTCTTTTAAAATCGTCAAATTTTGATGCCACGAATAGTAAGTGTTTTACAGTACTATAGAGGAAAGTCAGTGTAAGATTCAAGGACTTTTAAAGACTATCCTACAGTTTTTATGGACAACAGGTTCATGATTTATGCTTAAAATTTCAACGAATAAATGGAGAAGCATAAGAAAATTAGCATGAAATTGTTGCGCTGCACCAAATAAAGGCACAGTAATTTTAAACTAAGTTAGACGTTCATTTACAATGCTATGTGTCTTTTAAATTATAGTAAAATTCAAGTACTAAAGAGTGATTTTCCAGAACTTTTAAAGGCAGAATTAATTTTCAAGGACTGTGATCTTGAAGGTAAAGCATTAACATGAAAATTCTAAATTGTAACCTAGACATCGAGATAACTTAAGAGGATGGGGATTATAAGAATCCATCATAAGTGTGAGGGTGGGATAGAAGAATCCATCCCATGGATCACCGATTGGCATCATGAGGCTTGTCGAGTGATGGCAAACGGTGATCGCGAGGGATGGATTTTACTATCCCAACCTCATACGAACAGTGGATTCTTTTTCTTGTTCACCACTAAATATCTCATTTTATATTGGAAAACATGAAAAAAAGGCTTCCAGAACATCCTGAATATGCTGAGATGCATCATGGTGGCATCATTTTAACATAATGTCACGGATCAACGTGCGGCCAGCGTGCAACTGCTTTTCATCTTTCCCACGGGCTGGTATTGGTATGTGAGATAGAATTATCTCACATGGTTAAAAACAAGGGAAATTCCGATCTGGTGTGCAAGAAAAAAACGCAGAAACTTTTTGAACCACTATGTATCATCCTACCAAAAATATGAACCAATTGGGTTGTAGACATAGGGCCAGTTAAGCAAAATATGTCAGCCTAAAATTGCAATTATTTTCTTACCCCTCAGTTTAAACATGTATATATTTTGGGTGCTCAAAAGAACCGCCTAAATGAGATGGTTCTTTTGAGTACCCGCAACATATGTTTAGGTTGAGAAATAAGAAAATAATTTTCAATTACACACTCTTATCTGTTGCCTTGTTGTAGGGTTTGCAAATAATGAAGTTTTGAATAACCCAAAAACTTCAATATTTGTGGAGGTAGTACAGATCTCCTTGAACATAGAAAATAGGCGAGCTAAAAACTTTCAGGCCTCCTAGCAGACTCTCATGAAATTAAAGGTTTTTTATAAAGGCTATCTTAGGCAAAATAAAGGTTGTTTCATTGAAATTTTAACAAAAATAAAGAGCAAATTAACATCAAATTTTCTAGTATTTTTATCAGATCCCGATCTTTTAAACCCATGTTACATGTATGATAGATGAAGGTATGAAAGGGGTGCAACAAACCATTAGCCAATAAATGTATAGGCCATTAATCACACATCAATAGAAAAACACTACTACAAGGCTTGTGTGTGAGCAGTGTTTAATTGACAAAATAAATCACATATTTTCTATAAATCACATATTTTGTTATCTGGAAGGGGGGTATGGTTGTCCTCCCCGGAAAATTTTGAAAACCAAGAAAGCATGAGAAGCCATCTCTGGTCATTTTGTAAGGACAATTTTACCTTCAGTAAATGAACAATTTCAGAGGATATTACTCCCATTTATTGTATGCTCTTTTTTAAATATAAAATTTAGACAGATATGCATATTGTCTGTATTAGTCTTGGGGTGTGGATAACACTGTTTAGATTTGACAACCTTAGACAATGACATTAGAAAATCAGGACATTATTCAAAAGTCAAATAACCCAATAGATGATATTCATTAATATTCATTGGCGCAAGTATTGCAGGTGGTACATTGTTGGGTGGCCAACCTAATGTTTGGAGTTTTGCAGGTTCTATTCCCAGGTCCGGCACATTCTTTCACAAGTGGTCAGTTAGACTTACTAGTGAAAGATAAGCACTGAGTACTTGTAAAAGGATATGGGTTAAGCCAGCCTAGGAAAAGGGTGGTTAGGATCAATTAGTCATTACGAAATTACCTCAGCTGTTTTGCATGGATGTAAAGCAGGAAATCAACCCAAAAGCATTTATATTTACCTTACCTCACTCTTTTTTTTTTCTTTTATTGCTGCCTAATCTGAAGCATCAGAAAATTTGACTATAAAAGTCACCCAATATAGACACAATGGTCTCTTTCTGAAAAGCTCAAGATGTCACAGAGATTACTTGTCAACATAGGTATGGTCTATTTCTTGTGTTCAAACTGATCTTGCAAAAATTAAAGGTTTATTAATCGAAATAAAGTTTATTAAAGGTTTTTCAGCCAAATTAAAGGTTTTAAAGGATTGCAAACCAATTAAAGGTTTCTAACGTTTTTTTTAAAGGTTCCACTAGGGGGCCTGAACTTTGGAACAATATCTTATCACTATACAAAATATGAACTAAACTGATAAATATGGTTTTAAAGTTTTGTGGTCAAACAGCAATACATTACAAATTAAAGAGATCATCGTTTTTGAACAAACCAAGCCCAACCCTGCTGCATGTACCAAGGGTTAAAAACAAATGGAATCTCAGAATACCAACCTCCCAGGCACCTACAAAGCCATCTGATCAGGCTCCACAGTTTCCCCTCTGATTGAAAATACATGCTTAGAACTATAATGCTGCTGGTTACTGCAAAACACTCAATTTTCGTGGCATCAAACTTAAGGGATTTTGATAGACTGGCATATTTGGGTAGTTTAATTTTGGCGGTTTCTCAAGATAATGTTCTTTAAACTTATTATCTATTATTATAGGGGCTACTTTTAAAGGAAAGAATATGCTCCCTATGGTGTATTAGTAAGTAATGAAAGGATACATTCTTCTGTAGCTAGTTCAGCTCTCTCACCATAGGCTAATAAGACTGGTGTTGTGTGCGTCTGGAATCCTGTTATTGTCTTAGGTTTACCTGCTTGTCCTACCACATCAACAGCCTGAAATAGGTTCAACATGACTCAAGCTGAGAGTAAAGAAAGGGATAAAATCCATTCATTACCAAGCAACTACCAAATTTAGCAATATATTCAATTGAAACATCTCAAGACAAGATGCGAAAAGCATAAAATAGATAGTCTATTAGTGTCATTCAGGTGTATGAACTTGTTCATTTCAACATGCTTGTTTCACTGACACAATGAAAGAATTTAACAATTTGCTAAAAAAAAGAAGCTTTAATATAAGAGGAAAGATACATTTATTGAAAAGAAATGTTGTAGGTACACATTAGTTTTGCCTCTATTGCCCCTTTCTTTCTCACGAAAGACAATCTTCATCAATTTTTTCCATGTCATCTTAGGCTAATTTCTTCTTTGTCATCTGTTTTGGTATTACTGATCAAAATCATTGTAATGCTTCTTTTAAGAACCCACAACATATGTTTTGGTTGAGTAGAAAAAATGCCAGCCTCACTGGTTGTATGCCCTCTCATTGTAAGGGTACATGGCCCACCAAACTATCTGTTATCTTTATGGAATACCATTTTTTCCCTAAAGAACCAAGATAAATCTGCATACCTGTCCTACTCTAACAGCAACTGGTAAGGGACGTAACTCTTCATCAAATGTCACCAACATCCGTGGCTGCATGGCGGCAACAAGATGATATAACATGTAGTGAGATTTACCTAGGATAACTGAAATATAATAATACAATAATCATAGGTCAAGATTATATCAATTTTAGGGTAAATAGAGAGTACAAGGTGATAGTGCTGCAGCAGACCCACCATATTGTGACACATACCGGTCCCCACGAGGTAACAAGCAGCAACATATATCAAATTAAAGCTAAGAGTCTCCCGAATCAAAAAATGCATGATGCCACCTCGGTATGTCGGGGCGTAAACTTTTGCGAGTCATTAAAAAAGGGCACCCATACAAATAAATAACTTTACTAACAAAACTTAATTTAAACCTGAGATCAAAAAGATTGCTAAAGTTGGTATAATATGAACACAAAATGATACAGAAGGATGCTAGAAATACTTTCCATCATACATGGGATGCAAACAAGTCCAAATACACTGACGGTGAAAGGTCATTAGGTACATTAGTCATGAAAACCCATAATTTTTTAGTATTCTTTTTGACAAAAGGTCCTCCTTATGTATAAATGCATTGAAAACAAGTTTAAATATTATCAATGGCATCTGGGAAGCAAACAGTGCATAATTTCACTACCATTTATTGGAGCGAAAAATTGTATGGCCCACCAAAAAGGGTATCCATACAAGTAATAAATTTACTGATAAAAATCAAATTAAACCAGTGATCAAAAACAGTGCTGAAGTTGGCATAATGTGAACACTAAATGATACATGAGGATGCTGAACATATTACCATTTATGTGTAAGGTTCATATAGGGCCAAATACACCGATGGCGAAAGGTCATTAAGTACATTAGTCGCGAAAACCCATGATTTTGTAGAATATTTTCTGGCAAATGATCTCTTTTGGTAAAAATATATTGAATACACGTTAAAATGCTGACAACTGAGATCTGGTAAGCAAAATGTGCATGGTGCCTCTTCCATATGTAGGGTCAAAAATGTTTACGGCCTTTCAAGGAAGGGTACCCATAAAATTAAATAGCTTAACTGATTAAAACCCATCTAAACCAATGATCAAAACTATGGTTCAAGTTTGTATAATATGAACACTAAATGACAAAATAGGGTGCTAAAATATTTTCTGTATTATATGAGGTGCAAATAAATCCAAATACATTGATGGGGAAAGGTTATTAAGTGCATTTCGTCACGAAAACTCATGATTTTGTAGACTTTTTTCAAGTCGAATGATTTCTGTAAGTACATATGTATTAAAACAAGTTACGTGTTATCAAATGCCAGTTGGGAAACTCCTACTCAAAATAGAATCATCCCAAATGAGTAGATGATGCATTTACTGTTCATTCATTTAGTAAAATCTGTATCAGATCTGGGCCCCCAGGGGTTTTGGGGATCTGGATTTGGGAGCAAGTTCATAGTCTGGGGATTTAGGGAGCCCTGCAAGTTTGATTTTTTCAAAAAATTTCTTCGGCAGACCCCCCTTGGATATCTAAATGTATTTACTTTCCTGCTAACATGCTAATCTGGATTGTATTGATGACTGATATGGCAATATTACAGGATATATCTTTGCGTCCGGTATGTAATATTTGCTGTAAAAACATAAAACCTCCATTTTTTTTTTAAATTTCTTTGGCCTCTGGGGTCTATTAACCCCCCCCCCCCCCCCCTTGTAAAATGTGAATGTAGTTATTTTTGTGCCAAAGTGCGCATCTGGATTAATCGTGGAGAAAAACATGGCACAAAATTTGGGTTGTTGATTTATTACCAAAAAAAAATATTGATTTTTAGGTTGATAATGACTAACTTTGGAACACTCAGAATGCACTTGACCGCACCATTTTTATCAAATTTTCCCGAACCCCCCTAGCACAAGTGATAATTAACATCATACCAGGGCTACCTACACATCTGGTATGCAATTCTCTATCTAGGTAATTAGATGGGTTTTTTTATTAAAACTTTGATGAATGTTGATCAGATATATTCTTGCTTGTTAAAACTGAAGGTAAACTTTCGTATAGGGCCTAATAGCAATTATTAAAAAAAACACTCTCTATGGTTGCAAAGTTAATGCTTTCACTTTATTTTAGAAAATCTAGTTTCATCTATTGGAAAAAACAGCTGCCCCTCCACCACCAAGAAAACCAAATGGTCTAGCTGTCACTAATAAAAAAAAACCAAGTCTGGAGAGCATTCCTCCATACCTAATCTACTAGGTACAGCAACAGAATTTTAAGGATGGCCCCATACTTTGAGCTATATATCATGCATCCCATTGAAACAATTAAATATGGTTTATTCCTTGGCAAAGGACTCTCTATTTATATAGAGTTCCCGTCCGTGGCTAAAATATAGTGAGTATGATCAGGAAATACCACAATCACAAACTGCAGACAACCCCATGGCACCGCGAGGAAGAGCTGCTCAACCATCACGAGACACCAGGAAGACAAATTAAGTAAAGCAACCAGCTCTCTCTTTCCCATCAAGATGATTGCAATACTAGAATGGACATAAAGTAATGTACAACAAAACATATAACAGTTACAGACTCTCACAATGGGAGTAACAATAAACATAAAGTCAAAAACAACAGAACCACCGCCTTAGAACGGACAGCAGCCTAAGCCACTGGGGCGGGGGGAGGGGGGGGGGGGGGGGGGGCTTAAATGCATTTTACTGGTACCAACTCTTCGCCCTAATATTTGACCCTACATATGGAAGAGGCATCATGCACATTTTGCTTACTAGATCTCAGTTGTCAACATTCATAAAGTATAATATACATGTATGCCATGTGTTTTTTTAGATGATGGACTTGATGAACTTTCATGGTCAATGAAATATGATATCTCTTAACAAAAAAGAAATAGTCTAATACTTGCCTGACACACGTTGATATACTTAAATTTGGAACATTTCCGCCAATGTCCTTGGTAAAAATTATTCCCACATATTACATTAATAAGATCTGATACAGATTTTACTAAATGAATGAACAGTAAATGTATCATCTATTTATTTCGGATGATTTTATTTTGAGTAGGAGCTTTCCAAATGGCATTTGATAACATTTTATCTTGTTTTTAATACAAATGTACTTAAAGAAATCAACTAACTTAAAAGAAATCTACAAAATCATGAGTTTTCGTGACAAAATGTACTTAATAACCTTTTGCCATCAGTGTATTTGGATTTATTTGCACCTCATATAATACAGAAAATATTTTAGCATCCTATTTTGTCATTTAGCGTTCATATTATACAAACTTGAACCATAGTAACTGTTTTGATAATTGGTTTAAATGGGTTTTTATCAGTTAAGTTATTTGATTTTATGGGTACCCTTCCTTGAAAGGCCGTAAACATTTTTGACTCTACATATGGAAGAGGCACCATGCACATTTTGCTTACCAGATCTCAGTTGTCAGCATTTTAACTTGTATTCAATATATGTATACCAAAAGAGATCATTTGCCAGAAAATATTCTACAAAATCATGGGTTTTCGCGACTAATGTACTTAATGACCTTTTGCCATCGGTGTACTTGGCCCTATATGAACCTTACACATGATTAATAATATTTTCAGCATCCTCATGTATCATTTAGTGTTCACATTATGCCAACTTCAGCACTGCTTTTGATCATTGGTTTAATTTAATTTTTATCAGTAAATTTATTTCTTGTATGGATACCCTTTTTGGTGGGCCATACATTTTTTCGCTCCAATAAATGGTAGTGAAAATATGCGCTGTTTGCTTCCCAGATGTCATTGATAATATCTAAACTTGTTTTCAATACATTTATACATAAGAAGGACCTTTTGTCAAAAAGAGTTCTATAAAATCATGGGGTTTCGTGACTAATGTACCTAATGACCTTTCATCGTCGGTGTATTTGGACTTGTTTGCATCCCATGTATGATGCAAAGTATATCTAGCATCCTTTTGTATCATTTTGTGTTCATATTATACCAACTTAAGCAATGTTTTTGATCTCAGGTTTAAATTAAGTTTTATTAGTAAAGTTATTTATTTGTATGGGTGCCCTTTTTTAACGACTCGTAATAGTTTACGCCCCGACATACCGAGGTGGCATCATGCATTTTTTAATTCGAGAGACTCTTAGCTTTAATTTGATGTATGTTACTGCTTGTTACCCTGTGGGGACCACCATCTCGAAAACTAGCTCACTTTTTACTGCTTTGCTGCAGCACTATGAGTGTCTTTTGATATCGAGTTTACCAGGCAAGGCTTCTAAAACGCTTTTGGAATCACTAGGCTTGCCGAGCAATTTGACATGTGATCTCGAATCCAAGCCTGGAAAACTTGAGATCAAAATATGCAAACCTGGTATTCTATTTATCAGTTTACCCATTGGTTCACTCTTCAAACTAGTGATTATGACGTAGTTATCTCTTTTTGTGTGATTAATCGTCATAAATATTGGTGACATCATCTTTAAAAAGGAACAACATCATCATGACCCGATAAAGACACATGCCGTGAGATAGCCAACGATTATCAGGTCAGCGTGCAACTATGGAGTTAATATGAGAGGTAACATTGAAATTGTTCTTTTGAGTATCAGCAACATATCAATAAATTCAATTTGTTTCAAAACATGAATAGAGGATCTTAGAAGCGGTCATTTCATACAAAATTTATTAAACTGGACCTTATGGCCATTTCAAGGCCAGATACAAAATGATGTATTAAGGTGCCAAAAAGTTGTTTTTTTTAAATAATCATAGGGGCACAACTAAAAAACTAAGAAAGGGGGAACAATCATTCTTGTGTCAGACATATTTCCTTGACCTATAACACATTTCTGCAAAATATAATAACATGAAGATTGTTGATGGAGGGACGGACACCGCCATGCAATAATATGTCTGTTTTTTTCAAAAGGGGCGTATAAAAAACTATATGGTTCCAAAATTACTCTCATTCTGTAATAAGCTTATATGGGTCACTTACGATTTTTGACATCTAGACAAGAGACGAGGGCAGCTAGAAGTCCTGCCACAGCTACAGGGCTCATCAAGGTCCTATCACTGTGATAGGGGCAGAGAGTCAATGTTCCTTTCCCAAGATGAGTGAGCCCCTGAGCCAGTCTCACCATGAACAGATTATTGGCATCTTTAGAATGGTACACTGCTAACTGTCTCAACATGGCTGCCAGTCTGGCATTATTGGTTCCTGTAAATGAAAGATTCACAGATAAGTAAATGCACAAACAAGGGCAGTTGTATTAACCTGAACTATTTCAACAGTTGAATACTTAGACTTCCTATCGTTACTTATGTGAAATTTGAAGAAAAAACATTTGACTCCAGTAAAACAGGTCTTAAGCAGCCACTCAAAAAGATGACCAAAAATTGTTTTTCAAGATCGATTATCGCTTTATGCAGGTCAAAAGTATTGCAGCAAATCTTCATTAAACTGCTCCTTCAGAAGCAGGCGTATCTCGTCTTATGGTATTTTAGCTCAGGTATATTGGTCTGAATATTTAGCATTAAAAGAAACTTTAATTTCAGGAATAAGTAAGTAATTATTTTATCAGTTACATGAGGTGTTGGTCAAGTAACTGTTTCATTGGTGCGTTCTCTTCTATTTTTTGAACAGCATTTACAACAATATGGATCAGTGAATCATATGCTACTCAAACATTGAAAAGAGAAGTTGCATACTCCTTTTTGGTTCCTTTTTGAAATTTCTGATTTTTTTTGGTCACTACCTACAATTAGGGGATAAATGTATTGAAAATTTTCATTTGGGGAGGTATATCATCGGATATACGGTCGGAAATTTAGTTTTACGACGACGCATAAGTAGAGCCGTAAAACGTGATTTCCAAACATATATCCGACGATATACCTCCCCAAATGAAAATTTTGAATATGGTTATCCCCATTCTAATGCACTATTAACATTTTCCCTTCAAAAGATAGTGAAAATGTACTTTGTTGCGCCTACGTCCAGCTGCATAAAAATTGCTTGCCAGCTCCATATATTCAATTGTCAACCAATGAAAAGCAACGTTATGTAATGACGCCGGGTTTGCGACAAAATATCTCAGGATATACTGTCGCAAATTTACGATGTTATCCAATCAGATGTAGCGTTGCATTTGCAAGTGCATTAGAATTCCTAATTAATGGCTACATTTATGCTTTCAAATGCTTCTTTGATATTTATATAATTTCAACTCAATGTTTTCATCATTTTTTTGACAATTTTGATTGGTCCCTTGGCAAAGTTAAACGTTGAAACCCCTTATAACGTATGGTGTGCATCTTCAAAACAAGGGGGGGAAACTCCAAGAAATTAATTGGATGACGAAGTTATGTGATGTCACTTAACAGTCACATCATTGAAGAGAATCATCATCAAAACAATGTCAAGGCTACATCGACACATAAATGTTTCAATGCAGTTTGACCGCCTTAAAACAAACTTTTTAAATTGACGCTTAGATCCTACGAATGTGGGGATTTTAGGAAGGGACTTGTGAAGGTAAGAACTTTTTAAAACCTGTTGAGGGCCTAAATATAAATGTTCTTCAATGAGCCTAGCAGATTGTTTGACAAAAGGAAACAATTCCAAACTAAATGGAGTTGTTTTGAGCTCATACTCACATATTCTCTCCCAATAGAATGCCATTTTAATCATTATGTAGCAAAACAAAGTTTTGAACTGACAGAATTTTCAAGATGGCTGCCTCATCTTTCTTGGACAATAGAATGATAAGTATTTAAGTCGGAACCATCATAGAGTCTGAAGTCCAACCCACTGGTGTGCAATTAAAGAGAAAATCAAAGTTGCCAACCGTGATTGGGTTGACCACCAAGCATGCAGTCTGTTGCAATACATTAATGTTATGGCCAATCTTTTTATGATGGGAAATTATTTTCATGAACTGCGCTGAAAAATTATTAGAACCAACAATCTTCTTCAATTTATACACCAAGTCACCATAGAGGCCCCCATTTAAGAAAGTACAATTTAAAATTTATTTTTCTTATTTCTCAACTAAAACATATGTTGTGGGTACTCATAAGAACCATCTCATTGATACGGTGCTTTCAGCACCCAAAACACATGTTTAAATTGATGGATAAGAAAATAATTACAATTTTACTATCAAAAAATTATGAAAAGTGGTCATTTTTAATGGTCTTACCTGCACCAACGAGGCCCATAGCAAATATAGAATTGTGAGCCACCTCAGGATCATTGTCATGAGAGAATTTACTGAGGGTGTCTAAAATCTGTAACTTGGGATTTGATACTGAGATTAGGCCTAAAGCTAGAGGCACTGCTCTTCTTAATCCTACCTCACCATAACGTAACTGAAAATACAACAACATTAAAACAATATAATTATATATATATCATGAATATGCTTATTGCTATTGAGCAACACCAAGAGATTTTCTAAAATTTTCTCAACTTGGGTTCAAGATCCCTATCCTAATGAGATGCCAGTTAAATGATTAACGAGACATAATTTCTTCTGAAAACTCTGAATTTATGCATGACCTTATGTCAGGCTACAGCAGTTCTTAAAACCATTAATGATGGGAAACACCTAAATGGGTACTTTCGCAAAACTTAAATCAACTCATTATCCTTTATCAGCTGACCAAGTTTGAAGCTCCTAGCTGTAATAGTTTTTGAGATATCTTGATTAAAAAGTTTCATTATGCACCTTTAAAATGGGCATAACTCCACAAAGAGAGATAACTATAAAGCACACTTACCAAGTGACTAAATGATCTATAGCACATCTCAGCTCCTATATCTTCTCCCATTGATATAAGAGCTAGACCTAGAACAGCAACACCTTGTTGTACAGTGAGATCAGGTCCTGCTGGTGCTTTCTCTTCTTCCTTCTTCTTCTTACTCTTGTCTTCTTTGTTCTCATTCTTATCCTGAAACAGCCAAAAAACACCTCATCCTTATCATGAAAATGAAATCCAATTTTTGGGAGCATGGGTGATAGTTCAAAATTTCCAAAATCCTGATTTTTCGAAACTCCAATCTTAAAACTTGCAATATGCCTACTAAATATTCACAATTTTAAGTTTAAATGGTCGAATATCTTTACACAGACTGAAAATAAATCATTCTCCCTTGTCCAGCATTTTGAGGCTGACTTTCTGAGGAAAGTCAGCCTCAAAATCCTGAATTGAGGAATAATCCTGAAAACTTTCACCCATGTGGGTGTGAATACGACTTATTTTATCAAGTGGAAAAAATGTATATTCCATGAGTGGCTTGGACAGATGAAACTGGAATTGTCAGAGAATCGCCTCAGCCCTTTTCATGCTGTACATTATCAGACCCAGTGTGCATCAAAATCCCAATCAACTTCAATCAAGGACCAAAACTCTGCTGCAAATTTGTGAAAAATTACAGATAGCTATCCCAACTTAGATTGTGTCAATATCAATGCATAAACAAAATTTGGTAAAATTCTGTCCATTTGTTCTCAAGATGTTGAGTGCAAACAAACTTCTGACATCAATCAAGGACCATAACTCTGTTAGGGAGTTGCGAAAAATGTCATGTCAACATCAATGCATATACAAAATTCCGCAAATTCTCTCTATACGTTCTCAAAATATTGAACAAAAAACAAAAATCTGACTTCAATCAAGGGCCTTGGAATTTGGGAAAATTAAAGCTAACATTCCAAAACTAGATCTTGTCAAAGTCAAAGCACATACAAAAACAAGACAACTTCTATCAATTCCTTCTTCTTAAGGTATTGAGTGAAAATGAAATTCTGCAATCAATCAAAGGCCATAACTCTTTTAAAAATTTGGGAAATTAGCAGGTAACAATCCCAACCTAGATATTGTCAATATCAAAGAATATACAAAATTTGGCAAATTTCTATCCATTTGTTCTCAAGATATTGAGCGGAAACTAAAATCTGACCTCAATCAAAGGCCATAGCTCTATATTTGCGAAAAATGTGAGGTAACAATCCCAACCTAGATCTTGTCAATATCAATGCATATACAAAATTTGGTCACATTCTATCCATTCCTTTACAAGATATAGAGCAGAAACAAATTCTGAACGAAATTCTGAATCAGTCAATGTTCCAAACTCCTTAGAAATAGGTGAAAAATGATGTGCAACAATCCTAACCTAGATCTTCTCAATACGAATGCATGCATGTACAAAATTTGGTAAAATTCTATGAATTTGTTCTCAAGATATGACATCACATATTGTGCCATTAGACATCATATTTATGATGAATTAGCAAATGTGTCTTTCTTTCATAACCGAAATCACAGGCAGGATGAGCTGGTGCAACGAAAGATTAACATTTTAACAAAGCTAAACATTTTTTTCACAAACATGTTCCTTATCATCAAATACATTTGTGAAACTGAACACCCACACATTTATTTTTTCACTTATTAGAAAGCTTTAGCATATAGGCATTTGAAAATCTGAAGTGTGCTCAGAAAAGTATATAAAGAAAGCAGAGGTGATTCAATTTCAATGGTAAAAAGATTTTTACATTTCACATGTGAAAATGTAACTTTTAAAATAGACATTTTTTGTAACTATGATATATAACCAAATACTTCACTGCTTTGTTTACAATATTTTTTTCCTATCTGCTACTCCCACCGATAAGAGATTCTTCAACATCAAAAATACATCCTAAATGTAAGCAAGAGTGGTGAGTAGCTACCTGATCTTTCTTTTCATCATGCTCTGAACACAAATGTAGTAACTGCTGTACCTTCAGTACATTGCCTGTGCCTGCAAGAAATGAAATGTAATAATGGTATTTTTCAAACTGAGTTTTGTCACTCTTTAACCATGTTGAAGATAAACATATTATAAACTTTTGAGCATAAGAAAAATACAAATTTGTCCATAAATTTAAACATTTGTTTTGGGTGTTCAAAAGAGCCCTCTCATTGTGATGGTTCTTTCGAGTACCCACAAAATGTGTTTTGGTTGAGAAATACAAATTATTCT
Source organism: Loripinus fragilis (assembly GCA_964019695.1). NCBI lineage: Eukaryota > Metazoa > Mollusca > Bivalvia > Lucinida > Lucinidae > Loripinus > Loripinus fragilis. Next base: position 31,787,862 of record OZ026519.1, on the reverse strand, counting down.
TATTAGACTTTTAACTAACCACTCCTATCTAAAGGCCTGTATAACCCTTTTTATACTGATAGATACTTCCATCTGTCTTGGAATGGTTAATTGTACGATATCAAAGGTCACAGATTTGAATTTTTAAATCATGACATTTGTTTTGTTTTGTCTCAAAATTGATCAAAATATCCATCAGAAAAGATGGCAAATCCCCAACCTAAAGTTAATGATAAGCAGTGCAAAGTATATATGATGTGCACTATAAATTTGTTTATGGGTAGCTTTAAAGTGTGTTCAAGGGAGATAACTCTAAAATAAAGTAAAGAAGAGTAGCCGTTCTTGTACATGAACCACTATCTTGAAATGAATAAAAGTCCTAAATTATCAAAATATTTCGTATGGTATGCAAGTTTAAGCTATGGAGCTTACACCGTTTCCCCTTTAAAATTTTCTTTCAAGGGAAATAACTCAAACTTACAGGAAGCTCAAAAATCGACTAATTACAAATCAGTTGAAATTATGAACCTTGATATAAGTGAACCGTGTTATAAAGAGACATATTTTATAAAGAAATTACAAGTTAAATGGTCATTTTCCTGTGTTATAATAAGGTGTGCTGCAAAGGAACTGCACTGTACTGATATTTTTTAAAAGAACAGAGTAAACATGAACATTTGAGTGATGATATTCCTTTGAGATCACCGATTTATTGCTCAAGGAGGATTTTCTATGCTCACCACATATAGTTGAATCTGGTAAATTTGAGATCCTACGGACTGGAGGTTTTATTTCGAGGTATCAAAAATTGTATTATAGGGTGGTAGACATTAAAAAATATATCCCCAAAAATGATTATTATTTTTTCCCGCTATCAAGGTGTTTCTTTAACGCACCCCAAACATGTTATTATCATGGAAGTTATTAAAATAGATCATGAATAGGCCCTATTCTCTGAATCTAGAGTCTCCCAAATTTATTCCAAATTAGAGAGTATTTTGAAAAATCAGAGTTTGAGTTTTCAAGATTTTACTGCATTATAAATACAGAGATAAATATTTTACATGGGTTTAGATAAACAAAATTTTTTAGCGTAAAATTGTAAATATTTTCTTACCCGCCTGTTTTATCATATGTTTTGGGTTCTCAAAAGAACCATCTCATTGAGACGGTTCTTTTGAGTACCCCACAACATATGTTTTGAATGAGAAATAAGAAAATTTATTTTTCTGCTAAACACTCTTTAACTAAAGTATATTTTTATGAGATCACGAATAAAATAGTTCACATGAATATAATACCTGCATAAGCACAGACATCCACTAACATATATGCCATAGATTTGAGAGGTTCTCCTACAACTTCTAGAGCAGCTAATGTTGCATCTACCGACTCTTGTTTACCTACAAAACAAACCATACATTAAAATTACATTCTCTTTTCAACATATGAACCAATCAATAAACTTGTCTGTAGATCACTGTTGAAGGTAATTTATCACATGACGTTGTGTCCATAAGTGATATAATTTGAAGTTAATGTTGATTAACCACTAGTGATTTACATGTTCTGTCATGTTTTGTTATTACAGCCATATTAACATTATATCTTTATGGCAAAGTCTTAAGCCTGTTTCACATCAATCCTACGATTGTTTGGCCATGTGATTTACCGCAGGCGTCAGACTGTGTGGCAGCTCGCATAAAAAATTACATACCTCATGTTGATTTTCACTAGATGTAAGGCAGCCATACGATGCTTGCAGGATTGTCTTGTGTTCACGCACAGGGCTGTCTTCAGATGTGCTTGCAAAGTTGCAAAACTGTCAAGTGCGGCCGCGCGACAATCATGCCATCTTCATGCGCTGTCTTACAGTTTTTGGCGTTCTTGCGGCAGCCATAGAATAAATCGCAAGTTCATTGCACAGTTATTTCGCGGCAGTCATGCGGCATTTGCGGACGAAATGCGTGAGTATGAGCTCTTGCGTTAGTCGTACGAACGCCTTGCGTGTCCTACAGCAGCCTAGTGTACATTGTGGCATTCGTGTGTCCTCATAAGATCACAAGAGAATCGCAAGGTAAATGAACATGTTGAAAATTTAGTTTTTGTTGTTGCCACAGCTTGCGACCCTAAGTTTTGAAAGGCAGTCTTGCGGTGTTGTGCACAAGGCCGTAGGACTGCCGCATGAAACCCAGAAACTTGTCATCATATACAGGTGTAGGGCTGCCGTAAGAATGTGAAACAGGCTTCAGCGTTTGCAAGCCCCAAAATGCCATTTTCATGCCCAAAACATAATTTATAAGGTAGTTTTAGTGTCATGAGTTAAATAGAATCTAACATTTGTTCTCCTGTTTTACTGGATTTATTAAAGGAATTTCACCACCCCACCCCTGGCAATTTGATACTTGTTGCAATAACTTGGAACAATGTGTCCTATTTACCATGTAGAAATGTACAAGGAACCCTAAAAGCATCTGCAAAAATTCATCTGAAGATGTTTTCTCTTTAAGTCATCTACCAAATATATTTTGCTAACATTACTGACTAATGTAGTTGTAGATATAGAAGGCAACCAGTGTGTATCCAGATAAGACTGCTCCTAAAGCTAGGAACAGTCTGATCTTGGACTACACTGTTTGACCAAAAGGCTTCTAAAATGTTTCTGCAGATGTCAATCTCTGACAACTTTTGTTCCGATGAGCGCTTCAAGGGTTAACAAATGCAGAAAACCATTTTCATTGTTAATACCACATGCCTGTAGAATCCCACAGTCAAAGGAAGTCACGGTCACAAGAAATGTAGAAATATGAAGCATGTGCAAGTTTGCAGCCTCACTCATGGCTACAGGAAGCATTTTATCTTTTTTACAGTGTTTTTGGATCATTTATGCAAGCATTGGCAATATGCACCTGGTTTTTTGGCAGCAATTTTACAGAAACACAAGGTGATGACTATAACAAATCCCATCATTAGGTCATTTTATAAAATGCCTCTTAAAGAAAAATTGGCCATAAGCACAATCCTGGCTTCAAACATTTTTTTCTATTTTTACAGCTTTTCAGAGAAAAAGAGGTCTCCGATATTAACTGATATCAATCTCTAAATAGTTTACATTCTTCCTGTGACAGATTAATTTGATTTTATGTGATTTCATGCGACCAGGAATATATTCATGGTGAACAACATAAAACTGCAAGTATTCAAGTAAGGGCAGTCGGTAAAGTGTCTGGCTACAGATCTGACTGCCAATGCAGGGGTCACTAGTTTGATCCCCGCCCGGTCCCATACTTTTGTGGAGATTGATCATGAAATTATTTCTATGGTCATTCTCCTACTTTCCACTGATTCATTCAAGAAGGGTTGTTGTCATTTACAAGTGAAAGTATGTGAACAAAGTACTGGCTAACTGTTTGTTCAAGATTGCCAAGGAAAAAGTGTGAGTAGGTGAACTGACCGTCCCGATATGACCATAGCTATTGACTGTGACCTAAAGCAACAAACCAAACCAAAAAAAAAAGTATTCAAGTATAATAAATGTGCAGTATATAGACAAGAGTGAGTAAATGAAAATTATTTTTCTTAACATTGTTCCAAAAAAGTTTCCTTTCTAGACCTATGCCTAAAGCATACTGTATTAAAATGTTTTATGGTTTGTTTGTGTTGAGACTTTGTTAGATTTGATCCTTTACGTCCCAGTCAACATTTTTAGTCATGTCCGGATGTCATCTAGGGTTGAACCAGTACTATGCAGCAGATAAAGTGTCTTGCTCAAGGACACAACACAGTGATTCCAGCCAGTTTCAAACTTTGGAACTAGCATCCTTTCCATTCCCAGTCTAATGCTCTTCCAACTGTGAAACTGTCTGTAACCAAGTCTACATGGGTGAAAATTCAAAATTTCCACATAGGTGAAGCTAAGGAAAAAAAATTGAGCCTTAAATTGTTATTATTTTCTTACCCACCAATTTAAACACTAGTTTTGGGTGCTCAAAAGAACCTTCTCATTGAGACGGTTGTTTTGAGTACCCACAACATATGTTTTGGTTGAGAAATAAGAAAACTAATTTTCTATTTACACACTCATATCTGGAGGCTTTTCCAAAATCCTGAACTTTAGAAATTAAAATTTTAAAACTTGCGGGATGCCTACAAAAATGAATAATTTCACATTTAAATGTTAATTGTGTATAGATCATCTGAAAACTATTCAGAGAAGCTATCAAAATCTGCCTAATTCGGCATTTTGAGGCTGACTTTCTATGGAAAGTCAGCCTCAAAATCCTTAATTCAGGATTAATCCTGAAAACTTTCACCCGTGAGTCTATAAAAAGATGGGGCTAATGTGGTTTATAGGACTCTTTTGTCACCCTAAATTACAACTTATGACAAGATAGTGTCTTGCCTCCCTATAATTAAGTGAGTAAGGCAAAATGAAAAAATAAATGTGTTTCGGGTAGCGTGTCTGAAAATGTTAGGTAGGGTCCGCACACATACTTTTTTTAATTATTTTTTTCTGGAAAAAATATATTTCATGCATTTTGAAAGGCATTTCAAAAAGCATAGAATCTATATTTTTTTCCAGAAAACCTAAAAAAAAGTCCAGGTTTCACCAGTAAATCCAGGTAGAGTCGGGTTACCCTAAACGCAGGTATTTTTTTTTATTTGGCCTAGTGCTTACCTAGATAATTTAGAGCAAGACCAAGAGCCAGGTATCTGGCATATGTATCTTTAAGGTCTGCCTCAGATCTCTCCATCATAGTCTGTAGAACAGTTGATGTTACATCACCGTTACAGCACGATACGGAGATCATACCACACGCTAAGGCTGCTATTCCCAGCACCTGAAAAATAGAAGCTTCATCATTTTCTCTTCCAATGGATTCATAATTAGCCTTTCCGGAAACCATGCCTACTTTAGCTATTTGTGTACTAATGCATTAACATTTGCTGGGTCCGGTGGAAGCTGTTTGAACACGAGGCTGATAGGCTGAGGGTTCAAACATCTCCCAAGGGGCCTGGCAAGTGCTAATGCAATGAAACAAACATGTGTGATCGTTATTTTTGCATATTTCACCTTATTCACACTGAAAACGCTGCTAAAACATCAGCTACAAATAATCTTATGAGCAAGCGCACGTATGCAAAGACTCGCCAGAACCGCTTGCACACACTAAGTATATATTAAATGAAGATTCAGACCCTCTGGACAGGTCAGCATGGACTTTTAAATGAGGTTCTATCCTGCTGATTTTGGTGGAAGCAGGTTCAGCAGGCTTGCCAAATCGCAAAAATATTCTGTCTGGACTTTTTTTGGTGCAAAATATTACAAAACTTACCTTAATTTTGAAATGGGAAGGTCATATATTCAGCTCGAAACAGCCTGGGGAAATCCCTGTATGCTTGTGTACTTTGGTTGCCTATATTGCTTCCTTAGGATCCCTAGATCAGATTTCACAGTGTTTTCTACCATGATTAAATTAGTCTGAAGTGTATAATTTATATGAATATGTGTAGCAGATATATATGAAGATAACACTTTCTGGACAAAAAAAATAGCAGGATAAGAATTAATTTAATTATTTATATCCTTAAATTAACTATTGATAAAAAAAATGTGATGAAACATAATTATTTTGAAATGGATATAATGCCTTTAAACAGAAAAGTGTATACAAACCTCCATGTTGGATTTAGAGTCCCCCAATACTGGTAGTATAAGTTGTAAAACATCATCTCTATTTGAACCTGCATATGCCAACCCAAGTCTGAAAAATAAAGGCTAAGACTGAAAGTATGATGACAGAGCAGAAAACATGGGAGAAAAAACTAAAGATCACAAATTCAGATAGGCACTCCAGAATGCCAATAGGCTATATGGGCCAGTGCAAGTGAAAACCATACCTTTCGCATTGGCGAGCAATGAAAATTCAGACTAGTCTGCACTTATGCTCAAACTCATCAGAGCCTTCTCTGCTCACATACACAAAGTATGGATGTAGATGAAGGCTCAGATAAAAATTTAGACAGCTAGCTTTGCTGTATATGCCGGTATGGGCATTTATTGTAGGCATTTGCACATATTCACATACAGTCAAATCTCGGTTATCCGAACGTTGATTATCCGAAACTACTGGGTTATTCGAAGACCACGGACAGTCCCGACTTTTTTCTCTATTATCTATTGCAGTAAAACTACCTATTATTCGAATTTCGATTATTCGAAAAATTCAATTTTTCGAAGTGATTCGTCGGTCCCGATTAAAGAAATTGCTATTAAATTACCCTTCAAGATTCGAAGTCCAAATGTCACGCATGGTGATCATGATTTCTTTGTTTGGTCGAGTTCGATTTACACACCTGAGTGATTTAGCAAACAAAGTTGCAACAGGTAATTGACACCGGATTAACGTTCACACTATTACGCGATGAACCGTTTAGTGAGTAAATGGTGTCTTTTATTAAGGTCATCTGCAATGATAGTTTTGTTTGATGTTTTTCAAATGTCTAACTATGGGGCATAAATGAGCTATACTTGATTTTAATCTGATCGTCTCATCCTTTGATTTATTCTTGACCACTGTTTACATTAAGCGAACACGCCAAGCGCACCAACAGGTTACAACAAAAATAACAATTTCGATAATAGACGAATTTCACGGACATGTGTTTTGGGTGCCCTAGATTCGGATGCTTAAAAGGACCCTCTCATCGAGACGGTTCTTCTAAACACCCAAATCGTATGTTTTTGCTGAAATAAAAGAAAAGTTACCAGCCCAAAAAGCACACAACGGCGAGCCACCAACGGCCTGCCAGCGATATGCCATCTCAATAGCCTATCGCTGGTGGGCCGTTGATGGCTCGACGTTGTGTGCTAGCTGGGGTGGAGACCTGATAAAAAGGAGAGAATATTTTGTCAGTAAATATGGTTTGTCAATTTACTATTAACCTTTATTTTCATTGTTGTTATCGATGTTGTTACATGTATATAGCGGATTGAAATAAAGTCTGATTTTCTTTTCTGCGTTCTTAGACCTGCAAAGCATACGAGACGATGAGGCCACAACCCAAAGGAGCTCATTTTCTTTAATGCTTTTGACAGATGCTCTGATTACTTCACGGAAAATTGCTAACTCTGGCAAAACAATGACGTTCTATGAAAGTATCGGAGCGTTTCCGAAAATATCCGAAAACTCCAGTTTTCGATCATTCGAACAACCGATTATTCGAAGGGATTCCTGCGGTCCCTGGCGCTTCGAATAATCGAGGTTTGACTGTACACAATAATTACCAAAATGTTGTTTACTGGCGCATATTATGTGATGCCTAACTAACCTATAGATGTGAGAAAAAATACCTTCTGGACTCCCTTCAAGGTAACACCAAATCTAGTCTGCTCAGCTACAAAGTCTAGCTAGTATATTGAAAAATTTCAGGAAGCAAGTTGACATATATCCTCCACAGATAATATAACAAAGGCATTGATCCGACTCTGACTGTGTAGGATGGTCAATGTCTTTGTCATACAAATGCAACTAAAACAGGTTTTCTTATGACAATGCCTTGCCAACATTAAAGTTAACTTCTTTAGAAAAAAAAAATCACAATTGCAACATTGAAGATAGGTCGAGGGATTATGGGTAATTCAGGATTTACTCTTTCTGCACCAAAATCTGGAATTCAGGCATAAACATAAAAGCTTTTGTCCATTTTTTGATGATGAACATACATTGTTGTCTGCAGCTCTTCCAAATCTGCCCAGTTATCTCCCTTTAGCAGAAGAAACAAGTGAATAAAAGCAATCTGAATCACAAGCATACCATAACTATTTTCTTTAAAAAAAAATGAAACTAATAAGTGGATTCTGAGACTTTGCTAGAAGCCAGCTGATCTGGATCTATTATATCACAGGTTTAATTTTCAGCCTAAAGATGTAAATATTTTCTTTCCTATTAGTTTTAACATTGTCATAGGTTGTGGGTGCTCAAAAGAACCGTCTCATTGAGACGGTTCTTTCGAGTACCCACAACATATGTTTCGGTTGAGAAATAAGAAAATTAAATTTTGGTTACGCACTACATTCTAAAGAGGATATAGCCAGTTTCAGCAAGACCAGATATTTGCCTTTAAAAATACTAGGGAATAGGAACTGCATAATATGCAACATGAGATTTCCAACAATGTGGTATGTGTGACCAGCAAAGGCTCAGATCAGCCTGCGCATACGCACAGTCTGATCAGAGCCTTTGCTAGTCGCTCGAGTATTCTATGCCTGTTAAACTACTGACTGAACCTCATTTGGAGTTTCTAAGCTTAAAAGGAGGCTACACTGGCTTGTCTGAGGCTACACTTGTCAAAATGCCACATTGTTGGAAATCACATGTCATGGCTCAATATGTTTTGTCAAGGCATAACTGTAGTTAATGTAACCTACCCTATGATGGCTCCAGTTCTCATAGTGTTGCTGTTATGCATGACATAGTCTGAGAGGAGAGCCAGAGCTGGATCACATTCATTCCTTACTCCAGAATTGACAATACCACAAGCCAGTAGGGCACCAGCCTGAAAAAAAAACACAGTTTAGTATGAGTGCTATTACAAGTGTGCTGTATTTTGTCGCTGTTTCAGTCAAAAGGTGACTGGATAGTTTCATTAATATTTGTATTCCTGGGCCATGCCATATATTAGAGTGATAAACACATCAGATGTCGTAAAATGTAGTGGCTTCAAACAAGTGTATATTAGGTACAAAATCTGTGCACTAACTGCATGTGAATTGCCTTCTTAATACATAGATTTGGGCCAGTTGAAAAATGACTCAAAAGTATGTGGCATGGATTTATGCAGTAAGGACTTTTTAAGGGAGGCTGCATACTCAATATTTTTCAATGCTGTGCAAACCCTGGTAAAACTGTGTCAATCCTGGGCGAATCCTGATTAAGTGTGCAAATGCTACATTTTAATACAGCCGGGGTTTTACAGACTTATTGTGAGAAAATACAAATACACCCTAAAATTCAAGTTTCTCAAATTTCTGTAATCTCTCCTCACCTAGCTTTTAGCCTTTGGTTTATGCCAGAATATCAAATATTTAAATTCCTGATCAGACTGCTCATTCTGCAAAAGTATGATCAGGCTTTACAAAATCTGTGACTTTCTTCAGGTTACCTAAGACTACTTCATTTAAACAAATATTAGCAGACTGACACCAGTGTTGGAAAAAAAAGAAATATTAAAAGCTTATAATAGCATGTTTTCATATATAGTTAAAACTTTTGTCCCATTAAACAATTTTTCAGTTATGTCATGATGAGAGGGGACGTTTTCCAGGGTTACCCAGTTCTAAGCAGTAAGGATAGTGGCTTACTTAAGATCCAAACAAAGTGCCACCAGTCTGGTGAACCTAAAACCAGGTACCTCTTGATCTCAAATCAAGTACTCTACTCCTGAGTCACTGTGTTCATCACATATATATATGATGAATATGTTATTTACCAATATTTTTGCATAGATTTCTATTCCTATAGCTGTTTAAACCCATTGTCAAATGAAAGAAAATCCATGTTCAAATCAGGAGATTCACATGCTGTTTGAACATGGGTTTGTACTTGAAAATACTTGCCCTGCATTATTTGACCAGACCGACCAGACTGATCATTTCGCCTATGTTTTTGTCCGCCAAAACATTGCACATGGTTTTGAGGTTGTGACGACATTTTGATGTTCAAAAGTTTACAGCCAACAACATTTTGTTTAGAGAAATCCAGTGTAAGAAATGGACAATTTAATGTTTTAGCAGCTATTTTAGTGTGGATTTGGTTGGAATAAGGTAAAATATGCAAAATAACGATCACAAATGTTTGTTTCATTGCATTAACACTTGCCAGGTCCCTCCAGTGATGTTTGAACAGCTTTCTCAGGACCCGGCATATGTTAATGCATAAAAAGCATGTGTGCTCCCTATATTCTACCATGTACACACCTTGATATAGTCCTCTGATGAATACAGGTATTTATCTATCTGTGTGAGTCCACCATCAACATCCCATAATAATATCAAGCCTAGAGATGCTGTAGCACTTAACATACCTGTAATACAAGTGAACATATTATTCTATATCAAAATTTCACATTATGGACAACAATTTATTATCTACTATGTAATGAAATACAGGAAAATATTGTTTAAATATAATGCATATATTTCACAGCCGTGAAAATATAAAAACTTGTATTTTCACCGCAGTGAAAATACAAGATTTGATATTTTCATGGGAGAGAAACTGTAAGATTGGAACTACTTTTTTCTATTTTCTCAATATGGTCTAAGGGAAGCAACTCTTTATGGCATATGTTTCTTTTCTAAGGGAAACAACTATTGGTGTTGGAAATGTAAAAAAAAAAGTCAGATGTCGCTTAGAAGCATAATAAAAAAAAAAGGTGATGCGACGTCACCACTGTCAATGGACAGTAAACATATACCATACTAGTCATCATGGATGCTACTTAGCTGTGAAAATTGTTTCTAATATCCTGAAGAAGGCCCAAGGCCGAAAATTTGAGAAAGAGTGAATACAATTCATTGACTAAAAAAAAGAGCTTTTATAAATTAGTCTGCTACAACTAGAAAATCAAAACAAAAGCTAATGTAAAGTAAGATTCGCTTCTCTTTACCTTAAAAGATTATGGGAAATTTGTAGATAATAAAAAGAAAATTCAAATGTTTTTTGTTAAATATGTCTTTTATTTCACTCGTGAAGTGGACAATAATTACATTTCATTTGTGGCTTCGCAACGTATGAAATATAAATATTGTCCACTTCACGAGTGAAATAAAAGACATATTTAACAAAAACATTTGAATATCCTCTATATTTAAGTCAGGACCAGCAATCTCCAAGAGAGGGAGAAAAAAAACAGAGCAGTCCTTGTATAATGCTATTTTATCCTTTAGAAAAGACGAAACAAAGGTAAAGATACAGATGTTCGATCTTTTTCATCGCAATCCGGATGTTTATATCAGACAGTTGCAAGTACGCATGCGCATCTCTGCAATTAACTTCCCAGCGGCTTGTTCGCGGAGCCTCCTCCGGACTCAGGGGGTAAAGACGATGTCGTCTAAAATCGGCAGGCGAATTCAGACATTGAACACCACATTTTGCTTATATCAATTCCGATCTTTGGTTCCACAGTTGCTGTCCAAATTAAATGTCACAGCAAGGCATTGGATCGTTAAAAGGAAAGAAAATAGGGGTGGCGCAGGGGGGGGGGGGGGGAGTCATGAGAGACTGAGTGTGCCTTAAAACAAATTGAAACAATAAAGCGTCAGCAGAAAGAATAATATGAACTTAGGCGCTACCTTAACTGTGAAATACAATCAAACAGATCAATTCACAATTATTATGAGTGTAATCGTGTAATCAACTGCCCATCTTTCTCAATGTAAGAAATGGTAAAACGCATTATTCCAATGTCCAGTTTCAGTCTTTATCGGTCAGTGATTTTGTTACCTGCGCATCCTGCATCTTTTGCGCATAAGTTTTTATTTCAGCGAGTCCCAGCCAGTCCCGGGATGCAATAATTTTGCAGACTTGTCATTAAAAATAGTGTTAAGGACTCATAAGTTTGCAGTTGGGACTCGTTGATATTGGAAACAGCGAGTCCCAGGACCCATAAGCCCAAAATTGTAAATGAATCACTGATCGGTACAGGTTTTTACAGGTATTGGCATTTACCAATAGCCTTACTACCCTATAGAGTTGTTTCCTTGAATAAATTCTTCTGAAAATACAGGTTTCCCAAGTGAAGTAATGACCGCTACAAAAGCAACTGTTGGGGAGTTTATTTTGGTAGGGTTTTTTTACCAATATTCGATGGAAACATCCAAGTTTTGGCGATTGCGTTTAAACCAAAATGGCCGTTGCTGTTTGCTTAGCTCTACGCTTTCTATTGGCTAGATTTGATAAAACTTCTCTTTTTTTTTTGGCAGATAATATTCTTTCTTCCCCTTCCACGCAGCGAAATACCAACCACCCATGTAACTAGATTTGGTTGGACACCAATGACCCATATAATTTGAAAAATTTCCGCACCAACCACCCATAGGAAAATATATCGCTTGTCCGAAAGCATTCAGCTACAAGCATTCAGGGGCTAATTTGGCCCCTTGTGGAGCCAAAAACTGGATGTTGCTTTTCACCCAATTTCTTCCCATTCGTTGTTTAGGAGAACAACCCAGGTTTAAACGTCTGGCATTTATTCATCTTTTACCCTTGCCATAGTAACCAAAATGGCGCCAAAATTGGCTTAAAAAAGAGAAATTGCCATTTTTACCAAATTTTAGGCTTTTGTAGACCATTTTTTTAAGTATTAGACATACAAAAAAAAAACTTTTAATATATTTTTCGTATTTGCTTGTGCTCTATGTTAATTCCTCTGTCAAATGTCTCAAATCTGTTTGAAAATTGTAAATTTCCTATTTTCAGCCTATTTTGGCAGCCAATTTTGTTACCATAGCAACGGTAAAAGTCTAATCAATACCAGATTTTTATACTTGAGCTATTGTTCTAATAAACTAATAAGAAGAATTTGGTGAATAGCAATCTTTATATGTTGGCCTCATAGGTGGGGGGGGGGCAAAATAGCCATTTAATGCACGTAGCTCTTTAGTCCATCCATATCCCAGACTTGAGAAGTAATCAATTTTTGCTTTTATTTTTTATATTGATCAAACACTTTAAACTCAAACCACTGAGAAAAATTTAAAAGTTTAGTCGCTTGGACTTGAGTTAATAAGAGTAGAATGTTTTGTTTGTGTTGGTGCTTTACATTCCAGGTAACAATTTTTCAGTCATTTCAGGACTTTTTCTGGTCTTCCTGTTTTTCTTTTGTTTAAATTCTTTATGTCCTAGTCAGCAATTTTACAGACATGTGGGATGGGTCTTCCTGGGTTGAACCAGCTCTAAGCAGAAAATAAAGTGTCTTGCTCAATGACGTGAATTGTGCCTCCAATGTGTCTCAAACCAGCGACTTTAAGATATTATGTCTAACTTTACCACTGAGTAAAAGGGCTCCTCACAAGAATAGAATGAATTCGAAACAAGGCCTAAATTGAAATTTTATTTGTTTCCCCTTACCCGACTGACCCTGAAAAAAGGGCCTACTCAAAGAATTTCATTTCAATTTTCAGTCAAGAATATTTTTTTTTTTAGATTTTATTTAAACTAAGAGAGTTGTCCAATGTAAACAGTATTATCTTAGCAAATTGTTTGTGTATTTAATTATATTGCTTACAGTAAAACCTGCCTAAAATGGCCACTCAAAGATATACACAATGAAGGTCGTTAAGACAAATGGGCACTTAATGCAGTTCGAAAGTATTGCAGAATGCTCCCTGGGAGCATTCTGCAATACTTTTGACCTGCATTATGCGATAATCTGTCTTGAAAAAAACAAACATTTTTTTTGTATTTTTTGAGTGGCCTCTTAAGACAGGTTTTACTGTTACAATTAAGTTTAATGGGTATCCAATTTGAGAAGCTAATAAAATCCGACCGACCGACCCATACCGGTAAAACGGGGTCGGGTAAGGGGAAACAAAAATATTTTAAGGTTGGCCCAAGGGAGCTATTAACTTACCATGTTCTTTATTCTTATATAACCATTTGTTCCCATCTTCCATCAATAATTTATCCTGACCAAAGGCAGCATTTACAAAGCCATTTACAAATGAAGACGCAAGATTCTGACGAGCTGAATCAACATTTGTGGGGCCAATTGTACCTCCTAAAAATAAAATGAAAACACTTTGTACAGTTAATTCAAGTGCAAATTTTCAAAAAGGCTGCTTTGGTTTCAATAGTGAAACACCTGCAAGCTTAGTTTAACCCAAAAGCGCCACTAATAATCTCATGGTTTGGCTTGGTTTAAAATTGCCTTATTCTTATTCAATCAGGATTTCTTCAAGGAAGGCTATATTGATGGACACCTACTTTTTAGGGACCATATTAAATTTGACTTAAATTTGTTTTGCACTTAGTTGGGAATAGTATATGTATGAAGCAAATAGTAATTTGAAACCTTTGCTTCAACCATATACAGATAAGGTGAAAACCAAGTTCAGGCCCCTAGATAAGAATCATTTGTTTGCTTGTTTGTTGCTTTACGTCCCAAGTCAACAGCTCTATGGTCATGGTGGGACCGTCAGTTCACCTAAACACACTTTTCCTGGACAAGCTTGAACAAGCAGTTAACCAGTACTTTGTGCACATACTTTTGCTTGTAAATGACAACAATCTTTCTTGAATGATTCAGCTGAAGGGAGAATGACGTAGAAATCATTTCATGATCGATCTCCCTGAAAGTATGGGACCTGGCCGGGATCAAACTTGGGACCCCTGGATCTACAGTCATAATCGCATCTGTTACCAGACATATTACCAACTGCGCTACGCAGCCCAGTGAGGTAACAATCGTGTAATCAAAAATAAATTTTCTCATTTCTCAATCAAAACATATGTTGTGGGTACTCAAAAGAACCGTCTCCATGAGACTGATCTTTGTTGTACCCAAAACACATGTTAAAGTCAATGGATAAGAAAATATTCACAATTTTCCGCATTTTTTTTTTGGTAAATCAGAAAGAAAACTTGCACACTACCCACTCTGCTATATGCCCAGAGATATTGAAATGTCTAATTGAAAATTAATGTTCTTATTTTTCAACCAAAACATATGTTGTGGGTACTCAAAAGAGCCATCTCATTGAGACGGTTCTTTTGAGCACCCAAAACACATGTTAAAGCTGAATAGTAAGAAAATATTTACAACTTTATGCTAAACAATTGTGTTTATCTGGACCTATGCTCTATACTTACTGGTTGGTTCTAAGTGAGATTTATAAATATCCTCAGGTACCTTTGGTTCCATAATATCCAACTGAAAAACAGTATAAACCAATGTAATCACCTCAACATCATAAGAAGATATGTATACAACGCCTTAGGCCATCCTTAAAAAAATGATGATTGCTGTCACCCTACTCATAACTTTCCAGATGGGAAGGTGTGGTATGTATTTAATTTTTTATTGATTTGTTAAAAAGACATTAAAAATAAAGAAAAAATTGTCTTAAATTTCTTCTCTGAAATAACAATAAAACATTTTGGGTAGGTGGCATTTTGAGTCGATCAGGTGACGGCAACCATACTTTTTAAGGATGGCCTTCACTCTTTGCATACTGGGTAATAATTGAATTTTTCATGCTTTTGTTGTCTTCTCCTGACTTTTTTTCAAAATAATGTTTAAAAAAATCTTTCAGGAATGCTACCAGAGTGTCAAACAGTTGGGATCCAGAGCAGGCACGATGGACAATTTGTCAATTCTGGTCTTGGTCCAAACCGTTTGCAAAGGCAATCAATAGACGACAAAAGTCACTGCTAGAAAGGAAAGAGCTATATGTTTAAAGAGAGGGCCTAGGACCTTAAATAGGTTTCATTGCCCCTTTAAGGACCACAACTTGAAAGTTACATATCAAAACTCAAAATTCTGAGCACAATAGTTTAAGAAGATTTTTTTGTTTTTTTCCCTTTACAATTGCTGAGCCTATGTAACTGGTATCACTCACACATGTTAGTTATCCGAGATGTATAATTTGAATAATCTTAATAGAGGACTACTAGAAGACTAAATATTGAAGCAGTGGTTTTAAGAACTTATTATCCTTTTCCTATACAAGTTAATCATGTGTCATCAGAGGATGGAGCAAACATGGCCATGTTTAATGTTTATTGATGGATCAGTCTGATTGGATTATGCTGCATTTCATCAGGATCTGTACTGTTCACAAAAATTAAAACAATATTCAGGGACAGAAATACATCATAATTTAAAAAATTCTACCTACAACTCCTTAAAGCACACAATGGGTAACCTCATTCTTATTGTATCAATAAGGCACTATCTACCCTGTACTCAAACAGGGCAGTCATCACGTGTTGGCTGCAGTTGAAGAGTGCACAGAATAGTGTACCTAGCTGTTAAAAAGGGTTATATTTTGGTCAATATCTTTCTTAACAAGATTTATGTGAGTTAAGCGATAGTCGATACAGTGCCTGCCTTATGTCAAAAAGGTGATTTTTTTTCCTGAAAAAAGGATGAAGGCATTTTTGCTTCTGTCCTGGAATTTATGCTTACTTAATCTAAAATGCTAAATAACAGTACTTTAATGTGAAAAAAGTTCGAAATCTGACGCTGGAGCATTTTGAAAGTTATTCAAGCTTTTCATACTGTATACATAGTTCTGTATATTGGGTGTTCTGGCCCAGTGATCAGGTGGTTGACTGCAACATATTGATTTTATTTAGAACTTTGACTACACTAGTCGACTGCAACCAACATGCGATGACTGCGCTGTTCAAGTACAGTGGTCTCTAGCATGAATAAGTATAGGAAAATCCATCAGAAAACATAGTAAACATAAAGCTGTAAACAGCTCACCTCTCTAGCCAGTGCAAGAAAGTTGTTGTTTAAATGTGTGTTCGACATTATTTCTGTTAATTCATCAAACTCCTCCATATCATCACTGAGTTCTAGGTAGACTTGTTGACGACCCAACATAAATGCTAATTGCTTCTGGATTGTGCTGAAATGTTACACAAACAAATCTAATTAAATATGAGCCATGCCATGTGATTTCCAACAATGTGACATTTTG
Organism: Loripinus fragilis; assembly: GCA_964019695.1. NCBI lineage: Eukaryota > Metazoa > Mollusca > Bivalvia > Lucinida > Lucinidae > Loripinus > Loripinus fragilis. Next base: position 31,771,172 of record OZ026519.1, on the reverse strand, counting down.
ACAAGTGTATACTCAGACGAGCATGTGCAGCCTCCTTTTAAGCTTAGAATCTCCAAATAATTTTCGGTCAGTAGCTTAACAGTCAAAGAATATTTAAGCGACTAGCAAATGCTCTGATCAGTCTGCGTGTATGTGCAGTCTGGTATGAGCCTTTGCTGGTCGCACATACCATATTGTTGGAAATCTCATGCCACAGCTCATATCATATTGGCCACAAGATAAAGAGCGCATGCTAAATAATTAACAATCATTTTTCTTATTTCTCAACCAAAACATATGTTGTGGGTACTAAAAAAACGTCTCAATGAGACGGTTCTTTTGAAAACCCAAACCGTATGTTAAAATTGATGGATAGTGTTCTAGGTAGACTTGTTGACGACCCAACATAAATGCTAATTACTTCTGGATAGTACTGTTATGTTACACAAGCAAAACTAATGAAAATTCAAATACCACCCAGACCCTAATATAGTGCCTGATTAAAAATCACTCTTCTTATTTCTCAAACAAAACATGAGACGGTTCTTTTGAGCACTCAAAACATATGTTAAAACTGATGGATAAAAAAATATTCACAGATTTGTTCATCTTGACCTATATCATCCTCACAAGTGACAGCCAATAGTGTATATTGGTACTATTATAGCACAAATTTGAACATAATAGGGTTATGCTGTGGCGACCATGACTGTGGTATATCCAAATTTGTGTGAGAGGTGTGTTATAAAGGGACTGCACTGCCTGACTATCTGCAGTAACTTCTCAAATAAATGCATACATTTAGCCCAATTTGTGAAATGGTAAGCACACATTCAATTCAAATTGCTTTTTTTGAATATTTTGATTGCGTGGTTATGTAAACACACACCTTTTCTGTACTTCTTTGCATTAAGCCATTATTTTAAACATGTAGCTATTCAATGAGGTCAGATAGTAAGTTTTTGGTCAGTAAATTCGTCTAGAGTACAGTCCCTTTAAAGCACATGGATTTGAATACAATACGGTCATGTTGTGGCTCCCAATTTTTTTTTACCAATTGCGTTTTACATTCCTTTGTAAAATTGTCAATTATATCATGGTTCACTTATAATATGGTCAATTTCTGTGCCGAGCACCAGACCACAAACAAAGCATTTTAAATGAACTGCATTTTTATACAATGTGAGCATGAGTGAAAGTTCAAAATTTAAAAAAATCCTTAACCTTTCAAACTCCAATCTTTATTCTTGCAGTATGCCCACAAAATATTCACAATTTGAAGTTTATACATGGTCGTTTGTCTTTAGACAGACCCAATATAAATGAGAGAACCAATTATAATCTCCCTAGTTCAGCATTTTGAGGCTGACCTTCTATGAAAAGTCAGCCTCAAAATCCTGAATTCAGGAATAATCCTGAAAACTTTCACCCATGTGTGAGTGTGAGAGTGGAGGCTTAGAGAGACTGCATGTTTTGGCTTGTCTGAGCTTTCCCTAATCATCTATTTGCAATAAATACAGTACGGTTAAATCCAATGAGCTGTGCCCTAGGACCTTCATGGGTGTAAGATTTTCTATTTGCACCTAAGTCACAGGTTAGTAGATACTGTAGGTGACTAATATTTCATGCCCAGGTACAATCACTGACATATGATGCAGGATGATGAAAACTATATGTTGGGTGAAATTAAAAAAGCACTCATCCTGAAATATTATTTATTGGAAAAATATGTATCAGTCAGAGCTGGAAATCTCTCCGAAAACCTGCTAGTCCTTTCCAGGACTAGCAGGTTTTTGAGAAAAAAAAATTCTCGCCCTCGCGGTCATATTTTTCAAATAATAATATTCTCCTGCCATAAATTTGAACATTCTGTGATGAATATCTGACTCACTCAACATTTTCTCTCTAGAGAAGCCATGTTGATTTGATTGACTTGCTGAGTTCAAGAACATGTAACATTTAACCTGCTTTATCATATTACGTCGGGTCTGGGAGTGAAATAACGCCATGCAATAAAATCGAAAAACCACTAGTGGTTTACAGATTTACGGGAAACGTTATGACGTCCATAACAACCTTGCGTACATAATGACAAAATCATAGCATTTTTACGCCAGAAATGAGATTTCATAGTATTTGTCATACGATAAATAGAATCTAACATTCGTGCTCTTGTATTATTGAATTTATTAAACTCGTTGTGAAAAAGAGATAAAATGCTCAGGGCTATTCCAGAAAAAAAGACCTGGGATGGGAAGACGGCAGGCGGTATATTTTTCTATGGGTGGTTGGTGCTTTAGAGTTTTCAAATTATGTGGGTCATTGGTGTCCGACCAAATCTAATTACATGGGTGGTTGGTATTTTAATGCTTTGCAAACCCCATCGGAAACGGCCATTTTTGTTTATACGCAATCGTCAAAACTCGGATGTTTCCGTCGAAGATTGGTAAAAAACAGTACCGAAATAAACTCCATAATAGTAGCTTCTGTAGCGGTCATTACTTTACTTGGGAAACATGTATTTTCAGAAGAATTTATTCGGGGAAAAAACGCTATAGGGTAGTTAGGCTACTTGTAAAAGCCAATACCTGTAAAAACCTGTACCAATGAAAATTGAAACTGGACATTGGAATAATGCGTTTTACCATTTCTTTCATTGAGAAAGATGTGCAGTTGATTTCACTCATAATAATTGTGAATTGATCAGTTTGATTGCTTTGCACAGTTAAGGTAGCGCTTAAGTTCATATTATTCTCACTGCTGAGGCTTTATTATTTCAATTTGCTTAATCTACATCTGTACGTTGAACCGTCAAATTTGACTGTTACTCATTGTTTTATGGCACACTCTGTCTCTCATGAACCCCCCCTTCACCCCTATTTTCTTTCCTTAAAACATTCCAATGTCTTGCTGTGACATTTAATTTGGACAGCAAATGTGGAACCAAAGACCGGCACTGGTGTAAGCAAAAATGTGGTGTTCAATTTCTGAACTTGCCCCCCCGTGTGGTGTTCAATTTCTGAACTTCCCCCCCCCCCCCCGATTTGGACGATCTCCGTCGTCTGCACCCGAACAAGCCGCTGGGGAGTTAATCACAGAAATGTGCATGTGTACTTGCACCTGTCTGATATATACATCCGGTTTGCGAGGAAATAGATCGACATCTGTATTTTTACTTTTGTTTCGTCTTCTCTAAAGGATAAATGCATTTTACGTGTCTAAGCCGAAGTTTCACCAATGCGAGGGAGCGGATGGGGAATTTTACACCACTGGGCCGTAGGAAAATTGAATTCCATGGGTAGTTGGTGTACGAATTTTTCTAATTACATGGCTGGTTGGTGTCCGAGGAAATTGAATTCTATGGGTGGTTGGGTAAAAAAAAGGTGCTGTCTTCCACCCCTCTGGAATAGCCCTCAGCAAGCCTTGCATTTTATCTCTTTTCCCTAACTCGTTTAATAAATTCAATAAAACATGAGCACTCATGTAAGACCCTCTATATATTTATATTTTCCGGGAAAAGGTATAATTCATATCGCAATATTGTTTAATTTTAAAATAGCTGTTTGATAGAATTTTGAAGTCCAAAATAATAATGCAGAAATCAGCCTTGAAAATCCGTATGATTCAGCAAAAAATCATGAGGGTTGGCATCTCCTATCAGGTATAAAAATCACTTTTTCAACCTTGCTGTCATATAGTTACAATTTCTATGAAATGGAAACATACTTACATATCTTTACAAGAGAGAAATATTTCTTCAATAAGTTTGGAGTCATTGAGCTGCATGGCAAACCTAAGGGCCTGTGGATATTGCTTAAACTTTCTGTAAAGTTCCACAGCTGTCTTCAACAAGGTCATATTCTCTGGATCTGGCACGTAAGGGACACAACTGTTGATGAATGAGAAAAGCACATGTGATTTTGGTACTTATACCATTTGTGCAATTAAACACCCTGCTGACGTATCAAGCAGGGTTAGAGGTCCAAACAGGGCTTTTCCTAGGCCTGATTTGGAGCCAAATAACGGCCCCTTCCCAATTCAAAAATGAGCAAAATCTTCCTAAAAATGGTGTATATCATTCCCAAGTTCTTAGTTCTACATCATGGTCAAAATTTCATGAAAATCCAATCAAAAATACCAAAGTTACTGATGCATCAAAAATAGCATAAAGATGTGAATGAAAACATGTTTTCATTCACATTTTTATGCAATTTTTTATGAGATTTTATGGTGGGCAATTAAAGAAGCTTTACACTGATAATTTCTTATATGGTTTATAATCCACTTAAAATGGCGGTCCAGTTCTAGTTTTCCCAATTTGAGGGTTCAAATACTTTTTTTCACAAATTCAACAAGCCCCTGGACCGACTTCAAAAAGGTAGTAAAAATTCCTGCTAACTATTGTCTAACCCTTCAACTACATCCCTTCTCTGTGAATGGGAGCAGCAAAGGCTCTGTCAAGTCTGCCCGTTTGAGCAGGCTTGACTGAGCCTTCATTGCTAGACAATGTAATAAGGTCAAAAAAAAAAAATGTGTTTCGGGTAACAGGTCTGAACATTTTAGGTAGGGTAGGCACACATATTTTTCTATCTGGAAAAAATTATATTTTATGCATTTTGAAATGCGAAATTGCATAAAATTAAATTTTTTCCAGAAAACCTGAAAAATTCTAGGTTTCACCAGTAAATTTAGGTAGGGTCTGGATACCCTAAACACATGTATTTTTTAATTTGGCCTAAGTGCCAAAATCTCTTGAGCTGGCTCAAATAATTAAAGTATCTTTTTTAAAGACTGATGTCATTTTCCAAACAGCTTTATTCATTTTTGTCTGATTCAGTATATATTTTTAAGAATAACCTTAGTCATGTCGTCCTTGGCCTAAGGTAGTAAATTACATATAGCATTGGTTTTCTGTCCTTGAAGTTTGCATCAAAACAGACTCTGATAAGATGCTGCATTCTGCTGCACCTCATCTGGGTCTATATTGTTCATAAAGGAAAAACAGAAGTGATGTGGCAGTAAAACCTGTCCCAAGACTGCCAAGAGGTCAGCCCTTTCCCAGCAGGTGATCACAAGGCAGCCATGAACAGACACGAAAGCAAGAGAAACACAAGACACTAAAAACATAAATTAAGATCCACAAAAGAAGCATCGCCTAGGAACGGTCAGTAAAAATAATTTACTGGAGGGCTTAAACCGGTTTCATGGGGCCCCAAGTTCAAAAACCAATTTTTGGTCATCGTTTTGAGTGGCCGCTTAAGACAGGTTTTATTGTTCATCAGAAAAAGGAAGTGATCAAAGAGAGTGAGCAAGTATTTACCTTGTAAGGTATAGACAGACTCTGTTATATGCCGACTCATCTACATAGTTCTCTAGAAGATCAAGTCTCTCTATCTCCATGAGAAGATCACAGGCCTCAGCCTCGGCATTATGGTCCATGTGGTAGGGGACTATCTCCTTGGACATCTTCAAGAGCTTCTCCTTCATGTCTGTGTCTGTCTCCGTCAGATTCTGCCATTCTATAGATACTTGACCGGCCAGATGTCTGAAAGTTAAATCATGCAGGCCTCCAGATAAGGATATTGAAAATAATTTTAGTTTTTGTTGTTTCTCAAACAAAACATATGTTGTGGGACTCCAGAGAAACGTCTCTCTGAGACAGTCCTTTTTTTTTTCTTTTTAGCACCCACAACATAGATGTTAAAATAATTTCAATTACTTTTGTTTAATCGTACCTATGAAATATCATAGGAACATGGGTGAAAGTTCAAAATTTCAAAAATCTTGAACTTTCGAAATTTAAATCTTAAAACATGCTGTATGCCTACAAAGTATTAAAGCTGCATAATCTGTAACTTTTGATTTTTTCATTTTAAAAATAATGTTTCTATTTTTCAAGAACACAGTAAAAATACTAAAATTCAGGTATGCATTTTACCTTTTTCGTAATAATTAACAAATTATTAGTGCCAAAACAAAAGCATTTATGTTAAAAATCAACTGTCTAGAATTATTGGAGGGACGCAAATAATTACAAACAAGAGAAAATACACCTGTTTTTATAAGATAATTCACTTTTTCATGCAGTTTTCAGCTGTAGAAATTAGATTTATTGTGACAACATAACTTTATTCTACTTTTGCAAATGATTTTAAAAGAAGATATTTTTTTCGAAAAATGTTCATAGTTACAGAGTATGCAGCTTTAACAATATCAAGTTCAAATGATCAAATGCCCTTAGATGAACTGAACACACATCAGAAAAGCTATCAAAATCTGCCTAATACAGCATTTTGAGGCTGACTTTCTTTAGAAAGTCAGCCTTGAAATCCTGAATTCAGGAAAAATCCTGACAACTTTCACCCATGTAAGAATACTCTGTAAGCAGGAAAGTTGCCAACAAGAATCTGTCCAGGCTTGCCTAGAGGCCTTCATTAATCACCTACCAAATGTGTAGGCTGGGCTAGGTCTTTGCTGTTGGCATAGAACAAAGTTTCATGAAAATACTGGAAACAATATCACAGTTCTAATCACAAGCACAGTAATCATCCTTGGAACTAGGAAATGTGGCCCCTGTCAAGAACGAGTATTTATTTATTTTAAGTTACAGGAAGCTATTGAGGCTGTAAAACCATTAGACCTTTGAAAAAAGGATCACAGCAGAATTATCACAGAGTAAAAAAAAATATCTGTATTTTGCAGAATTTGAAAAATATACCAGTTGTTTAACATCTTTTCTGGAACTAGTCAGAGCTAAAGTTGGAGCTTGTGGTATAAAGTAATCAAGCTACATAGCAGAAGCAAGTAAATTACGAAAATAGCCTTTTTAAACGTTCAAAGGCTCATAGCTCTACAAGGATGAAAACAAAGTCCTACAGATTTCATGTTCTGCAGCCATAATTAGTAAAATTTGTCTAAGAATTCATGAAAACATCTCAAATGGCTTTCAAGTTACCATGGATGAAAGTTCAAAATTTCCAAAATCCTGAACTTTCAAACTCCAATCTTAAAACTTGCAATATATATGCCCATTAAATATTCACAACTTCAAGCTTAAATGGTCAATTGTCTTTAGACAGACTGAAAATAAATCAGAAAGCTATTATACTCTCCCTATTTCAGCATTTTGAGGCTGACTTTCCACAGAAAGTCAGCCTCAAAATCCTGAATTCAGGAATAATCCCGAAAACTTTCCAAGAGTTACAGAAAGGACCCGTGGCGCAGCCTTTTTGGTCAGAGTCTTTATCTACTTTTATACTTTGGCTATGCCAGCAGGCAAGGCTCTGGCAAGACTGTGCAGATGTGCAGGCTGGTCTGACACTAAGCTGGTTCAGTGTCTATGTGATAAACCTGCATCAAAATTCCCTATTGATCCATATAAGGCTGATACTATTGTAACATGTCTGTGATTAACCTTTTAAAGACCAGAACCCCAAAACAGGTAATTTGGCAAACAGTGTAGACCCAGATGAAATGCCACATAATAAACAGTGAAGACCCAGATGAAATGCGCTATAATGTGGCATTTCATCAGGGTCTACACTGTTTGCTTAGACAAAATCTATCTTCAGAGAAAGAAATAAAATAATTTTTCGAAATCATAACCTATGTCCCCTCAGTATATAAAATGCACCATGACTTAACTGTATCAAACTATATGAGAAATTGCATCAATCTTAAAGGGTTAAATTAAGTATAACAATGGTCTAACCTGACATATTCATGGCCCCATGATCCAATAGCCTCCTTTGAACCCAGTAATCTGTATTTAAGACTTTCCTTGTTGTCACTGAACGTCATACCCAGTACAGATATAATGTCTGCACAGAAGCGCTGCAAATACAACAATAAAAACAATTGACCATAGGTCATGAGCAAGGTTGGCAATCGACCGGTCAATATGCATATTGACCAGACCAGTGGTCATTACTGGTTTTAACCGGTCATTACTGGTCGATTGGTGGTCAATTGGTCGATTGAAAAAACTTAGTTGATGTGAAGATACTTGGCATTATTTATCCCCTGTTTTACTGAACTCTTTAAAGACTAAAAGTAGATTAATATAAGATAATGCATTGAGGTTTAACTGAAAATGTATTGTTTTTTTTTTTTTTGATTTTGCTTTAAAAAAGAATTAATAATTAATAAGCTGTAAAATAAACAAAAATGAAATGATAATAGTTTTAGATCTTCAGTCCAATTTATTATCACAACTTTCAGTTCAGACTAACAATCTTTAACTTATTTTCTATCAACCATTAATAAAAAAGGCAAATTCAAGTAATGAAAATAAATTTTAAATCTAGCTTTTTTAATAGAAATAAAAAATATTTAAATCAAGGACTTATTTTAAAATGAGAGAAAGTAAAAAAAATCAATACTTCAAATTGATCATCAAAGAGGTCATCATGTACAAATAAAAGATGCTGTATTAGTTAAAATTCAAATTGGTTTGGCTTCTTACCTGAATAGACACAAGTGTGAAAATTATAAAGAAAACACTTAATGTTGAACAATATATCAGATATATCTAGGAGTTATGATTTTACTGTAAATACCCTAGAACTAACAAAACTGTCAAAATACCAGGCATGTCTCTCAGACTGAAGAAGGTGTGTCCAATTTATAACACCTATAACACCTATCCAATCACTGAGCTTAAAATGTATTGGCTAATTAGGTGGCATCTGTGTGTATATAGAGGTGTGAAAGTGTGGTCATTCAGTTATCTGCTGTTATCAGTTAATAATTAACCAAGTGTCATAAACTTATATTGTGCTTTCAAAGATGCATAGTAATGAGGCTATTCTATTTTTCTTATAAACAGGTAAAGCGTGATTTTTCACTGATACGCGCATATGCAATAATCTGTGGTAGGTTCAATATAACTGTAAACTGGACTACCTGCAATCCCAAAATCAAGGTTAACTGGCCTGTGTTTGTTTACATCGATTCTCATCTATCTTTGAAAGAACAATAAAAGTTACATGTATTGTCTCAAAATTGAGCAAAAAAACTCTGTATGGTTATTCTATTCTGCCTTTAATGATGCAAGAAAAACTAGTGTTAGGTGCATGGACTGTAATGCAGAACTCAGTGCTAAGGTCTTGAGATGGAAGTCTCACCATGAAAAGTGCCCTTTGCAGGGATGAAACATTATTTTTTTCTTTTTTTTCAATAGATAGAACATAAAACCTATACAAATATCTGATCCACCACAAAAACGCCCCTTAGAATTTTCAATCGACCACTCAGATTCATATTGACCAGTATTGACCACTTTTTGGCATATTGACCGGGGCGGTTTTAACCGGTTAAAACCGCTGGTTAAAACCGGGGGTGGTTTCGACTGCCCAACCTTGGTCATGAGGACATTTTGCGTAAAATTTAAAGTGAATACTTTCTTCTACTGACACTGGCTCCAAATCTGGCTGAGAAATCTGCTAGAGAAATTTTCGTTGGAGAAAAAAGAAAAATGACCAACTAAAGGGACTGATAAGCAATATGTGACTGTTTTTGTGTTTTTTTGTTACACAATACACTTAGCCTGCCTGAAGGTGTACACAAAATTTGAAAACTGGCTCCAATAGGAGCTGAAAAATCTGCGACAGAAATTTCCATTGGAGAGAAAGAAAAATGAACAAATAATGGGATTGATACACAATACAACTCATCACTATCAAGCTTTATACCAAATTTCTGAATCCTAAGTCAAGTAGTTGCTCAGGAATCTTTGACAGAAAAAAGGTTTACAAACAGACAAACAAACATAGTAAACAGAACAGGCAACAACTATATACCCCCTATATACTTTGTACAGAGGGTATAAATAGTTTGTACCGTAAAATGTTAAAAAAATTCAGACACTTGTTGCCTATCTGTGTCAAAAAATACCCAGACAAACAGTGCAGACCCATTTTGAAGAAGCAGTCTGATCAGGGCCTTCCCTGTTTGCTACTCTGACAAGCATTTTATGAATTTCAGCCCTGAAAACCAACATTTCATTTAGGAACAGGAGAAAAAATTTAGAAATTTCCTGTAATGATGAAAATTACATATCATCATACATGTAAATATAGATGACGATCTGTAATTTTCATCAGTATGATAATGAGCCATGACATGTGATTTCCAACAGTGTGGCCTTTTGACTAGTGTAGACTCAGATGAGCCTGTACAGCCTCCTTTTATTCTTGATAACTCCAAATGGAGTTCAGTCAGTTGCTTAAAACTCATAGAATATTCAAGCGGCTAGCAAAGCCTCCGATCAGCCTGCGCATACGCACAGTCTGATCTGAGGCTTTGCTGGTCGCACATACACTATGTTGGAAATCTCATGCTGTGGCACATATTGTATTGATGCAGACATTTCATAATTTATCTGTAGCACTGAATGCATGGCAGAAATACCTGAGTTTCATCATCTTTAATTTTTCCATACACCTCTTTGATAGTATCATAATGTGGTCGTAAGAACTTCAGTGGCTTTGGAACGGACGTCATCGAGGTGGTTGATGCTCTAATCTGGGTCCGCAAACTCTCTAAGGCTGGTTTGTATAGCTTTTGGTTTGATTCCTGTAAAACAAATGAATACATGAATGAGCACTCCCAAGAATAATTCTGGCTCAGAATAGCACGGTGGAAAAAAATCTCATCCACCAACAAACAGGCAAGAAATTATGAATTTCCTACAAGAAATTTAAAAAGTAAAAATATGTAGTACACTACATTTTACTCTCCCATTTAACATATTTATTTACAATGAGATGAAAGTGAGCAAACCTCTCCAAATTTCTCTCTAAAATGTTGACTAAGCTAGGTAAGACTCCCAGTACATAGATATCATCCCATCCATCCATATTAAGCAAAGCTTTTTTTGTCAAGTTTGTAGAGCTTTTTGTTAGATTCCCACAAAACAAATACCCAAAGTACCAATAGAGCACAACAAGCCTAGTTTTAAAAATCGTTCCAACTCACTTTAAGATTTAGTGTTCTGTTTAATCAAAATCAAGGTATTTTTCTATTTGTATTTTTTTCTATTTTTTTTTCTATTGAGAAGAGTATCAGGGATCAAATTTAGCTCTTAACCCACTAATGAATTCACCCTTCTTATTTGAAATAATAAGTTTGGGATAGTCAGTCTATTATAAATCTTGAGGGGTTGTCACAGGTTATAATATCCAAAGAGAATAAAATTATTGTATTTTTTCTCAGATGATTGTTTTTGCCTTAACAGTGTCTACAGAACCTGTTAAAAAATGTGTTTCTGGTTTCATTGATAAGTTAGGGGTCTTTCATGCAAACCAAACATCTATGTGTCTTGATCCACATCTGAACATAATGAACATAATGCAAAGGGTGCAAAGATCATGAATCGATGCACAATGTAATTTCCATGACTATTTAATGCACAGCCTCTACCCTCCCCTTTTAGCAGCATCTTCAACACGCTGAGCATAAATGTGGAATGCAGCAACAACAGCACGTTTGTAGACCATGCATGCGTTTTGAAATAATTCAAACTTGAAACCATCAGTAGCCAGAAAACTAGCTGCCGGACACACACGTGTCAGACAGCTAGTTTTCTGGCTACTGGTTGTTTCGTCATATCATTTCACAAAATACCATCAAATTCCATGATATTTCCATACATGGAACTTTTATTAGTGATTTTCCAGGTTTTCCACGATTTCCAGAGCTTGTGGGAACCCTGTGCTGTGTCCAACAGTTTTAACTTAAGGAGATGAAATAACAAGAACATGCATTATTTAACTTTTGATCTTGACTTTAGGGTCACACACAACATTTCCCAGTACCTTCTACATCACGTGACCTTTAAACTTTCAAAGTTTGCAGTTGGTACATCCAAAGGTTTAGGAGATACGTTTACCAGAGGTCCAGATAAGCTTTCAATTCAATTGGGTATTTACCCCACTAGATTTTTAGCAATTTTGCTTTTTTTTCAAAAACAATTGCTAAAAAATATTTTTTTTTACCCCACATATATTTTAAAATTGCTTATTTATAAGTACCTAATCTTAGTAATGGATGAAACACACAGATCGAAGTGCTTTGCGCAAATACTTTAGCCAGTATATGACAAATGACTTGCTTGTATCAAAGTAGGATAAGTAAATGACTGTGACAAAGGAGAACATCACAACAAAAGTATAATGCAGAACAGGAGGTTTGCTTCCATGATGGGGTGTATTCATATTTTAAGAGTTTATTTTTGCTTTTTCCACAATTAAATTACTTTTCGTTACCCCTTCATTTGAAAATAATTGCTCTTTTCACTAATTTAATTGCTTAAATACCCCAAAAAGCGGCTTATCTGTTCCTCTGGTTTACAGGAAATATGTCCAAGTACTCTCTACATCATGTGGCCTATGCACCTGCAAAGTTTGAAGTTGTCATGTCCAATCATTTAGAAGAGGATGCATTTACAAGAAAATTAATTATTTGACATTTGACCATGACCTTTGGGTCAAGATCACAGGATATGTTGCCAAGTACTCTCTACATCATGTGACCTATGCACCGGCAAAGTTTGAAGTTGCCATGTCCAAAGGCTTGGGGGGAGATGCATAATTTGCAAGAAAATACATTACTTGACCTTTGACTCAAGATCACACAAAAGGCTGACCACTGACCAGTGCCCACTACATTATGCTACCTGCAAAGTTTGAAGTTGCTAGGTCTAACGCTTGAGGAGAAGCAGCATTTACAAGAAAATACAGTATTTGACCTTCGACCATGGAAATTGGACACTGCTTAATCAAGTACATATACAAGTAGTGGTTTATCATTCTGAGTGTAATATGGTTTTAAGCACTTACTGTAAGACGCTCCACAAGCATGTTGAGTTCTTCTTGAAGTTGTTTGTCCTCTTCTGACTGAAAACACACAGAGAAAATCACATGGTAGTTCAACCTTCTAACCAGATAAAAAAACAAGAGGGCCCTGGATCACTCATATGAGTCCTGACACATAAGTAGATGTTGTATTGGCCTGTGGTTAGAGAGATATGATTTAAATATATTTCTATTTTTAGCTCTTCAGCCAAGCTATAACTTGAAATCCATTTTGATAGAGGACAACATGTGGATCATTTCTGTATAATTATTTTGATTTTTGACCAGTGGTTCTGGAGGAGATTTCATTTGAAGATCTTATCTAGAGCTCTATGGGCCCTTTTTACAGCAGAGCAAAACCAGTTGTGCAATTTTGGTAGAGGGCATCATGAGGAACATTTCTGTGAAATTTCAAATTTAGACCAGTGATTCAGGAGAGGATGTCGTTTAAAGACTAAAGACATTCCTCATCTAGAGCTCTGGGGACCCCTTTATTTTGGCAAGCGAAACCGTTTGTGCAATTTTGGTAGAAGCTACAGGTATCGTGAGGAACAATTCTGTGAAATTATTTTGAATATTGAATGTTTTAACCGTATTTGGAGGGCTCTCCTAAGCCCTTTTTCAACTGTTTGTATGCTTAATTTGCTGGAATTTTTTGTGTTTTGTCTTATAATATATAAAAACAGTTTTTGAACACAGTTTATAAACTATATGCATGTTGGGTAACTTTTGACCTCTGGTGACATTTGTTTCATAATTAATCTTTTCAAGTTCAAAAACTATTCAAGAATACTATCAAATTAGTCGGATCCAGATCACAGCCTGTTGCTCCTGATCTGCATCGGAACTGTTTGTAAAGGTTATCAGCAGATGACAAAAGTTGCAACTGGCAGGCAGAGTTAATGATCTATAAATTATATCATTTTATTAATATTATATTAACGACCACGAAGCTTGTCTCATGTTTAGGCTCGTTTAAACGGTATGCCATTTTTGTAAACATTTATTACATAAACACGAAACGCTACCGTTCACTCATGAAAACAAACGTGGAAGTCCTACTTTCCAGTGCATAATTTTCCCAAATAATAGACCCCAGAGGTATGGCTGCAAGTGATGGTGTGTACAAACATAGTTACTCCCTGTAAATTAAATTAATCAGATGGTTTAAAATTAGTTAAATTGTTGGGTGCATTTTATGATGACTGATGCTGTTTATTCCGTTGATATATCATTAGGGAATAAATCGCAATGCAGAGTATGAGCATTGTATGGCAGATGCAGCTTATTTTGTCAAGCTTATATTTACGGAATAGATCTCATTGTAGAGTATGACCAGTCTATGATTGATGCAGCTTATTCTTTTAAGGTGTATTTACCGAATAAATCTGAATGCAGAGCATGACCAGTCTATCACTGATACAGCGTATTCCATGAATAACTTATTCCTTTAATCAGTGATTTTATTTGGGATTTTGGGATGCTACCTTTTCCTTCACATTTGGGAATATGTATCATAAATAAAAAGCGCTGCAGGCATGCAACATACCCCACCACGGGACACTACTTTTCAATATCAACTCTTATACCCAGTTTGAAGAAAATCGGTAAAAAAATGCCAAAGATAGAGAGTGAAAACATATTTCTAACATCAATCAAGGGCCATAACTCTTTACTTATTAGCCAAAAATTTACCCATCTGCAATCCAAGGACACTCCTTCCCAATATCAACTCTCATAGCAAGTTGGAAGAAATTGGTTAAAAAATGCTCCCAGCAGTGAGTGAAAATGATGCGCTAACAGATGGACCTACGTACAGAAGGACAGAGAGACGGACGCTCCAACGCAATTTAATATAATACCCCACACTTTTCAAAGTGGCGGGGTATAAAAATGGGAAAATAAGTACTAAAATACAAGAAATTGAGAAAGTATAGGCCATTTTGGACTGGGAATGCTTCCCATATAAGGCTTAAAAACGGCCAAATAAAATCACTGTTAGTGTATATTTATGGAATCAGTCTCACTGCAGAGTATGACCAGTCTATGACTGATGCAGGGGATCCGATGGATGCAGCAAATTCCATTACGGTATTTTTACAGTATAAATCACATTACAGAGTATGAGCAGTCTTTGATTGATGCAGCTTATAATTCCATTAATGTATATATTTACGGAATGAGTCTCATTGCAGAGTATCAGACCTGTTTACATTGAAAGTCACGTATGTGTAGTCACCGATGCAGTTAAGTGCAGTTTTGAGAACTTGAGTAGTCTAACATTCTCCAAGTTTAACAAACTATAAAGCCTTAAATAAAGGCTAAAACAGACAAGAACAATTTTTTTACATACCCACCAAAAAATAACAACATGACTTCATAATAAAAAGCTCATATGCAGGCCTGTTTTACAGTTTACTTCAGGGTTCTCCCATGTAGAGTCAGAATAAAGGGCTAAGAAATGCATATGACAAGGGTAGAAAGACCATGAGCTTACTTAATTTTTGGAAAGTGCCAACCATTAAAAGTCTAGAGGGAGAGATCTTAGGAATAATTGCCCCACTTACAGCGGGTAGTGAAATGTTAAATTGTTCACCAGTAAACTATTCTGAATCTGTCTTAGATCTAATATTTACTCAAACAGATCATTGTTTTGGTTTATACACACGTAAGTCTATTTAACATTTTGACCTCCAATACAGTCTTATTAACTATGAAAACATACCTCTGACGATAAAAAATTAAGTCGCGAAAACCCATTACAATTACAACATCAGTGTTATTCATGTAATAAATAACAAGGTTAGCTTTTAAAAAGCTTAGAACCATCGCATGGCTTTTTACATTTATTGAAGAAGAACTTTTATTGTGATTTAATAATGCATTTGCTGAAACCACTCTTTTCAGTGTTTCATGTGCTTCAAACTCTGAGTATTTTTTGTCTTAGTTAACGATTTGTACATTGATGATCCATTGGAAGCAAATGCAACACAGGAAATATGCATATTCCAGTAAGACTCTGCTCATGAACACCCTGATTAATGGTAGAGTTAACAACCTCCCCAGCAGTATGTATAAGGTCATTCAACCGTATTCCTCAATCGATTTATTTAAAACAAGGCAGCATCATTTGATTGACACCGTTTTACATCATAATCAAGAGAAAACAGCAGGTATTTTCTTCATTTATGCATGTTTTAATCAGTTTCAAAACATTTGCAAAGACAATTGCTGTGTTACTGAGTTTTAACCAAGTAATGCACCAGTCATTTGCAACAATGTCCCCCCGGGGGTCGGGGATAGGCTTTTAGTAAGGGCATAGCTGGGCAGCCCAAGGCTAAAGTACCGTGATTTAACCTTTGAGGTGTCCTGGTAGTGCGGTGGATATGCCGGGCTTTTGGGTCGGGGATAGGCTTTTAGTAAGGGCATAGCTGGGCAGCCCAAGGCTAAAGTACCGTGATTTAACCTTTGAGGTGTCCTGGTAGTGCGGTGGATATGCCAGGCTTTTGATTCATGCAAAAACAGCGGGGGAAATAGCGTTGCAGTTTTACCAGGTTATAGTGCGGTGCTTTGACAGGATATTCGCTGGGATTTGAAGTATCGTGAGATGCGAGATTTCAATATGGCGGAAAGATAATGAATCGAGAGTAAGTTGAAGAAGTGTTTTATTCTGGCTGTTTACATGATTTAGAATGACAAATGATCCATTTTTATCAAGAAGATTGAATGTCCATTTAGAATAGATTGCAGTCATATCGGTTGCCACACTTCGGGTGGAAAAAATTCGAGGTGAACAGAAGAATGTCACCAGATTCCGCGGCTTCTTATTTTTATTTTATCAGTATAACTTTGTAGTAGATTTATCACAGGGGTTCATGATAAAGTCACATAAATCAGGAAATAATTCCCTTGGAGGTGGGGACTTTTAGCAGGGATTTGACCATACAAAGTCCCTGCAGTGCAGAGATTTCACCTGGGCTTTACATAGGGGGGGGGGGGGGGGGGGGGGGGGGGGGGGAACATGCTTGCAAATGACTGGTGCATAAAGGAACAGCTATGTCTAAGGAACAGCTATGTCTACTGGTGCATAAAGGAACAGCTATGTCTACTGAGGGCTATTCCTTGCAGTGGTGTGCGATAATTGAGATAATTTTGTTTAGGCAGTTTTTAATGTTGCTGTAGTGTTTCCCCTAGCCAGTTTTAGCATGACCCTTTTCTCTAGCGCCAGGCCCCTTTTCCCAGCGTCATGCTCCTTTACAAAAAAACCCCATAAAATTGCCTACTTTTTGGTAAAAAAAACATGAGAATCTGACAAAAACGAAGGAAGTTACAGTTTTTTCAGTTTGAAGCCTGAAGTAGCAAGGAAAACACCTGCTGTTACAATATTTTACTCAGTGTTAATCCTTTTACAATGGTCACTAATTACCTTAGGCAATTTAGACACATTACTTTGATGACAATAACCTAATAAGCAATTATTAAAAATGAAGTGTGAATTTGAACCACTGAACAATTTTAAGGTACAAGTAAAATTGTCAAAACAAATACTGTAAAGAAAGGCAGCCTGGTTAAAAACTTAGGGAGTGATCTTCGCTAATTAAAGAAAAAAAAATGATTCCCATAAATTAATAATGTGATTCTGATAAATTCAAGAATTAAAAAAAAAATAAGTGTGTGCTCATAAATATGTGTCCAGAAACTGCCATTCAACAGTCAGTTTAAAAATACTTAAATTAGTCTAAATAATAAGTGTAGTTTCACTACTACTAGTTTGCATTTAAAAAGGACAGATAACAGATGCATCATGTTTTAGGGACCTACATTTTTATTTGGCAATATCATATCCAATTTCCAACTTGGGCTTAAAAAGTGCCCTCTTAGCCTGTCGCCGTGCATTAAAAATGCCCCTTTAGCCTGTCCTAGCGCGGTCAAAAGTGCCCACTTAGCCTGTTGTCACAAGTTTAATGTGCCCTTTTCTTGAAAACTTTACCGTGCCCTTTTTTGGGCTGGGGAAACACTATGTTGTTGTTGTATCAATATCTGTGAAAGGCACTAGATGCTGCCATCCATGTGCTGTCTTCTCTTCTGTGAAATACTCCAAGTGCTTATACT
Source organism: Loripinus fragilis (assembly GCA_964019695.1). NCBI lineage: Eukaryota > Metazoa > Mollusca > Bivalvia > Lucinida > Lucinidae > Loripinus > Loripinus fragilis. Next base: position 31,753,227 of record OZ026519.1, on the reverse strand, counting down.
CAATTTTGCTCTAGGGGCGCAGTTTTTGTGAGTCTCAGTTTCAGTTTCTTTCAACGCCGTTACAAGATGTACTCTGCACAATGGTGTTCTTCTCAGATGGTAGATTTTTAAATTAAGCTCTTTGGTAATTATTCTCTCTGGTAGCCTGATCCTCCATATTCTCACGGTACTAACAGTTCAGTGATCAATATCTATATGCTTACTGAAGATATAATCAAATCAATCATAAAATGTGTTAGCTTATTATCTAGTACCTCAGTACATATTATTTTTTGACAGTTGTAGCCTTAAATTTCTATCTGGTTTCCAATGTAAAAACAACCTCCACACGGCAGCCATATTGAATTGGGACTTCATATTCTCACGGTAACTAGTTTGTTTTTGGCTTGCAGGAAGTTCCTGACCTGGTCATCTTATGTTTTCTTCAAATTCATGAAAATCAATATGTATCTGGCTTTGAGCTGTCAAAGCTGCGGGGAATAACTAAAAGTATTTCGAGAAATATGAAATTTATATGACATGGGTGGGAAGGCAGTTGACATTTGCATTGTTAAGGTTCCTCAGCACACTTTGGCCAATTTTACAAGATATTGCCCATCATATTCAAGACAAACTAGCTATCTCTTTTGATTCGTCTTAAATAGGGCTGATTAGTTACAAGTGGTTTCTAACTATTTATGATAAATACAGTTCCGTAAAAACTTACAATGAGGTGGATTCAATTTTTTTAGAGAAAAAAATACCTTTTCAAAATATTCCAAATCCATCATCTGCATGTTTATTTTGACATTATCCCCTCTCCTGATATACGAGGGGCGTTCAAAAATATTGCTAATCATTTTTATCTCACACCAAGTGCACAAACCGGGGAAAGAGCCACCATGTGTCGATAAACGTAACATTGATCATATCTACATTAATCGCTGGTTCACGGTTTACAGGTGGTCAGAAATAGAAAAAAACAGATAACCAGTACCCCCCCCCCCCCACACACACACCAATACCTGTAAATGTGCGTGTGTGTGACGGGGTGGTTCTGATTACCTGCATTTACCTTACTGACCAATAGTAGACTGAGAACCAGCAGTTACACAGGGAATAGCGAAATTCCTCTTTATAGCTTCACTGAACTCCGTACAGTGTACGTTGTTCAAAAGCCTGCAGCAATATGCCTGGGAAAAGACTGAAAATGTGCTTGAAATAATGGCCTATATAAGGTAGGTCGTGGGATATTCATAAGCGGTGTGGGATATTATATGGAGGACTAGATGACTTTTGCCATGCTTAACAGGTGAGTGACTAAATTTAAGCGCTTAAACAGGATGCTGCTCGTCCTGGTAATCCTCAAATTAACAATAATGACCATCCAAAATGTAACATCCAAAAATCCTTGATTTGAATTGCTCTAAATAGATGCATGGTTTACCGTGAGACACTTAGCCCGGCTCACAACTAAGTCTTGATCACAAGTTCATAAAATTTTGAAGAAGCATCTGAAACTCAATGCACAATGGGTACCCAGGGGTGGGGAGGGGTACTCTTATATTTTCATATATATGTATATGAAGGCTAGACCGATTTTGGGAGATTTAAAATTTTGAATTTCAATATTCATTTATTATTATTATTATTATCATATTTTATTTTTTTTTTGGGGGGGGGGGGGGGGGATGTGTGTGTGTGTGTGGGGGGGGGGGGGGGGGGTTCTGAAAATTGAATCATTATGGAGAATGCAGATTTTGTGGATACTTTTTTGGGGGGGGGGGTCATCACAAAACTAGACTATTTTTCGGTTCATTTTTATGCATTTACAGGTCTTTTTCAAGTTCAATGTATAGAACAGGGATATTTTTTGTGGGTTGCCTGTTTGTTGTTGTTGTTGTTTTTTTTAGGGGTGGGGGGTAAACAGTAGACCCTTGGTCTAAACTTACATAGCAAGTTAAATTGAGAGTTGTCCATTACTGCTTAAAACTTTGCGTACAGCAACAAAATGGTGTCCAGAGCTCTGCAAATAATAAACATAAAAGTACAAAACTTTCTATTTCTTCAAGCATTCTTATTCTTTATTATATGATGTATTTAACCCATAAATGATAACTTACATAGCACATGCATTGGTATGTGAACATATTTCAGACACATGAATTTCCATAAGCATTTGCTAGCCAGAAATCAGCAATTACTTGGCTAGCTTTTTAATTTTAAGGGTTCAATTGGGTCATAGTGGACTTAAATACCCATATTATAAGGTACCAGCGCATTAGGCATGCTTTTTGGCTGAGTTTTTTGGAATCAGAGAAGGTTTTAACCCCTCAACACACACAGACACACTCACACACACAAACGCACGCATGCCCAAGATGTTGTCCCTTGTGATTATTTCCTATGTCAAACACTACGAGTAACGTATCTATTCGGAAGATGTCAATCGAGATTCTCCTTCTGATCTGCTGTTTACCAGTATTTAATATGTCCACTGTTGAGGAGTACGAGAATGCTTCAAAAATGGAACGGCTGTCTGAAACTGTGTATTCAGGTAGATGAATCTGGGTCAAGTAGTCCCTGAGTCAACTCGCCTGGGTCAACTCGTCCCCTTAATAAAATACCCTCCCCTATATAAAATACCCTCCTTGGTCGGTGTCTCTGTCAGTTAATAGTTTGTTATGTGATCTCCAAAGTTTTAATTAATCAACAATGGTGGTGCATTACGGTTTGCCGAAAAATTAACAGTAGTGTTAACCTACTTATGTAATGTTTGTAAACATGTAATAAAAGCCTTTTACTGATTGGTAAAATGCGTTGCTCATCGCACATGGGACTAGCGAACGTTCAGATTAGCCTGCGCTTCCTTATACAAGACTTGCTCAGCTGAAAACTAAGAACATGCTAACATGACACGAAAGGTCATTATTTATGAGCTGGGGTACCACATCACCACCAACCCCCACCCCTTGCTGATAAATAATGAACATTCTCTTAGAATGAATTAATGGCTAGGTGCTAGTGAGGGTCTTTGTCCTTGCTCAGGCGTACTGGTCAGTATATAGTTGGAAGCGTAGGCTAATCTGAACATAGTACACTCACAAAAGTATGTACCATTTTTATTCCCCAAATTTTGTCTACATGCTAAATATAAATAAATATTTGTCAATGCATGTAAAGTCTCCTACATGTATGCAAATAGGAACAGGACGAGTTGACCCGGGCGAGTTGACCCAAGGACGAGTTGACCTAGGAAACGAGGTGACTTGGGGACAACTTGACCCACTTCCAGGTAGATGGAGAATATTTTGAAGGGCAGACCACGAAAAACAAGTACATATTTAATACAAAAAGTGACTGAGAAGTAATTTAACTTGCATTATTTTTGAACGCCCCTTGTAATATGTATTAATATATTTCTTAAGGTCTCGCCTGAGTGCACACTATTTCAGTAACATACATACTGGCTAAGTAATAAAATTAGTATTATAGTTTCAAAGATGCATAGTAATGAGGTGATTCTATTTTTCTTAGGCCAAAAAAAAAAATAGTTGTGTTTCAGATGACCCTCAGAAAAAAATCAGGGTCGGTAGGTAGGGAAAAACTTTTTTTTTTTTTTTTTTTTTTTTTGAAAGAACAGCAGTTTAGGGGGTTTCAGAATTATGTGTAGTTATTTCATATTTAATACTTGTTCATTAATGTTTTAATGCATTTCCTTGACTAATATACATTCAGAAATGCAAGTGTTTCTTGTGCTGGGTGAGAGTGGCAAGAATCACTGCATGCTGACAGGTTTCATTATATCTGTATTCACTGCCTTGAAAAATGGATAAAAGTCAATAAAATGGAAGGTCATCTTTTGTGTTTTGTTTCTTTCTTGTCAAACCTCTCTATCACAGTCTCAAGGTTTTGACTCATTGACACTTCAAAAACTAAATAATACCTTACAACTTACCAATTTATACTAGTGAGACCCCATAAACACGATACATGGGTGATTCCAGAGGGGGCTGGATAGGGGGTTCAGTGAGTCCCCCTTCAATTTGCCAAACTATTTTAGTTATGGTAAATTTTGTGGAACCATCAGCCCTCCCCACCCAAAGAGAAAATTTTCTGGATCCCCGCATGTGATATGAAGTTTTGTGGTGATTTGCGGTGGTACTATCTAGTTTTGGGGTGGTTTTGGGTGTTTCAATGGACCGCTCATTGACTGACGGTTCAGGCCCAATTTTCAATACAATCACATTTTTCAAGACAGGTCAAGACAGGAGCAGGCCATATCCTTTTGGATCGGCTCATTTTAAGCTCAACTGTCAGCAGAAATTAGCAATTTAAATCCTTTTTAGTCCGAAACTGGTTCTGTCCGAATCAGTATTTTCGTAGCGAAACTCACCTTTCCTTCTCCGGATTGTCCGGTGACGGCCACTGTAGTCCCTTTTTCGGCTGCAGGATGATTGTTCCGCCATAAGTGTGACATTGTTAACGAATGGGGGTATGAACTAAGGGTCTTTATTCCCACAAAATGCGGGCATTTTTTCAGATTTACTTGAAGGATCGCCGCCGACATATTTGTTGATCTTCGCGTAGAATAAAATCCGGTACCGTTTATATTTCCCGGGACTGCCTACAAGTACTGGTAATCCGGTAATTGGCGCAAATACATACAACGAGCAAAAATCGAGAAAAAAGTTTTACGGTCGGCGGTCTATGGGTAGGGTCGGTCGGGTCATCGGAAACACAACTATTTTATTTTTTGGCCTTATGAACAGGTAAAGCATGACTATTCACTGCCACGCGCACATGCAGTAATCTGTGGTAGGTTAAATATTACTGTAAACTGATGCTACCTGCACGCCCAAAATCAAGGTAAACTAGCCCGTGTTTGTTTACAACGATTCTCATCTATCTTTGAAACAATAATACACAGACACATCACTGAATTCTTCATCCTTTGTATATTAATGGATTCTTCCTTTTGGCTAAGTGTATCAAATAGTCCATAGTACATAGGGGTGTCAGGTTATACTTAAAAAAAAAAAGATTGCGTTCTTTTGTCTTACCTTTACAAACAGTGTTATCTTAGATGAAAACCAGCTTTATGCGGCATTTCATCTGGGTCTACCTTGTTTGTAAAATTACCCATTAAGGTGTTAGGGGTTTCCCAGAATACATGGCTTAATCCGATAATGAACTGGAAACTCCTTAATGTTTCTAGTGATGAAATGTGGCATGGCATGCACCATTGCACCGCACTCTCTTTATGTGCTACAAAATTTTCAAGGAGCAGATATAAGATATAATAAGGAAAAAAGTTTAGAATGCATTTTATGTTTATTCACACACTCTTTTTGACAACTAAAACAAACAAGAGGGCCCTAGGGCCCTGGGTCGCTCACCTGAGTCCTAGCACATAAATAGATGATGCATTGGCCTGTGGCGAAGGAGATTGAATTTTAAAATGTTTATATTTTTAGCTCTGGTAGCCATGTTGTTCAGTAAAGGAGAACCATCTGATCAATTTTTGTAGAGGGCAACATAAGATTCATTTCTGTGAAATTATTTTGATTTTGGACCCGTGGTTCAGGAGATATTGGTATTTAAAGATATCTTATCTAGAGCTCTGGAGTCCCTTTTGTTCTGCGGAGCGGAATCCTTTGTGCAATTTTTGGTAGAAGACATCAAAAGTAACAAACCTGTGAAATTATTTTAAATTTGGCCGAGTGGTTCAGGAGCAGATGTTGTTTAAAGATATTTCTTATCTAGAGCTCTGGTGGCCCTTTTGTTCAGTTGAGCGGAATAATTTGTGCTTGTGCAATTTTGGTAGAGGGTATCCTGAGGAAAAATTCTATAAAAATTATTTTGAATTTGGACCTGTGGCTCAGGAGATAACGTTTGAAAGATTTCTTATCTGGAGCTCTGGCAGCCATCCTGTTCAGTGGAGCAAAACCATTTATGCAATTTTTGTAAAGAGTATTGTGAGGAACAATTCTGTGTATTTATTTTGTATTTGGACCAGTGGTTCAGGAGATGTCGTTTAAATCAATTCTTATTTAGAGCTCTGGCAGTCCCTCTGTTCAGAGGAGGGGAACCATTTGTGCAATTTTGGTAGAAGGTATCCTGAGGAACAATTCTGTGAAATTAGTTTGAATTTGGACCAGTCGTTCAGGAGGAGTTGTCATTTAAAGCAAACGTTTTATGGACAGACTGACGCTCGCCAGGCAAAGACAAATCACAATAGCTTACCCTGAGCCTTTGGCTCACGTGAGCTAAAATTGTTGGCTGGGACGTAAAGAATCAAAACAATCTAATCTATTAAACCATTCAATTGAACTGTACATTCGAAAAGTGACATTTTGTTACTAAGCCGCTATGTATGGTACTGAAAAGTCTTAAATCATGTGCACTCAGGTGCGAAGCTCTAGTTTGTAATATCATGAAGGGCGATAATGTCAAAATATACATGCAGATGATGGATTTGGAAAATTTAGAAAAGGTATTTTTTTCTCTAAAAAAATTGAATCCTCCTCATTGTAAGTTTTTACGGAACTGTATTTAGCATAAATAGTTAGAAACCACTTATAACTAATCAGCCCTATGGAGGACGAATCAAAAGAGACAGTTAGTTTGTCTTGAATATGATGAGCAATAACTTGTAAAATTGGCCAAAGTGTGCTGAGGAACCTTAAAGTGATAAAAAATATTTTTCATTCACAACTTAAATATTTTTGAAGTTTCTATTCTGTGAGTGGTTTGTAGCCTTCAGTTCACTTACTTGCATATGTAAAATGCTTATAGATGGGGTGGTGATTCATGTTTACTGAAATAACGGTTTACCGTGAGAATATGAATGCCGTGAGAATATGGCGTTTGAGTAGCCTGGTCCTCCATATTCTCACGGTACTAACAGTTCAGTGATCAATATTTATATGCTTACTGAAGATATAATCAAATCAATCATAAAATGTGTTAGCTTATTATCTAGTCCTTCAGTACATATTATCTTTTGACAGCTGTAGCCTTAGATTTCTATCTGGCTTCCAATGTAAAAACAACCTCCACACGGTAGCCATATTCTGTTGTTCTGTTGTTTCGTAGAGCTCCGCCGCTGACTTATCGGCGCACCCGGATAAACCGGTAAAAGGGGGATAATGGATAAAAATGTTCTAAACACTAAATGTCACCAACACCAATGTACAATATAACACAGTGAGTAATCAATTAGATAAGTCTTCCAACACCACAAGAAGTTCTATGTACAAGAATGAGCTTTTTCAGTTTTAAAAGTCTCAAACACCTACACCGGAAGTTCTATGTACAAAGTGAGCTATTACAGTTAATTTTGTGGGTTTTGAGATTGGATTGATTTGCACAGCTGCTTATGCGAGGGCCAATCTGATCTCTGGCAGTCTTTGCTACAGTAGCTGGAGCTTTTACAGCCTGTACAGCGACGTAAAGCTGTCACACTTCCTTTTTTCAAACAACGTGTACACACAATTTCCGAATTATAACATTTATCCACTGAAATACTAAAATGCTCAACTGCAGCCTCTGCAGACAGTTTATTTAAATCCGATTGAACTTGGGCTGTGAAAAGTGTGTTGACAACGTCCCCTCCAATGGTTAAATATCTGGAAGACTGAGAAACATCAGATGTACGATCCAAGCAGGCGAAGTTCTGACTGGCTGACCACAGAAAATTGTGGACTGGCTACCGTCTCTGTTTCTTGCAGCTGGTATGACTTAAAATCATCAGATGTACGATCCAAGCAGCTGGAGTTCTCTGACTCTGACTGGCTGACCACAGAGGACTGTGGGCTGGCTTCCTTCTGTGCTAATAGTCGGTAGTGCAAAGCGAGGTTCTCAGCTCTAAGCTGTCTGGGTATTCGCATACGTTTCCAGAACTCTCTTCGCCTGGCACGATCCCTTGCCACTTGAGCTGGGGATTTCTTCTTTGGCTTCGGTTGTGCTAGTTGGACATCGGAAGAATCTTCACGTTTCTTATCCGTATGTTGACTTGCCACTCGAGCTGAAGATTTCTTCTTTGGCTTCTGTTGTGCTAGCCGAACATTGGAAGAATCTTTGAGTTTCTTATCCGTATGATGACTTGCAGATCTAGAAGCATGTGAAGATTTGTTCCTTCTACGCTTTCGCCTTTTATTTGGTAGCTTGTCGTCGGAAGAAAGTTCTCTCTGATCCTGATGAGTTGCTGTTCCTCGAGCGGAAGCGCAGTTCTTCAATGGCGTCGATCCATTCTTGGCGGGAAATTTGGTGATGAGAGAAAAATAATTCCTCTTACGTATAATTTTATACGTATTGTGCTTTTTCCCTCTCTCAAGAATGCAGATGACTTCTAAAAGGTCATCTGGCATAAAATTGGTAGAAGAACCCTCCTTTTTATCCATATTTTAAAGTTCCAAAATCCCCCTTTAGAATTCGCGTGCGACATCTTCGAGCGCCATCTACATCTGAATAAATCATATTGAATTGGGACTTCATATTCTCACGGTAACTAGTTTGTTTTTGGCTTGCAGGAAGTTCCTGGCCTGGTCATCTTATGTTTTCTTCAAATTCATGAAAATCAATATGTATCCGGCTTTGAGCTGTCAAAGCTGCGGGGAATAACTAAAAATATTTCGAGAAATATGAAATTTATATGACATTGGTGGGAAGGCAGTTGACATTTGCATTGTTAAAGTGATAAAAAATATTTTTCATTCACAACTTAAACATTTTTGAAGTTTCTATTCTGTGAGTGGTTTGTAGCCTTCAGTTCACTTATTTGCATATGTAAAATGCTTATAGATGGTGTGGTGATTCATTTTTACTGAAATAATGGTTTACCGTGAAAATATGAATGCCGTGAGAATATGGCGTTTGAGTATATATGTCTAAGGCTAGGGTAATGACAGTGAATGATTCTGCAGTAAGACACATTTATCCTAGCCGAGTACTGGTTCAACCCAGGAAGACCCTTCTCTATATAACTGAAAGATTGTTGATGGGACGTAAAAAATCAAATCAATCAAACAAACAAGAATGATTCTGCAATGACAATGCATTTTTTATGTTTCTTCGTAAAGGTATTATTATGTGGCATCTTAAGTTCGGATGGGGTTTCGAATTGAAAAATGAATAGATATTTTAAAATATATACCAGCTCCTGCTCTTTTTGATCGTCTTTTCCTTTCTTTTCATCCTTTTTATCTCCCCCAGCATCGCTTTTGGTTTTTGCGTCCGCCATAGTTGCCGGTTTGACTGGTTCAATTTTTTAAAACTCCCCAGCTTAAGTGTTCTCAAACTCCCCATAGCAACAAATCTCAAACAATGGCTGTGTTTCTTTGGCACCAAAACGGCGCACACCGCTGCCTCGTCTGCGCCTCCGGCTTACGCCGATCACATGACCGGGGATGGATAGTAATCGAGCAAAAACGGCGCAACAGTACTAACTTTGTGTTACGAACCGTTCAGAGGCAAAATAGGCCTTGCCGCTTCCACGCCTTGGTTGAAATTCGGCGAGATCGTTGTACGCCGGTAGAGCCCCTATCGGATGAGCCGCCAGGTGATCCAAATCAATCGAGTGCCTCGCCGGTTATAGATTACAACCGGCTTACAATACAATACAATACAATACAAATTTTATTTAAAGTCGGAAATCTAACAAATTAACATTAGCTATGTATAGCTATTAACCGACACATATAAGTATTAAGACATGTTACATAGTACAACATACAGAATTATAAAAGGATAAATAAGTTTTAAATTGCACATAGAAGCATTAGCATCATAAGACATACATATTATGATAAAATTTAAAAGCGTTTAACTTTTTGCAAGCACATATTGTAGCAAACATAACTGAAAAGGAAGGAAAAATATCTTCAGCTATAGCCATAATTGAGTCTGTACAATTATTAAATTTGATATAAATAGTCAATATTATTAAGAAATCACCATAAAATCACCATAGAATAATCACAGCTTTACAATCATATCACAATGTTAAGTTTTAATACATAATTGACAAAGACCCAAAAAGAGCTATTAAACTGAAGATTTAGCATTAAAAGCAACAAAAGCAACAAAAAATTAAAACAGAAGCATTAACAGTTTGAGCAGAACGAGCATGTGCAGACCCCCCCGCTCCATGTACCAATTTGTGACCTAAATTGCTCCGTAGATGTAACGTCTCGGAACTTTTGTGGTAGGGAATTCCAAATTTTAGCAGCAGTAGAGCGGAAGGATCTGACACCATATGAACTGGTCCTCACCTGGGGTATTTCAACTGTATTTGTGTACCTAAAAGAATAAGAATGGGGTTTATATGTTAAAATATCATTCAAATATACAGGTGTTTGATTATTTAAAATCTTAAAAGCCTCTAGTGCTATTGCCCTCAGTCGTCTGACTTTTAGTGAAGGTAGTTTTGATTTATCAAGCAAAGTATCATAGCTAGAATTGTAGTCTTGATATATAAATCTGAGGGCCCTTTCCTGAATTTTCTCTATCTTTTTTGTGTTAACTTCCCCACAAAAATGCCAGACGAGAGGGCAATAGTTAAAATTTGACATGATAAATGAATAATATATATTGAGTTTCCCCAATCTGCATAAGTTTCTTCCTATTCTCTTCAACACATTTAGTTGTATAGATGCTTTTTTACATACATTTGATATATGAAGATCGAAACTCAATTTAAAATCAATGGTAACACCTAAAAGCTTACACCCGACAAAGCCAAAGAAACACACCCAATGAACATTGAAAATTTTAATTCGAATAAACTCTTTTTAGAAACTTTGTTGAAACGAAGAGATATTGTTTGCATACAGGAGCACTGGCTCTATAACTTTGAAAAACATAAGCTAGAACATTTCTGTAATGACCGTGGATTTGACTTTTTCCTGAAATTTTGTGATGATAGGATCCATTGAGCCCACTACAGAGACCAAGGGGAAAATGGGGTACAGATATTTTATGGAGAAAAGCAATAAGTAGAAACACTAAAGTGTTACCAGATGGCTCGAACAAGAACTGTTCATAGACGACGTACATGTTACAGAGGCAGAGATGATTAGAAAAGGATGGGCGTCGTATTTTGAAAGGTTAGCAACACCAGTTGAGGACCAAAATTTGACAATACTTATAAATCAAAAGTCGAATTGAAGAAACTGTTACTTCAAAACATATGTGAACAAGATAATACTGAATTCGAGTCAGTTAGTCGTGAACATGACTATAAAAACAATAAAAGAAATGAAAAATAGCAAAGCTGCTGATATGTCTGGACTAACAGCGGAGCTTATAAAGTTTGGTGGTGATGTACTTGCTGATTGTCTTACTTCTGTTGAGAACGAGGTTTTGAGTTCAGGGAAAATTCCCAAAGTTTTTAAGCAAGGTGATATAATTACAGTGTACAAGAAACAGGGTAAACCAGTCAATGATCCAAATTCTTACAGAAGAATAACAAGCACTAGTATTATTGGCAAGTTAGTCGAAAAAATTCATCTTGATTCAGTTTCTGAAATGCTAGGGAAAGTTCAAAATAAACTTCAAAGAGGATTTACTAAGGATACGTCCCCATCCTTTGGGTCGCTCATCCTAACAGAGGCAATTGCGGAATCTATTGGTGTTGGATGTATGCCACCTTCATAGACGCCAGCAAAGCTTTTGACATGGTATGGCATGATTGTATGCTTATAAAGCTGTACAACACAGGGATACAAGGATGTAAATGAAATTTTCTCAATGAATTGTATAAAGGACTAGAATCTTTTGTAAAATGGGAAGGCAGGCTTTCTGAAGTAAGTAAGGGTGCAAAGATCAGGAATCGATACAGTCAAGTACCAATGGGAAAGTAACAAACTCAAAGTAAGACACCACAAACGAGAGCCAAGAGGTCAGCCCTTTCCAAGCAGGTGACCACAAGGCACATATAAACAGATGCGTACAAAGGCATAGCAAACACAAGACAGAAAAAACATTAAAATATCCACAAAAGAAGTACCTCCTTGGAACGGTCAGTAAAATATTTTACTGGAGGGCTTTAACCGGTTTAATGATGCACCAGCCTCACCCTTAGTTCAGGTGTGGATCAAGACACGTTGATGTTTGGTTTGCATGAAATACCCCTTACTTATCAATTCATCGTCTCATAGAACATATAAATCAAGATATAAAAAGGAGATAAAGCAAAGATAAGGACTCAACAGTAAATAAAGCTGAATACAGGAGCAAAAGAAATCCAACAGGTAAACCCCGGTGAACCCTTTAAGGAAAAGCAAGGAGTAACGAAGGGTGGCAAATGGAGCCCAACGGAATATAAGCACGTCCAAAACCCATTACTAAATAGCATTACTAACAGTGGAGTGGGACTCCAAATTGGATCAATTTACGCTGGATTAGTAGCTGTTGCCGATGACCTCTTGTATTTGGCTGACAACGAGGAAGACATACAATGCCAGGTAAATGTCCAAGGTGACTATGCTGGTGAGGAAAGATACACTGTTAGTTACACAAAAACGAAATTAATGACTTATAATCAATGTACAAAAGTAGAACCTATTTTTTCAATGAATGGAAAAGTAATAGAAAACGTAGATACCTACACGCATCTAGGACTAATACGTTACTCAAGATCCAATGATAATGCTGAACTCATCACGGAAAGAATACAGTTGGTTAGAAATACAGCATGCTCCCTCATGAGAGCTGGATTGCAGGGTTTGAACGGCGTTAACCCAGAGGTATCAGTAACCTTGTAGAACCTATACATAAAACCAAGACTACTATATGGTCTAGAAAGTATCCAGTTGTCAAGAACAAGGTGATATAATTACAGTGTCTCAAAGCTGGAAAAATACCAACGTGACTTCTTGCGACATTTGAAAACAACATCTCCCAGAACGTGTTGCATCATGCTCTGTCTACATTCTGACTTGTCTCTTGCCAATAGAAGCGAAAACTATTACACAAGTCTCAGCTTACACTATTTGGTAATATTATTTGCCAGGATTGTGTGGAGAGAGATCTAGCAATACGATAATTAGCAGTGAAGGACCTTAAATCTAAAAGCTGGTTTATCACTATCCAAGAGAAACTATTTCAATATGACTTACCATCTGCTCATGTCATACTTGCAAATCCTCCAGAAAAATTAGCATGGAAATACCAAGTAAAAACGCATATAAGTAAATATTGGGAAAAGTCAATTTTTACAGAGGCGAGGTTGAAGTCTACTCTGAGATATCTGAACTTTGAAAACTTTCAAATTGGCCGTGTTCATAAATTATGGACAAGTGTAAAATATAACCAGCATAGTGTACATAAGGCGTTCGTTCATGTCAAACTTAGTGTGGGCACTTATATCCTCCAGTGCAACAAAGCGCGATTTAACCAGTTTCAAGTGTCAAAGATGTGCCCTCTGTGTAATCGAGAAGCAGAGTCCGTGGAACACTTCCTTCTTCGATGCAGTGAGCTACAGAGAGTGCTGGATCCGTTTGTGCACCAAATTGGGTTGCTGCTGGAGTCATCAGTGAACACAACTAGGAGAATCTGGGCTGGGGAAAACATAGTTCAAGTAATCCTGGATCCATCAATATTGTTGTCCTGGTGTGAAGTGAAAGACAAGTCGGCCCTTGATAAACTGTTCTCAATTTCGAGAAGCTTCTGTTACGACATAAAGCCGGTCAGGAAGGAAGAGGGGAAATCTTATTGGAAAATTCCTTTATGCGATGACGATGCTACCAGGGAAAAATAATGCACACAACTAGCAAAAACTTTCAGTACTTTATGTACTAAGAAAACATCAACAACACATTAATATACAATGACACCACCTACGCTGTTATTTCTGGCTAATTGACCATCCTATACTAGGGCAAGGTGCCACTCTAAGATCAATTCAATCGATCTTAGAGTGTCCTGCTCTAGATGTATGTCAACTAGTCAGAAATAAGAGACGTAAAGAATATGATTCACATATAACTTAAGTACTCAGAATAAAAATCGGGCCCTTTAATACTTCAGTATCGTATTGACGAGTTCTCTTGGGATTATACGCATCTCGCGAACACTATAACAATTGGTATTTCACGCATCTCGTGAACACTATATCTTCTTAGCCACACGTTGTCTACTTCAGTCAATCGGCGCTGAGGCTATAAGAATGTGATCGATCCTGTGTTTTGGACGTCACCTGATTCGCATAGAATTTCTTGCGCGGAATGTTGATCGTCTTTTTAGTATTTAGACGTCAAGTTAATATAAGTGGTTCTTTCTATATAACGGTTCCTGATCGTATCCCCACGTTGGGACGTCAGATTCACTTATAACATCTGGTTGGCTCCCAACTCGGTCTAATCTACGTGGTTGGTCATAATAGTTGGGGCCTGATCCATGCTGTTCGTGGCCTGAGGGGACAGCTAATAAGTGCCCTCAGGTATCAATCTTGCAGCTCACCAACATTCAGCCTCCAACGTAGGAGGGGACACAAGAGACGATTCTGTAAAAAACAATCTACTTTTAGAATCTCAGAATCACTCTGTTGCGTCATTAATGGAGTTGTTCGTTTGAAGTTCACAAAAATAGAAATAATTTCAGTGGTCTTACTTTTTCAATTACACCCTAACCCTATAAGCGCGCGATAAGCCCTCACCCGTGGGTGTATGGCTAACGGCTCCCATGCGGTTAGGATGGATCGGCTCTTCTAAATATCCACACTCAAAAATATGTGAAAGAGAAGTATTTTTAGTGACTGGCCTATGTCAGCGCTAAACAATACCTCCTATGTCAAACGAACAAACCCATACGTTACAAAGTTTCCAGTACGCTGTCCTAACGTCACCCTGGTTGAGACGCTATCGCAGCCGAAACATCAAGATCCCGTGTCCCTTTTACCCTTCTAGGTCACGTAATCTAGATAGTTTCGAGGTTTACAAATACTGATACCAATTCTCTTAAAATTCCAGGAAAACGTTGAACAGTGTGGTGCCGACGTAACGTTTGGACGTTTACGTCGGACATCACCCTGCCCATGCGCTAATTTCTTACATGTATAACGTATCAGTTGTAAACAACTAATTCTGACCTCTCGTCAAACATATTTACATCAATATTGAGAGATTACATTCTGCTGTTTGATGCGTGTGAAAACGCACAATGTTTTTACATTTATTTTGGTGTACCAAACACCTACCTAATCTCTAAACATACATGTCAGCTATCACCTTATTTATGTAAGTGTTATTATTAACCCTTTTTCTTATATGCGTCAGATATAACTCGAGGTGACACATACAGGTCGCTACAGAAAGTCGACTATCACTGGCAGTTAAATCGTCTTTCCAACAATGCCATATAAAATCACAACAACTTAAGATCTAGCTGCTAAAATTGTTTTTCACCTGTCGGTCCCTGGTAAATCTTTCAGCATACCATTACAGTTTTATTTGCAGGCCCAACATGGCCTGTGACTTCTTTTGGCCGAAATAACCCGACGAGTCCATCCGGACAGCTTTTACGATAGCTGCAAGAATGGTCCTACGCATGGGCGTAGCTTCATACGCAAGTGCGTAACAATCGCTATTTTCATTGAAAAAAAAACGGGACGTTATTGATAACACCCGATAGAACTCGTACACGGAATGCTGGCCGTTTCAACAGACGAAAACAGACAACAAAATAGAAAACAAGTGACTTATTATTTCAATACAATGTGACATGCTAGAGACATCCCGATTCAATGCAATAACACAAATCGCCATAGCCCTGTCATGTACAATTTCAACACAGTCAAAATATATATAACTTCACGTACCTTTCTATAATAATGAATAGCGTCTCTATATCCAACCTTTCTACGGTATCTTTAAAATGTCCCCTAACAGGAATGGGAAATTCCATCCTTTATATAGTGAAAAGTGCACAAGATCTCCAAGATCTTCAAGAAAAGTAACGAAATCGTGCAAGGGTTTATAAATAAAGACACAATGAATTCCATCTCAGACAAACCACCCTTTTATAGGGACTATTAGTAGAAAAGGTACCGTATCATGGTCGGAATAGGTGACCAGGTGCATACCTAAACCTTTAAAGACTCCCCAGCAGTGGCAACCGTCCATTCAGTCGGAATTGACTTGGATCTTTCATGCGAATCAAACATCAATTTCCCCCTTATAGATCTTATATAGATCTATTTTTCTTGATCTTCATCAGAAATGAGGGTGAGGTTGGCACATCCAAAATAGTAAGTAAGTATGATCAGGAAATACCACAATCACAAACCGCAGACAACCCATTGGCACCGCAAGGCTCAAGCATCACGAGACACAAGGAAGACAAATTAAGCAAAGCAACCAGCTCTCTCTTCCCCATCAAGATAACTGCAATACTAGAATGGACATAAAGTAACGTTCAACAAAACATAGAACAATTACAGACCCCCACAATGGGAGTAACAGTAAGCAAAAAGTCAACAACAACAGAACCACCGCCTTAGCACGGACAGCAGCCTAAGCCACCGGGGGGCTTAAATGCATTTTACTGGTATCAAATCTTCGCCCTAGATTCTGCTATTGTTGAAGTACAAGAAATGTTCAGCTCGCATGGAGGCCATCTAACTAATGCAATGTATCATCATGGAGAAACACTCTAATCAAATTAACACTCCATGATGAAACAAAGAAAAGAGCTCATGACTCACAGAGGGTCAGAGCTAAAGAAATCCTCCAGTTGAGCCATGGCAGATAAGCATCAGGCACCAACCCACCGATTAAAGCTTTACGTCAGAGCCATCATAGAGTCTGAGGCCTGACCCACTGTCGTGTTTAAGCTCTCTAGTAATTTTCTTACTTACCTTTCCAAGGCGGTGCATCTTTTGTGGATCCTTTTTGTGTGTGTGTGTGTTTCATCTATGTCTGTCATGTCTGTTCCTTGCAGTCTTATGATGATACATTGTATTAGTTTGGAAGCCTCCATACGAGCTAAACAATTTTATTTTCTAACAAAAACAGAATCTAGGGCAAAGATTTGGCGCCGGTAAAATGCATTTAAGCCCTCAGGTGGCTTAGGCTACTGTCGGTTCTAAGGCTGTGGTTCTTTTGTTGTTGATCTATTGTTTAATGTACTTCCCATTATTGTGGGAGTTCGGTGTTTGTCTTTCTTTTGTTATGCATTACGTTGTGTCTATTCTAGTTTTGCATTCATCTTGAAGAGGAAGAGAAAGCTGATTGCTATGCTATTATTGTCTTACAGATGTTTTTTTTTTTTTTTACTAATTTGTTCTGTGGCTCTTCCTCATGGTGCTGTGGATTGGTCTGCAGTGTGTGATTGTGATTGTGGTATTTACTGACTTATTTACTCACTTACTTTTTTATGGTCACCTGCTGGGAAAGGGCCGACCTCTTGGCCCTCTTGTGTGTGATGCTTTCTTGTCACTTTAACATATGATGTCCTGGGCTAGGTGTGGAACTTAATTGTATAGATTCCTGATCTTTGCCTTCTTCTTTAGATAGATAGATAGATAGATGCATGCGCACACACGCACGCACGCTAACACACACACACACACACACACACACACACACACACACACACACACACACAGATACATACATGCATACATACATTATGTAGTAGAAACGTATGTGTATTGTGAAAGCTCTCTTGTTTCAAAGAGTCTCTTATAAATTATTCTCTTTGAGTGCAGCTATATTTTATATGCTATTGTAAACTATGGATTTTGATAGATAATAGAACGATAAGTTAAAAGAGATTGTTTATCATTTATTTGTGTATCTCAAGCATTATCAAACATTCATTTAGAAACTAATATTGCTGTTTTAATTATGATTTGCTACAGACATGTTGTAATTAATATTTAGTCAAATACAAATACTCAACTATGATTGAGAAATATTGGTGAACTCTTACATGAGCAATACCCCAGCAGTGTAGAACATAGTGCTAATCATGTTACTAGCCTCTACACTGCTGTATTTACTTTTGTTCTAAGTATGAACAAAACATGATATATTTCAACAGCTATTATTTAAAAGCTGTATCTCTATATTGCTACACATCATATGACTGTCAGGACGAAAAAGGACCAGTTGCTCTATTCTTCCTTATAGCATATAGAATAGATAGCTAATAGAATATCTCGTATACTCAGGAAAAGTATTCAAGGTCAAATTTAAAATACCTCTTATACTCAGAAAAATATTCATAGTTAAGCTTAAACTACCTATACAAAGGTGATACTGGTAAATATATAGACCAGAATGTATATACTTTGTTAACAAGCATTTGCAAATAAACTTATATGAAAAAGTAATGCATTTGCTGTAAATTTTCCCAAACACCATCTCGTCTCAAATCCAGTGATACGAACCATAATCATACTGGAGTAGACAGTCAATGGGATTTTATGAATGCTCATAGTCTGACAAGTTTTTAATTATATTATTTATTTCTGCAATCATTATTCCTCTTTTCGCCAGGCGTTATTTCGTTGTTTCGTGATGCGTTTCTCCGTTATTTCGTCTGTTCGCTTGGTGTTATTTCATCTTTGCCGCGCCATAACGCCAGGCGAAAAGACGAAAAAATGAAATGGCACAAACTCCTTTTATAGGAGATATGATGAGCTCAGCTTTTGGCTTAAAATCACATGCATCGTTAAATTAGCTGTATCTCGTGCAGACTAAGTGGTCAGTTTATCGCCACGTGCTCGTTGTAAATAGACCGTATCATGTTTACAAATATATGTATTTGGATAGACATTTGAGTGCAGGAAGGTTGCAGACTAACATGTATGAGGGGAGATTCAAGGCAAATACATTTTGTCAAATCATAATTTAGCATATTGAATTTGCTGAAATCAGGCTGCGATTGGAGTCTCAAGGCATATACTGTTAGTAACGGTCACCACGTCGTGTTCCTTAGGTATTCATTTTGAGGGTCTCGCCGAGACCGACTCACTTGAAGCGTCTCGGCGGGACATTCAAACTGAGCACCGCCAGTAACAGAAGTAAACAATGCCACTGTGCTGAAAATACGGTCTAAACAATAATATATTTAATATTGTCACGTTACACAGATGATCCGTCATATCTTTTATAAATAACAGTTCATCGACCCGAAGCTCCTTGTTGTCTTATAAAGGAATAAGACAACAATACAACGTTTAGCTTAACGAGATTTAGTTAAATACAGGGTTTCCCGATATCTGTTTTCCCCAAAAAGCGAAATACAAAACAGGCACTATGAAGCAATATTATAAGAGCAAGATAGTACATGTATTCTGAGATGACAGA
Source organism: Loripinus fragilis (assembly GCA_964019695.1). Classification (NCBI taxonomy): domain Eukaryota; kingdom Metazoa; phylum Mollusca; class Bivalvia; order Lucinida; family Lucinidae; genus Loripinus; species Loripinus fragilis. Next base: position 31,733,932 of record OZ026519.1, on the reverse strand, counting down.
TATAGACGAGGCCTTCTTGTCTTGTCAAAAAGTGATATTAGACTCGCTAAAAAGATGAGCCTTATATAGCTAACACTGAAGCCCCATAACAGGGTTTGTCATACATTGCCATGACTGGATCATTAACACTATTATCAAGGTATATGCTTAGTGCTGATAAGCACTCATAAATACTCTCATAGCTAAAGATGAACACATTTTAAGCGCAAAATTGGGAGTGATTTAACATACGTTTTGGATCTCAAAATAATGATTAATAATCGTCTCATCGCCCAGTCACCAGATGTAATACCTCTTGTGCCCTCTTTAATCAGTTCCTTGATAGCAGTAATGGCAAAGTATTCCTCGCAATGAAACAATATATAGGGCGATACAATTTGCCGCAGAGTAGTCAAAATAAAAGTTATCGTGTTTTTGAAGATAGCAGGAAAATAATGTAGTAAAGTTCCTAACCGCAGGCCGCCATTCCCCGCCAACTTGCGATTTTTCTAGGATAAAATTACAATGTACTAAATTGTCATATCACTGGTACCCAAAGTCAGTAGATTCACCTTTCTTAACCCCCCCCCCCCCCCCCCCGAAAAAAAAGATATGTTAATAAAAATATCTTTGGGACTCGAACTCTGGGATGCGAACTCTGCAGCCTTCAGGCTACTGCAATTCAAGACGTTGACCGCTCGACTAAGCCTGTAGTTGTTGCATTGGTCATGTCGTTACATACCTATTGACAATTTTGTTACGTTGATAGCACAAGCAGTAAGTATTAGGCAATAAATAACCGTTACTATCTTATTTGCCTTTCTCGTGCTCCTAAGTCGATTCGTCAGACCTTTGATCCGTCTGAGGTCAAAATTGACCTATAGTGAGGCTATATGTCTAATCTTTGATCTGAGCCTCCATCTACTTCTTTACTGCGCCTGTAAAGGCAGCGAAGGTTCTGGCGAAAAAGCACATCCTTCGAGCCTTAGCTGCGCGAAGTTGCGATAAGTGCCCAACTTCGGTGATAGACAGTTTCGCCGACAATCCCGAGACTTGTCGGGCGGCTCAGATATCGTATATGCGAATGCTGTGCTCTTCTGAATCTCACTATTTTATTTAGAACATTAATGATGCGTTGTTTTAAATAAAGCGCATTGTTGTATTAAACTCTTGTTTACAATGCCCGACTGTTAAATCATATTCAATACACGAACACCAACCGAAACGAGTTAAGTGTAGAAACGTTTGCTTTTTGTTGAATGAAGCAAATGCGCGCTTGCCAAATAATGTGCGTCGCATTTGAAAGTTAGTTACGTCATTTAAAGTCACGTTTTCTGCTGATGACGTCGTACCTCAACAAGACCCAAAGTCGCAGAGAACGTCACATATGCTCTCCCCACAAAATGTGGGGTCAGATTTCATGAATATTTAATGCAATGTACCCTCACGACGTCCTCGAATATAATTCACCACTGTTTAATGGGGATTTATTTCTATTAGCAAGTGGCGTTTTGACTTGGGGACGTTCGAAATTGATTCCGTCAATGCTGGGGAGTTTGGTTATTATTAACCAGTCTAATTCTTATATTTTTTTAATTTTATTTATTTTTTCTTAATTTAATTGATATAACATGCGATACGTTTATTTTATTATTTCTACTGCATAGGTCTGTTTTCATTGATATTAGCTCAATCTTTAAAATACGAATAATTTGGTTGTCAGTATAAATTAGATTGGTTCCCCACGTTGATAAAGCTCCACTTCCGCTACGCATATAACGTTTGGTAACTAGTAATTTTTTACAAGTAGAGAATCCTACTCATCCGACTGCGCATGCTCTAGAAATGATTTTTCAACACAAACTTCAGTATTTTTTTCAGTTACTATAATTTGATAATTAAGTAAAAGAAGATAATATAAACTCCCAGAACAAAATAAACTTAATAAAACGGCATGTTTAAAAAATGCACTTTATGTCAAGGGTATTTTCCAATACTTTTCTTTTCTTTTTTCTTTTCTTCAGTATTTTCCTCCTGTTGTTTCAGAAGCACCACCCGTTAAGGTGTAAAAGTTGGATAAAAGTTCATAAAACTTAGAATATGTACAGCACCTGGTCTAAAACTCTTCTAAAACTTCAATAAAACTATATACATTTTGGGTGGAGGTTAGCAGCCATTATTCCCGTTGACTCAGAAGTTTCAGTCTTTTGAGATGTACTTTGTAGAAAAAAGTTCTTGACACCTTTTCAATGTTGTTAAGTGACTCAGACAGTCCTGGTACCAGAGGCGTAACACAATCGGGACAAATCAACACTTTCAGGATAGTATCCCAATTCTCAAAAGTACTGCACCATACACTGCCGCCTGACTGTTCCACCACTATCTGCTTCAAACATTCAACACTGGATATGCGGATATCGTGGAAGGCTGGACACCAAGTAACCATATGATAAAGATCCTCTTCTTCAAGACAGCATAGCTGACACGTTGAATCAATAGTCTTCCCGCTGAATAGATATTTATTTGATTGAAGAATGTACACCCCCGTAAGAATTCTAGCCTTGATTACACCCTTTCTGACCTCTGCTTCTGAATCCAAACTGCTCCACACGAGATGAGTGTATCCTATCCGCAATGAACTTGGATAAAGATATTTTAAGGTTTTCTTAGATTTTATATCACTAATGTATACTCTTGTCCAGTATGCCTCAATAGCTTTTTTATAGGTATGTTTCCACTTCAGCTTACTGATACTGGATGTGAAAATTTGACTTATTGTTGGAAGATGATATCTGTCCAGTACTTGCGACACAATGTAGAAAAAACTGTGAGTATTGTCGAAACTGCACGCTAACTGTCTTTGTACTACATCTTGGAGGCACCGATTCTCACTAGTGAGCACAGCATACAACAATCCTAACAGCCTCTTATGCAACTCTGCCTCTATTGGAAGTGCACCAAGCAACATGAAAACTGAAGCGGTGGCTGTACGTTTGGGAAGAGACTGTATCTGTCGAAGAGTATTCAGGTGATATCTTTCTAGCTCCTTAATTTGGGTTTTATTAAGACTTGTAATCTCTAATCCATATAATAACCTAGGTATAACATATGTTCTGTATATAACATAAGAGGTTTTGGGGTTCAATCCGTTGGTTCCATGCAACCCAGTATTAATAAGTGAATAAGATGTCCGTCTAGCCAAGGAAATTCTATCTTTAATGTTCATTTCTGATTCTTTTTTGCCTGCACGAGTTAGTCCCAGATGCACTGTCTTATCAGATAATGTTAACACATTTTCACCCAAAGTCCATTTCAGATCTTCATTACTTGCATTTGATAAGGAGACAACTTCCGTTTTAACTGGATGTATCTGATATCTATTTTGGCCAGAATAACCATCTGCCTCACAAAGCATTAATTGAAGTTCATCTTTAAACTTTGTTAGATATGCCAAATCATCTGCAACAGTAGGACCACCCACATATACTGTTCCAAGACGGAATCCAAGCCTTTTACTTCTTAACAAGTTCAAAAGAGGGTCAATATAAGTTTTATAAAAGTTTGTTGAGAGAATGCCACCCTGTTTGACTCCCTGCTTCACTGGAAAACTGTCACCACACTCACCCCGCCACTTAACCTTTGATGAGATTCCGGTGTAGAGATTCTTGATGATAATCCATATGTCCCTAGAAATGTTAGTTTCCAGGAGCTTGTCCAGGAGAATCGTATGGTGAACAACATCAAAAGCTTTCTGACTATCGAGTGTTGCAAGAAACAATGGATGTCGATTCTGGATTGCTTCTGCTTTAGCTTCGCTGACGAGTAAACCAGCCATGACAGGTGAGAGTCCACTGGTGAATCCAAACTGCTGGTCTGACTGGTTGAGATTCAGTTTACCGAGAATAGAGTACTCGAAAAGCTTCCCAAAAGTAGAAGACACAGTGATGCCTCTATAATTCCCCATAACTTTAGGATCCTTTCCTTTTTTCAATACTGGGGTTATAATACCTGTTTTGAATGAGTCGGGTATGTCTTTAGAAATCAAAATCTGATTAAAAAGCCTAGTTAGCACAGGAACTATAATGGGTTTTGCTGCTTTAAAATGCTCAGAGGACAGACCGTATTCATCCGCTGATTTTCCATTGTTCAGTTTGTCAATTGCAGTGCCAACATCAGCCTCAGAAATAAGTAAATCAGCGTCAAAGTGCTTGTTCTGGGAAAATTCAGCCTCAGCATTGGCACATCGTACATTGCAGAGTTCCAGAAACACATTGTCATAGTTCATATCCTTTGGTGTTGCCAGGTCTTCATAATACTGCGAAAAACAGCTTCTCTGCTGGGCTGGGTCAAAATGCCTTTCATCTTGAACTTGTATACACGTGGCACCAGGTTCCTTACTAGATCTGTTTTGTCTAATTAGCTGGTAAAACTTCTTGGACGTCGGGTTTTCCATTAAGGAGTCATACAATGACCTACGACGCGACACTTCTTGCATACGTTGCTGTTGACGCAGATACTTTTTAGCCAGCTTGTTCTCGGCATGCAGCTCTCCGGTACTGGGTTTGCCCGCGAGCTTCCATCTATTATAGGTTTCCTTTACAATTTCAAGACTTTTGAGAATGTGATTTGATACACGCCGTTTAGGACCCTTAAAGGATAAAGTTTTTGAAGGTACAGATTTCTGGGCAGCAATCTGCAAACATGTAGTTATGCTGTTTACTGTGCTATTGACATTTGTTGAATCAGCTTCATTCAAATTTCTTTGTAGATGTTCAAAAAACATATCAGAGTTGATCTTGTTCCAGGAAAATATTGTCTTAGGAATCAATTTAGTTTTAATCACAGTAGAGTCATTGTTCTTCACCATACAATCAGGCAGTTTCATCTGAGCTTGCACAGGAACATGCGAGGATACATTACATGCGTCTTTCTGTAGGACTGAGTACTTATAAAATAAGTCCAGGGCCGTCGCCGCGTATTAAAAAGTGGTCCGGCGGAGGAAATCATCGAGTGCCGACGGCATGAGAGGGGGGAGAGCATGAGAGGGGGGGCAGAGGGGGGGCTCCCCCTCTCGTTAGGGGATCTCCCCCCGAGAAAATTTTGAATCTATAGCGCTTCTATGTGCGTTTTTTATGGGTTTTTATGCGTTTAGGGCCAGATTTCAGTCACGATTTCCGCTAGAAAAGACATTTCTTGGCGCGTGAGAAAACCGAATGCTAAACAAAATCGTTTTCACATAGTCACGATTTTTTTACTTTTTTTCTTCAGCATATTTCTTAAACATTATGTCAACTATGTTCCTGCAGGTTTTGGCAAATACTTTTAGCACTGATCCTTGGTTGTGAAGGGCGGGTCCAGAGCGGGGGACAGGGGGTCCGGACCCCCCTGAAAATCACAACAATTTAGGGTTTCTAAGCAATACTGGTCCAGATCTCCTGAAAAATCACAAAGCTACAAAGTCAGCATTCAATGTTGGGTCATTATCGGCCCGCCAGCGAAACGCCATTTAAATGGCGTTCCGCTGGCGGGCCGTTTATGGCCCGCCTATAGTGGTATTTTGTTCCTCCCTCCCCTAATCAACTAAAAAAAAGTCAAAGTTGGACCTCCTCTGACATAACTTTCTGGACGCGCACATGGTTGTACTTCAAAGAGTTGTATTTTCGAAAAGATATACATAAGCGTCTTTTCAATTAGTACACCCGTTACTTTAAGGATGCAGAAGGCTTCATCTAGATTTTTGCTGCACAACTTTCCTTGATGAGTTCCCTTGTCGATAGGCATAACGTGAGATCTTCGGCTTTGAACACCGTAATGAAGCCAGGGCCTACTGTCGAACTACGACGGCTGAACCCTTCTCTATTCATGCTTCTTAGAATCGAATGAATGTTGGGGGAACCGAAAAGTCTTGGGCTGAATTGGATCAGGCAGAACTTGTATATCCGTAAGGAATGAATTGTAACAACACATGCCCACGATGCTCGTAACGTTTAAACATATATACTTAGTATTTAGAAGAAGGAAAAAATGTCAATTTGAGGGAAATGAAACTGGCTCATAGAAATTATCTGGGCCTCAATGCGAGAAGACCTGTCTTCGGGGTTTACGACCATGCAAGACTCAAACCAACCTGCTCAGTTACAGAGAGTACATGTAGCTAGAAAGCTGAAATTTTGCGTGTAGCAAGTTTATCAATTATTCTTTCAAGAGGGCGAACAACAAAGGCACTGATCAGACTGCGCGGATGTGTAGGCTGGTCTGCGCCTTTGATCTTCGAATGCAACTACGTCAGATTTTCTCTCGACACGGCCCATAAGTTTGATACCTGTCATTATAATAATTGCATTGTTTCTCAATGTTTTCACACCTTGGTCGGTCTATGGATGACACGCGCGACGAGCGTTATTGATGATTGCATCAATAAATTGAAAATCAGAGGTAAGCGCAAAGAAAAATGAGCCAAAACGAGAAAAAAGGGACACGGCGGAAAGCATACTCGTCCAAAAAAGTGGTCCGGCGCTCGCCGTCCTGCCGGACCGGCGACGACGGCCTTGAAGTCTGGGTCACTGGTTAGAATATAGTCAATCTGTGATGTTACTACTCCATTAAAATGGAAGAATGTTGGCTCAACACAATCAAAAGACCCAGTAGATAAACTGTGCTCTTTCACAAAGTCTTTTAGGATTACATCATGCTTATTATTTCTGGTAGGTAAAAGTGTACCGTTAAGGTCTCCACAAAGTAGTATTTTATGCGTAGATTCAAATCTTCTAATAATATCATGCAACACATCCAGGCACTCCCTATAATAATACTCAGAGTCACTTTTATTAGTTGGCAGATAAACGTTTATTAAGCAAATTTTAAAGCCGACTTCCAGTTGAATAGCCACAATACGCTCATTTCCCACGTCTAAACAAGTGACCTTGTCGGATAGTTTATTTGACCATAATATGGCGACACCAGATTGACCACGAGGAATGTTGTAATTTGTAATAGGATCATTTGAATCATGACATCTAGCAAATGACTTAAAACCAGAAAAATTATTTTGTAACCATTGCTTTTGAAAATCCCACAACCAATGTTCTTGAAGGCACAGAATGTCGTTTTGGGCGCAAAGTTGTTCTAAAAATAGTTTATTTGCTATCACTCCCTCAATATTAACTGTTGTAATTTTCAGAGACGTGTGGAGGTGGTTTCCCAAGTCAGGTCCGCTTCCAGATTCTCCAGGTCCGGTGGAGCTTTTTTCATGCCGGGAATCCGTAAAAAATGAGGTTGACTTTGATTGTTCAAGCTTGATTTCTGTAGAGATTGTACTGTTATTTGATCATTATTTACTGCAGGTATGTTTCCATGTTCCAGAGCTAAAGTCTCCACATGTTCCGGGGGTATTATAACTGTATCCTCTGGGCTAATATTCCGTGAATGATCAGTAGTATCGGAAATCTCTTCGGGAATGGGATGAGCAATATCGGGCGCACCACGGGGCGTCTCAGCTGCACCAGGGGTCGAGGAAGGCGGCACCTCATGCAACCGGAAAGCGGCCGTGCTGCACCCATGCTCCACAGCACCCTCTGCACTATGATCAGAATATTGGAAAGTCCTGCCAGATTGTTTTGGAGCCAAGCTGGTATTATTAGGATGAGGACGTTTTCTTCTTGGATTATTCTGTTTATGAGCAGTTCCGCTTAATGGCCTGACCATATGATTATCAACTTTTCCATCACCAGGGTTCCCTTGGTATGTGGGTCCTGAACTTGGAGGATGTCTCCTTTGAAAGCTTGTAGTACCAATGCCACCAGGTCCATTAGGGGTAGCCTGCACATGGGTCTGCGGGATAACTGGCATCGCTGCTTGGGCGATTGGGTGACCATACACATAGGGCTGAAATGCATTCTGTGGCACGAAATGACCTGGTATATTAGTGGGTAGGTGACATCTACCATAGGGTGTTTGAAGTGGTTGAGCTGGAATCAGCGGAATACACGTTTCTCATGACGTCAGTGTGTATGCGATACGTAGGCGCATGGCGGCTAGTAGTTACCTGTCTTAATATGCTGACAAGCTATTAAAGGGAGAGAACCAGTCTAAGTATAAATTACCCAGAATGCTTTGCGACATAGTTTACACTGGACACGATCAGCTGCCCGAAATTTTCCAAAGAAAGTTAAAAGACGTTTCCTGTCTCTGCTTCCTGCCTTTACCAAGCTGAATTCGATAGAGAAAAAGAAAATAAATCATTAAATTGACCCGCAAGTTCCCTATGATGAAGAAATACAGCATCGTCATCGTGGATTAAATTCATGAAATATTTTGTTTTGATTTGAAAACACAAATTTTCTGGTAAGATTTGTGTGTAGTAGACTACTTAAGAGTTATGTATGTGGACACTTGGCCTGCCTTGCTTTACAAGCAGGCTTTAATGGTGGTGTGTTAGATGTCGGACCCAGGGGCCCAGGTTCGATCTCGAGCAGTGGTAAATTTGGCTAGCATTTATTCGCCTGTTACATTTGACCACGGATGTATACTTTAACTGGATTGGAAACAACAATAGATTGATCAATAATCATTATATGATCTTTGCCGCGTTGAAATCCAGGTAAGTGGCAGGCAATTTCCAATAAAGTGAAGGATCGCTTTAAGAGAAAGAGATGGGCATGTGTATGGGCATTTGTTTCTTCGCCCCTAGCATCTCGGTAAGAAGCGATAAGTCTAAAAGAATATATATTGTTTTGAGGGGAAGTTCCTAGCTACAATTTGATACCAAACACGATGTTGTTACGGTAAAAAATGAAATAATTCCGCGGAAGAAACGCATCTAAGAAATCCATCTTATACGCGTCATGTGATGACACGGATTCTAAGTTTACCCCCCCCCCCCCCCAATATACGTCCGTAGTGATGAGCGCTTATTAGCCAAACATCGCTTGGTAAAACAAATGAAAAGTTTAACTTTTCAACAAAAGAGAACGAATTTTCGATGAGGATTTTTTAAGTAAAAACAACACAAAAAGCACATAAACGTGGGTTGAAGTTCATTCACTATTGCACGGAAAATGAATACAGATACAAATGTATACATTTGTAATATGAATATACCAAACAATCTAATGTTCTCAGAAAAAAAGTACCCAAGAAAAAAGATAATGTGTCAGGCTTTTCTACACTTCGCAGATATGTTTTCATACAACGAAATTAACCCACATAAGCCTACCATCCTTTTTGTGGGACATAGGTAAACAGTGAAGACCCAGATCATACCCAGCAAAACGCCGTATCTGATCAGGGTCTCCACTGTTTGCTTACATTAAGTTCTACATGTATTAAAATTTAAAAAAAAAATGAAAATTGCCACCCAACACCCCTTAAAACGAAATCGTCTGGTCCAATTGAGTGGAGAGGGATATTACCATTTGGCGTAAAGGAGTTGAATAGTGCAATTTAAATAGAAATTCGGTTTCTTTTGTTTAATTCTTTTGACATAAATCTGTTAATTGGCTATCATCGTCAGTTGTTGAGAATACCATTTCCAAAATAAGTTGTTTTGATTGAATGCGATATTTAACACAGTCGAGGAAATAATTACTGCTCACAGGCATCTTACCATTGTTAAACAAACCCCTGTTAAGGAAATGAAATGAAGTGTATCTATGGTTGAAAAGGCATCGTTTATAATTAAATATTTGGTTTTCACGCTTTTGAACTCTGCGATGTGGCTAAATTCCTGGTGTTCATTAGAGGTAATGTTTAGATTTCTGGCATTTCTGCCATTGTGTTATGCGATAAATGAAAGTAACACAATTTTACTACCATCTTATCTGCATGATTTCATTTTGTTTTTGCTAAAAAAATTTAAATTTCATTTCGAAAATATGTGTACTTTATGTATCAAGTGTTAAGTGTATCCAAAGTACTCGCATTAATTTTTTCTTTATAACCGACAATTTCGGTGGTACAGATGTAGTACGAAAAGTTGTAAATTTTATCATTTTGCCTCTTTTTCATATCGTCTCTGCAACCTAAGTTTGCAATATAACGATATTCTACGAAATGCAGACTAAGGACAAATATATTAACGTTCAGGAATTTAAGGAATTATAATCATTTAGCGCTTCACATTGTCATAGTTAAAGTGACAAGTACTTCAGTAAAATTCTAATTTCCACCATTTTCAAGATGGCGGATTGTACACAACGCAATCTGTCCAAAATAACACGAAAAATAACCATTATCTGGTGATTTAATTCCAACATAACTCATTTGAGATATACTTAGAAACATATTCTCGTATATTCCGTAAGAATTTTCTCCACATATATTGAATATTCTCGGTTTTAATATTGTAAACTTTCCTATGGATCATCGCTATGAACAGCCTCTTTGAAAATGGCGGCAGAAAGGTATTTATCTCGGCGTATACCCGATTTACGCGTAGGCAATAATATTGATAAAATTGATAAGAAGCCGGTCCCTTCAATATATACGTCCCTGATTTGACGCCCACAGCTGGGTTCTCACTCAATTTTTTTTTGAAAACAGGAGTCTGGGATTCCCATGTCAAAAATAGGAGTTCCATCCAAAATTTAGGAGTCCCATTTATTAGATAGATTAGTTAACCCACCTCCACTTTTTTTCCCCCAATCATGCAGAGATTCATTTACAATTTTGGGCTCATGAGTCCTGGGACTCGCTGTTTCCAATATCAATCTGTTCTGCAGGATGCCTAGCAGCCTGTCTGAGTTCAATCGCATGTTTGTTGTTGCGCTTTCTGTGTTGTTTCAGCTTTGTTTGTTTCATTTTAAGTCAATGTTAATACATGATGGGGCAGTATTGGCACCAGCATGGATTGCTGGTTTCAATACTGCAACATGATGTATTCTTGTGCTATAATATATATGTGCTTTTGTTTATTTTAGCTTGAATGCCCTAGTTTTATTATTATTTGCCATTTGCTCTTATGTGCTGCATATACTCTCTTAATTGTAAAGTACTCATTTGCTTTTATAATCTTTTAGCTAATGCTTAGTATGTATGAAATCTTAATGCCTTAAGATAGCTAAAATTTTATATGTTTATGTTTCAGATATACATTAATTTATTTCAATCTTTTTTTAGGTTATCCCTTGTAATTATTGTCGAAACATTATCTTATCTTATAATTGTATGTTAACTTATAGACTGTCAAAAGCTCATTAGAGCTTATGTTTCTCTGTTTTACTGTCATGCTGTCTTAAAATAAATTTTCTTATCTTATCTTATCTTATCTTATCTAATGAGTCCCAACTGCAAACTTATGAGTCCAAAACACTATTTTAATGACAAGTCTGCGATACCATTGCAGCGCTGGACCCAGAGGTGTAGTTTACTGGGGGGGGGGGGATTGAGGCACTTTAAGCCGAAGACTTGAACCGAGCGGCGCAAGCCGTGAGCGGGTTGAGGAAGTCCTTGCTTATTGGAGGGGGCCCGGGGGTACTCCCCCCGGGAATTTTTTTAAAATCTATGTCTTTGAGACTGCATTTCAGGCCATTTTGAAGCCCTTTTTTCCATATTCTATAACCTCAGTTTTAAGTAAGGTTAGACACTCGAACCCCCAGCGGGGTACTCCCGATATTTTCACACATACGTAGGCGCAAGCTATTTTTTTTTGGGTTCAAAATTTTGAATTCTGATATTTTTGGGGGTTTTCAGAAAAATGAATATTCTTTTGGGTATGAAGATTTTGTAGATATTTTCGGGGTTTATCACAAAATTGGGCTATATAGGGGTCATTTCTATGCATCTTAGGGTCTTTTCTTAAGGACAAGGTACAGAATCGGCGAATTTTTTTGAAATTCCTGATATATATTTATTTTGGGATGAGTGGTAGATGCTGGGCCCGAGCCTACGCATGGGGAGAAAATGAGAGCCCCCCCCCCCCCCCCCCCCCCGGACTCAAATGCCTTGTACATAACTATTATTTTGCATTTTCTTGTCGTCCTGTTGGAACTTTGTTAAGGTTCCCATGTGTGTGTGTGGGTGGGGGGGGGGGAGTGGAGGGCACAGCAGTTGCAATGCAAGTCTGAGCCAGCCCAATATACAATGGTCAGATAAACAGCAGAGCCCATGTGAGAGGGGTGTGGGGCTTAAAATTTGAAAAAAAAGCAAGAAAAACAATGAAGAAAAAATTGGGCATAGGTTCCCCTGTATTTTGTACCTTTTTCATTCACCCCAACCAAATAACATAGGCCCAGCGCGGCAGCAACCTAGGGCTCTCTTTTAAATTTCTCTGAATCTGGTCGGGGAGGGGGCGGCATAGCTATTACTTATTAGCTCTGCGTCTACTAAACTACATGGGATTTGCAATGGAAGCATCAACGGCTTTTTTGAAGATAAGTGCCCCCCCCCCCCCCCCCCCCCCCCCCACCTACATTTGTACCCCAAATTTCCGAGTTTTTTTTGTTTGGGACAGTGAGGGGGCACAAAAGTTTTTTATCCTCCATGACCAGACTACAGGAGATTTAAAATCCCATCATTTACAAGCCCGGGCCACGCTCACATCCCTGTCTGTGCCTCCACGGCCACCTTTTCTTTCAGCAGAGTTGTTATGAGGGTAATCCGTTATCATATAATTATGCATTACCGTATATATACTCGCAATATCATATAATGCGTGAAAAATATTATATTTTTTTAGGGCACTCACAGCCTCTTCGGGGGGCACGTGCCCCCCAGGCCCCCCCCTTAAATCCGGCACTGCCATTGCATCCTGGGACTCGCTGAAATAAAAACTTATGCGCAAAAGATGCAGGATGCGCAGGTAACAAAATCACTGCCAATGCTAAAAATCTCCCCTTGTAATACTTTTAACAAAGTTATTTTCCTACATACTGTCCCTACTTTTAAAATTTCAAATGCGGATAGAGTTGAAAATTAGTATGTACCAAATATGGGTGTGTTTTTGTCTGTAAGGTACATTTTACCGGTAACCCGTAGTTTTCATCCATTTCGTATCAGAATACAATTGATATTTGAACTGATTTGTGAATCCTTCAAAATTTATGCGTTTCAGAAATCCAGAAACTAGCCATTGTCTCTGCAGGGAAGCATCTTTCAAATACTAACCTGTCTGATTTGAGCATTGAGAGTACACGTGACATATTGTTTATCGATAGCGTCATCAAATCATGTGATTCGCCCGATTGGTTGGTTCATACTTGTTATCAATCCGCTTCATCACGTGTCACTGAAGTCAAATTTTTGACCCAAAAATATTTTAGTGTAGAAAATCTTATCATTGTTTCGCTCGATACTGTAATACCAATCATTGTTATTGTTTAGCTACCAAAGGTTACTGGATGTCTCCATAAACGGATTATTTATAGCCATTCAGTGCTTGTTACTTTTTTAACGTAGTGTTTCGGGTAATGCACACTGTGTATTGATACAAATCCGACTTTTCAGTCGTGATGTGCCTTAGCAGACAGGTCGATTCTTTAGTATTGTGCCTGTGCAAGACAATGAGAAACTAGCTAGCTGCTGGACTGCTTATCAATGTATTATTTTTGCCTCAATACAAACTCCCCAATGTTCAGTTGCGTACACTAACCATGTCTTCCTTAAAGAACACATGTTTTCAAAATAATATGTGCGCAGAGACCACTCTTGGGGAGTTTGCTATCACAGAAAATTGCTGAACTTTATTTTTATTTTTCAGATAGACATGGCGTCTGAGTGTGTGAAAGTCATAGTAAGATGCCGTCCCATGAACGAAAGAGAGTATTCGCTGAAATGTGCATGTTGTCTGCAGATGGACGCTGCTCGTGCACAATGTGTAATAACAAATCCACATGATGTGAAAGCGCCACCAAAACACTTCACATTTGATGGGGCTTATTTCACGGAGTCCACAACAGAAAACATCTACAATGAAATTGCTTATCCTCTTGTAGAGGTAGGTAAATTTAATCCTAAGACCAATGGAATTTTCCATAAAGCTACATACAATGATAGTAGTATGGTCCATTGTATATATTGAGGGGTTGCAGGTTATAATTTTAAAAAAAGTGCTTTCTCTGAAGATCCCTTTTGTTTTAGCAAACAGTGGAGACCCTAATGAAATGCCCCATTATGGGGCATTTCATCTGGGTCTACACCGTTTGCTAAAGTATGCATTTAGGAGTCTCTTGTATACAAAGGGTTAAACCACATACAGTATCAGGTTTGGGTATTTATCATGTAAAATTGTAGGGGTGTGGAAATACCATGCCTGACTTGTCCAATTTTTTTCAGGACAATTAAGTTAAAAGTTTCAGTTTACTTGACAAGTATAAAGAAAGCTATAATGCAATTCTTTTTATATGGGCCCCATAGTGCAGTCGGTAATGAGTCTGACTGCAGATCCAGGGGTCGCGAGTTTGATCCCCGCCCGGTCACATACTTTCATGGGGAATAGATCTTTAAATAATTTCTATGGTCATTCTTCTCCTTCTGCTGATTCAAGAAGGGTTGTTGTCAGTTACAAGTGGAAGTGTGCACAAAGTACTTGTTAACCCCTTAATTATTAGTTAGGCTTGCCAAGAAAAAGTGTGGTTAGATGACCTGACCCTCTCGACATGACCAATGACCATAGCTGTTGACTGAGACATAAAGATTAAGCCCCTCCCCCCCCCCCCCCCCAAAAAAAAAAGCAATTCTGAATTTCATATTGCGTTTTATTATGAGCTCGCTTCTTGTGGAACAGTGTGGACCGAGTCCTGATCTGGATCTAGATGTCACTCGTAATTACGAGCGGACAAGTGGAATTTTTGTCCCCTGTCAAATTTTGCTATTTCCTTTCCCCTCAGAATCCCCTGTATCACGTATATACACCATGTAACATGTATGTGACCAGACTTAGACAAGCCTGTATGTCAGCACAGTCAGGGTTCATACGCGTCAGGGAAATGTCAGGGAAATTTAAATTTTTTCAAGGTCAGGGAATTGTCAGGGAATTTTATGGTGTGTCAGTGAAAAATGAATAGTTGCTAAAATGTCAGGGAAATGTCAGGGAATTTTAAAATTTCCAGCTTTTATCAAATGATTTGAAGCAAAAATATCTAGGACAGTTTTCTATACATTTTGAATACAAGCTAAGTCATTTTGATAGCTTCTAAATTGCTTTAAACATAAGAAGATTGAAGGGTTTGACACCATTTGCCTCCTCAGTTGCCTTTTTAGCTCAGCTGAGCCGAAGGCCCAAGTGAGATATTAGTATAGGAATTGTCTGGCGTCCCTCATTCATCCGTCTCTTTGTCTGTTGACGTTGTCTGTTCATATTTTCAAAGAAGTCTATCTCTAATGTCAGTTGGATAAAAGTGATCGAATTTCATATAGAGCATCATCAGGTAGGGGAAAGGTGGTTTAAGGTTTTGGGGCCGATTGAACTGGAACTCGAGTTGTCATAGATGGCATAGACTTATAATGGGAAAACATCTCTGAAACCATGAGGTCCACAGCTTTTATATTTAGTACATGTATGTAGCAATGTCAAGTGATGCCCTACATTAATCCCGCCAATCAAGCCCCTGGGGTCAAAACTGCCTGGTCACATCCTGTGGATTAATAGCTCCCATAGACTTATGGGAAAAACTTAAAAAAAATTCTTCTCTGAAGCCATATATATATTTACCATGTAGCAATGTCTAGTGGTCACCAACATCAAGCTTCATGCCATGCCCTGTGTATCAGTTACTCCCATAGGCATGTAATGGGTAAAAAACAATGAATCATCTGAAACCACTAGGCCCATAGCTTACATAGTTTGTATGTACATGTAACAATGTCTAGTGGTTCCCTACATAAATTCTGCAAATTTGCCCCTTGGGTGCAAACTGGCCATGCCCCAGTGGATCATTAGCTCTCATAGACATATAAGAGGAAAAACTTTAAAAATCTTCTCATCTATATCCACGAGGGCCACAGCATATATATTTAGTATAAAGTAATGTTTGTTAGTCCCCTACATAAATCATGCCAACCATACCCCCAGAGTCCAAATTGTCCACGCCCTGAGGGGCATTAGCTTCCATCGACTTATAATTTGGAAATTTTTTTTAAAAAATCTTCAGAGTGAAACTATGAAGCCGACAGCTTCTACATTTAATTATTTATTGATGTATAGTGATTCACAATGTAAATCCTGCCAACCATGCCCTTAGGGTTTGAATTGGCTGCCACCACACCTCGTGATGCGCGAGTCATTTGCTCCCATAGACACATGAAAATATAAAAAAAATCTTCTCTGAAATCATGAATCAACAGATCAGTCTGAGTCAGGTGAGCAGTTTAGGCTCATTAAGCCTGTTGTTAGCTCACCTTAGCACTTGATGCTCAAAAAGAGCCAATGTTGGTTGTGTGTTGTTTGTTGTCAACAATTTTTGTATTCAGGGTTTTGTGGAATATTCGCAAAACATTTTCTGTTGTGGCTTTTACAATGCAGCTAATAATTTGTTTTATTTTCTTCTATATACTGGTTGCATTATGGGTGACTGTAGGAGAGGTTTAGAGGTCAACATCCAAATGTTTGAAAGAAGACAGCAGCTTTAACATACAGAAATTTGACAATCTGTATTTATCCTAGCTTAGTACTGTTTCAACCCAGGAATACCCGTCCCTGTTTAACTGAAAGAGCCTCACCGGCATCACTGCCTTGTGGTCCTTGAGCAAGACACATTTATCCTAGCTTAGTACTGGTTCAACCCTGGGGAAGGCCCGTCCCTGTTTAACTGAAAGATTGTTGATGGGACGTAAAGAATCAAATCAAACAAACAAATTAACTGAAAGATTGTTGATGGGTTGTAAAGAATCAAATCAAACAAACAAACAAACAAATTTCTATGTTGAAAACATAGCTATTTACTATAATCATGCTGGAAAGCTTGAAGAGAAACAATGACTCTAAATCGAAATCAAGCTGTAAACTGACGCTATACACAAAGGTTTGAATAAAGCCAAGTTTCACAGGGTGTACGGTTATGTCAGGGAAATTTGGACTTCCGTCAGGGAAAAGTCAGGGAAATGTCAGGGATTTTTGTTTTGTCCATTCTGTATGAACCCTGACAGTCTGGTCAGAGCCTTTTTGCTTGTTCACAGACAGTATGCAGAGCACAGTAGCTCAGTTGGTAGAGCGTAAGGGTTGCTTGTTGGAGACTCACTGGAGTCACTGTGGTGTGTCCTTGAACAAGAAACTTTATTTGCTGTTTGGAACTGGTTCAACGAAGGAAGACCGGAAATCATCCCAACATGACTGAAAAATTGCTGACTGGAACAGAAAGCATCAACACATAAACACAGACAGTATGGAAGTAGATAAGGCCAAATAAAAATACCTGAGTTTAACTTTAGGGTAAGCTGACCCTACCTAAATTTACTGGTGAAACCTTGATTTTTTTTCAGGTTTTCTGGAAAAAAATAGTATGTAATTTGAAAGGTGAAATGCCTTTCAATATGCATAAAATTATATTATTTTCCAATATTTTGTTAATTTTTTGTAGGGTGTAACAGAAGGCTACAATGGAACCATCTTTGCATATGGGCAGACAGGCTGTGGGAAATCATTTACAATGCAGGGAATCACCGACCCACCATCACAGAGAGGAATAATTCCCAGGTAAAATGATTGAAGTGTGACATTTTCAAGACTGTTGTATTTTTAAATTGTAAGAACATATATGAATGTAAACGTCAGTGTTTTGCAAACATCTGATGAGAAAACTACTAAAAATTACTGAGTCAGTGACGTTTCCAAATGTTTTGATTTTTAAAATAGTCAAGAAAAATCTTACTTGTAATTTCAGTTCTCACCACTAAAACACATAACAAAAAATGTTCAAGTTTACCTTCTAATGAAACTTAAATTTGTTTTATTTATCTCCATCAGAATTCAGAGGTCAATTTGAATGTTTACTAGGTGTGCATGTGGTGCACCTTAAGAGCTGTGAGAGTTTGTTCAAAATGGTCGCAATTGTATGGTCAATAGTCTCAGCATGTCTGTGCATGTTATGGCTTTAGCTAAAGGAAGAGTACCATCCATTTTGCAGGCAAATACAGATAGTGTTTCACAAGCACCATTTGAGATAACACATGCAATTTTGGTACTTTTCACATTGGCAAGTAGTCAAGGCTTATAAAATCCTACAACTACTCACAGTCTTTCCAGATGGCGGAATGCAGTGGCTCAGTGGTAGAGTGCTTGACTCAAGATCAAGGGGTTGCGGATTTGAGCCTCTCCGGAGTCATTGTATTGTGTCCCTGAGTAGGGCTGCTGCGAGTATCCGAGTACTCGGATACTCGTGGATCTGAATATAAAATCGAGTATGAATATTTGTCACTGCCGAAATCGTTGGATCGCGATCTTTTTTTTTTTTTTTTTTTTTACCCTTTTTTAACTGAAACAAAAAGTTTTCACAAAATGGTCCATTGAAATTTTTCACTATGACTGCGGTTCTAATTGATAATATCTCTTATTCAAGTACCTTTGTTTCTTTCAGGTTAGTGACATCCTTTTTCGGTAATTAAAATCCTCAAAGTATTCCAAAATCCGCTGATAATATATGTTCAAATCTATTTTGTTTAGGGGCACCTTCATCGGTACATAATAAACAGAGCCAAAAATATCATCAAATGTCAATTATCAAATAAATTTAAAAGGGTTCTTTTTCTTTCTTTGAAGTTTACTTCTTGCCGACAAGATGACAGCTGATTACGCCTACGTGACCCAGGTCATGTTGTCTTTGTGTGAACTACAGGACAAAGGAAAAGGGCCTTATACTGAAATCAGCACACTTCTGTCTGAATATCTGGATATCCAAGTTCAGGAAAATATAAAATCAAATTTCCAAATTGTGTTGCATGCCTTGACAGTCGTGAGTGAAAATGTAGTCTTATCTCCTTTGATAACTAACTGTATACATGTGGTACTTCTGGTTTAACAGAAAGGGCTGATTTACTAAGTAAATAGACCCAACAATAGATGTTTCATAACAGGAGTCTTACTGTTTTTATTAACCATTGACTCGCAGTTCGATCTGTGAATCGTCACTCATGAATCGTGGATCAGATCGGATCGCCACTTACCTAACGATCCACAGCCCTATCCCTGAGCATGACACTTTAATCTCTGCTTTGTATGGGTTAGAGCTTGCAAATGGCAACATTATGTATTTTGCAATAATTGTTTACAAAATTTACCTACCATTTAAACAAACTTCATCAAGTGACCAGCGTTGCGGAAAATGGAAAAATGTCTTTTTTTCCAGAATTTGCTGTATTCTATAAAGTGTCTAACAATAATTGCAATTAGAGTTACGAAGTTCATGCTCAATAAACATGTCTCATTGTCATAAAATGTCCTGATTTTTTATCTAGGTTCCTGCTACTAGCAATATTCTTGCAATTTGATCAGTTATGTTTTGTGGAAACTGAATCTTTTTGTTCTTTAGACTTTGTGTAAACGTTTACTAAATTTGTAAACATGGAAGCTGTTCAACATAGAAAGACCTTAAAAAAA
This sequence comes from Loripinus fragilis, assembly GCA_964019695.1. Lineage (NCBI taxonomy): Eukaryota > Metazoa > Mollusca > Bivalvia > Lucinida > Lucinidae > Loripinus > Loripinus fragilis. The sequence goes on along the minus strand of OZ026519.1, from coordinate 31,714,428 downwards.
GTTGTTGATTGATACGTAGAAAATCAAAACAAACAAACCAAAGTCTTGCCAGAAAAAGCGACATTGATGAAGGCGAAATTTAGGTCTCTATCCACACTTGATAGCTGCATACAATACTTGCTTAGCCTTTTTCATTCTGGATATCTGCAAACAGGTACTTTGGCAAACAGTGTAGACCCAGATAAATATAGCCGCCTTTTATGAAAGCAATCTTCAGGGACATAAATCATCAAAAAATTATCATCATAATCAGATCTTTGATTAACGTGCAGGCGCATTAGCTACATCGGTGGGCCCCTTCAAGGTAGTTGGCTAGCTGCATGCAAAGCAGATCTCACTCCTGTTCTTCAGATGCTCCTTTCTTGAGGGTCAACTGCCGTTAGCTTCCACTCACAGCAGTGCTTCTCCATCAGTTTCTTCCATGTAAATTTAATAGATAATATTTTAGAGATGTCAACCTTGCCCCTTAGAACAAAGAATGGACTCTCCAATACTTATTGCAGACCTCCAGATAAGAGTGTGTATTGGAAAACTATTTTCTTTATTTCTCTTCCAAAACATATGTTGTGGGTACTCATAAGAACCGTCTCAATGAGACGGTTCTTTTGAGCACCCAAAATACATGTTTAAATTGATGGGTGAGAAAATAATTACAATTTTACGCTCATAAAATTTCCTTATCTGGATTAATATGTTTATTGTATCAATATGTTTGGGTAAATCCATCAGAATGAAAAGGGTTAAAGACTTTTTATATGGGAGAATTAACAAACTTTCAATGGCTGACTCATTTCTATTTTTTAAAATCATATTTCAGAGCATTTGATCATGTATTTGAGACAGTCTCCGTTGCAGAAACTACAAAATTTCTTATACATGCCTCTTATTGTGAAATTTACAATGAAGAAATCCGAGACCTCCTGGGAAAAGACGTAAAAGAAAAACTTGATTTACATGAGCATCCAGAGAGGGGAGTCTATGTTAATGGTAGGTTTTCAAGGGGGAAAAGCAAAATTTGTTGACTTAGGTCAAATAAAAAATGAATTGTTTCTCAGACACCGCAGCATCTGTTTTAAAAGTCCTGCATTACTTTTTTTTTATTGCTTATTGCTTTCTAAAAATAAAAATTAATAAAATACGCACTTCCAGTTTCATAACATCATTATTGGTACCGACCATGCTGTTCTACTTGGACGTTGTGGTCCATTGCGAGTAAGGTTGGGTTCTTTATTTATTCTCGTCTCCATTTCCTGTTGTTTGCTATCTATATTTTGTTAGTTATTGAGCCCAAACAGTGTCAGTTTTATGCATGGGTGATTAATTCATATCTACTTTACGTGCAGAGGCTTTCACTATCAAGTTTTATGGCCTGACTTTAATAATATCCATTGAAATAACCGTCAAAGCACAACTTCTAAAATAATTGTTCTGAGTTTCAAAAAAAAATGCTGCCGCATCTGTTTTAAAAAAATGGCCTGAAAAACAATTCAATTATTTTTTTGCCTTATAGGGATAGAATTTAAATTTTTTAAATAACTGCTTGCTTGAATAGCAAATACTGTAAATTCAGATATTTTCACAAGCATCTTTTTGGGCGAATTGTGTCGAAAGACATGTTTAATTGCGACAGTAAAAAGTTACAACAAGGCATGATTAACCATTTTGTGAGTGTTTTGTTTTCACAAAAATCCCTGCGGAATCTTGCAAAAATAAAACCCTCACCTAAATTTCCGAATTTACATACTTACAAAGTACTGTTTTATCACATATACTAAAGGTACTGGTGTTGGTCAACTTTTTTTGCCAGTGCAAATGAACTCTTTTTTTGTAGTGTTCAGTAATATCTCAAATTAAAAAAAAATGAATAAATTTGAATATGATTATCTATATTGCATAGATTGTTTGTCAAAATATTTTTCTTTTTTCTTGACATGTGGACCCACATGTCAGCCAGCTTCTTCAGATTTCAATGGCAGTTTTTTTGAAATTCTTCAAACAACATCTCCCTAACAATTTATCAGATTGAACCGAAATTAGATGGGAGGCATTGTGGTAACACCAAGATTCAGAATTGCTCAAATTGTTCCAGTTTAGTTAAGAGTGCATAACAGAAAAATAATTTTCTTATTTCTCATCCAAAACATATGTTGTGGGTACTCAAAAAAACCGTCTCACTGAGACGGTTCTTTTGAGCACCCAAAACATATGCTAAAAAATATGGGTAAGAAAATATTTTTAATTTTACGCTGAAACTTTTTGTTTATCTAAACCTATGAATATCCAAGATGGCCTCATTCCATTCTAATATCCAAGATGGCCACCATATCAGTCATCTTGAAATCTTCAAACAACATCTCCTAAACCATATTAGGATTGAATTGAATCAACCAATCGAGCGAATCGCATGACTTTGTGACAAGTTTAGTAAACAAGTATGTCACAGGTACCCACATGCTCAAAATCAGAAAGGTCAGTATATGAGATGCATGCTACTTATCGGGAGATAATGTAAAATGTTTCATTCAGATATCCAAGATGGCCACCATGCAGTCATTTTATAATTACTGGTATTTAAACAAAATCTCTTCAAGAACCATACGTGTGAGTGTGCTGAAGCTTATTTGGAATCAACAAGGCAACATGCGGATTCAGAATTGCTGAAATCCTTACATTCTGGTATCCTTGATCATTGCCACACTGACAGTCTTAGCATTCGTTGCCACACTGACAGTCTTAGCATTTGTCAAATAGTCTCCTTCCAAAATGTTAACAAGATTGTATTGAAACATTAACTCGTATAAGCTAGCGTCCTTTTTGTAGGAGATAGGCAAACAATGCAGACCCAGATCAGACACAGCAGAATGTGCCATCTGATCAGGTTCTGCACTGTTTGCTTGCAGAATGTACTTTTAAAATTAGAATGAAATTGGAACTTACTACCCAACAACCCTTAAATTCGAAATGGATTCGTTCAATTGATAAAGGTGGGAAATTTCATTAGACATAAATGGGTTAAGTGGGCAGCAGAGAAACAATCAGAGAGTTCGGAATTGCTAAATGTTCTGATAGCCAAGATGCCCACTACATCTCATGATCATTCTCATCAAGGTGAGTGATTCTGACCAAACCTGGCCCCAAGGTTATAAAACGTTTTTCATACTCAAATCAACTGAGCGTGAAATAAATCCTGCTCATAAATATTAAAATGCCAACAATTGTAGCAGGATAAATACTACATCTTATACATTAAAAGCAAGAAATGCCAATATTTTTTAGCATTTTCGTTTTTATGAGCAGTTGAAATTCTATGCTCAGTTGAGTTGAGAATGGAAAAAGTTCTATAACCTCGGGTCTGGCCTCTAGTTTTCAAATTTTATCCAAAATATCAAGATAAAGATCTACAGGTTTTTTGTACAGTAAAACCTGTCTTAAGCGGCCACTCAAAATTGACAAAACAAAGGTCTTAAAGAATGCAGTTTGAAAGTATTGAAGAATGCTCGAAGGAGAGCATTCTGCAATACTTTCGACCTGCGTTATGCGATAATCGGTTTCTATACCAATGTTGGTATTCTTTTGTGTGGCCGCTCTAGACTGCTTTTCCCGTATTTATAAATGTAATTATTTGTTATAGGATTATCTCAACATCCTGTACACAATGTGGTAGAATGTGAGAAGATCATGCAGAAAGGTTGGAAGAATCGGGCAACTGGAGCAACACTCATGAATGCTGACTCATCTAGAAGCCACTCCATCTTCACAATCAACCTGGAGATGATGTCAGCTGACGATGAGGGAGAGGAACACATACGAGCCGGAAAGTTGAACCTCGTCGATTTAGCTGGCAGTGAGAGGCAAGCAAAAACAGGTAAGCACTCGTGCGTGGATCCGGAAACTTTTGTCAGAGGGGGTCCAAATTTGACATTTTTGTTTTTTTTAGTTGGTGAGGGGAGGTAGGATCTAACACTATAAGGGAGCATCATTGGCCCACCAGCGAAACGCCATTAAAATGGCGTTTTGCTGGTGTGTTGATGATGGCCCAACATTGAATGCTGGCTTGGAAGCTTTGCGATTTTTCAGGGGATCCAGACCAGTATTGCTAAGAAACCCTATATTTTTTTTATTTTTCAAGGGGTTCGGGACCCCCTGTCCCCCCCTCTGGATCCGCGCATGGCACTCCGCCTTGAAGTAAACAATCATATTCCTAAAAATTATAAGACAGGATGTGCTTATTTTTGTAATTTTAAAATTGGTTATCAGCCTTAGAATGTAGCTATGTACCCCTACTAAAATGCATGAGGGAGTTTATTTTGGTGCTGGTCAAGCAGTCGGTGGTTTTCAACTAAATTAGTTTGGATATTTCATTATGGCATGATGAAGAGTTGGATTTGGGTAGGAAAGCACCTGTTTTCTCTAAAAATAAGTTATATGTAATGTGACCCCTTAATATATATAGTGGACCATCTTGACTAAACTGTTAAATAGTATCAAACTTAATGGAAAAAACCATTGATCTAAAAAGGGTTAATAAGCAGCTAAAATATTAACCACTTACACCTTTTTTTGAGCTAACAAAGTTTTTTAACATACTTGTCCTGTGTTGTTTTGTGCCAGAAAGTCCAACAAAAATTATAAGTGTATTTCAGGTTACATGAAACTTTAAATTGGGAATGGTTGTGGTAGGCAGGAAAATATTTTAATTTCTTAAAAAGATTTTACATATATTGGAAGATGGGGAAACAATATGGCCAAATTGGAAATTCCCCTAACATGTTTAAAAAATTAGGGTCAGGGCAAAAAATTAGGCACAGTTGGGTAACTGGAAACACACATTTTTTAGGCGTATGTACATGAACATTTTTCAGGGGCTACTGGAGCTCGTCTCAAGGAGGCAACCAAGATCAACTTGTCACTGTCGGCCCTGGGAAACGTCATCTCTGCACTAGTTGATGGAAAGTCAACACATATACCATACAGAGATTCAAAGCTGACTCGTTTGCTCCAGGATTCTCTGGGTGGTAACACCAAGACTTTAATGGTGGCTTGTTTATCACCGGCAGATAACAACTATGATGAAACATTGAGTACTCTTAGATATGCAAACAGGTAGCTTTATTAACCCTTAAAGCAACACCTATAATTTGCAGCAGGCGACAATTCAAAATTTTGTCACTTTTCAAAAAATAACAAATAAGGCATGATATTTCATGAGAATCGTCTGCTGGCAGACGATTCTCATGTAATATCATGTCTAATTTTTTTTTAAATTAGGAAAGATTTCGCAAAATTTGTCATCTGCTGCAGTCGTGGTTGGCGCTTTAAGGATTAATTTTCTTTCCTTGCTTACAATACAAAAAAAGGGACATGATTCCCCAGTGAAGACTAGACCAGACTGGGCATACACCCAATCTGAGCCAATGTCCTAGCTGTCTTCTTGAAGAGTAAGTCCTTAGCCAGCAAAGATTCCGGTCAGACAGGGTTGATTGCTATTGCCTGGGCTAATCTGAGGTTTAATGTATCACCCAGTACATTTTCTTGGCAGTGTCAAGCTCTAACTCATATATTATTCATAGATCTAGATAAACACCATTTTTAAGCACATTTTTTAAGCTTAAGATTGTGAATAATTTCTTGCCCGTCAGTTTTAACATTTGTTTTGGGTGCTCTAAAGAACTTTTGAGTACCCACAGCATATGGTTTGGCTTAGAAATAAGAAAATATTTTTTTAGTTGCACATTCTTATCTAGAGGTCTGTACAATTGGTATAAAGTTAAGTTAATTAACAAAAAATAGGTTAAAATTTCACCCAAGGTTTCTAAGTCACTAAATCAAGCACCATTATAAATTTAATGACAGCAAATGTAAAATTTTGACCCTACAATAATATGCAGTTATTCTTAAACAACAGATTCAACATTAATTTAATGCATAGGTATGGCTTCCACGTTTACACGTGTGAATGGAAGCGTTTCGTGTTTATGCAATAAACGTTTACAAAAATGACCTACCGTTTAAACGAATTTTAGCACGTGACAACCTTCATGGTTTATTAATAGCATCTTCTAATGAAAAATAGTGTTTTTTTTGTTTTTTTTTCAGTTGATAAAGTTTCTGACAATAATTAATTAATAAAATTAGAACTACGGTGGACATGCTCAGTGGACGCAGTGACCGATGTCCGTTGTGATGAAAATGTCCTGAATCTCACTGTGCTAGGCATATTCATCAGATACATGTATAATGCACACCTTATGTCCTTAATATTAGGTGGACACGCACGTGAAAGCATATGGCTTCAAACTGTGTTGTCGTTTTTCACTTCCCATCGGTGTGTGTATTGATGTCAATTTCAGCTGCCTACTTGACGATTGGCAGTTACATCTCGCGTGTGTCAACCAATTACACATTTGCTATTGTTTATAAGAGAACACACACTAAAGAAATGTCGGTTATCGATGAGCCTGCGCATGTTGCAGTCAGGTTGCAATTACTTGAAATGAGTAATATCACAACACCTAACCAAACAATCTCGAATGTTTGCACAAGATACAATATTTTAAGAGCTCTTTTTTAGGAAAAGTATTGGCGATTTTTACCGATATGCGACAATGAAAAAATTCAGTACGGTAATTGCGTATAAACTGAATCGTTTCGATTTCTAGAATTTGTGTAAACGTTTGCAAAATTTCGTAAACATGGATGCCCTATGCATAGGTTTTACAGAGGAATCCCTGATTAATATTGACCAGAAGTTCATTGTTGTGGGGACAATATCTTGCCTAATGTGCAAGTGTGTGATAAATATATGCAAGCACAAAATGTTGTACTTCGGATGTAGACCACTAAATACAGCTCAGGGGAGTTTGGGCATCCAGTTTTTGAATGTGATAATTTTGGCAGATAGCATGTAGGGCTGGGATGATTAATCAATATATCAGTTAATTGGTAGATATACAATAGGAAACGATTATCGATATGAAGATTCAAAAATTGGTAACTTTCAATTGATATTATGTTTGTTTATTCAATTAAGATTAAAGTGTAATTGTCTTGTATGATGTTTTGTTTAAATTGCTGTAACAAAGTAATTAAAATGTTGTACTTTACAGGCTATACTCAACAACTGATTGTTAGAAAAATTAAACTTGTGGTTCTCTGGTTCAAAGTAGCTCAAAATTATAAAATGTTCGTCAGACAAACAATCTAGTTTGCAAGGGTTTTTTCTCTGCAGTAAATTTGGGTTTAGAACTTCAATTTTACCGACAATTTACAGTGGGTCTTATTTTATACAAAGATGTTAGTGTCATGCATACTCGAATTCCTTGTGTATGATTTCACACAACGTGACAACATGAATGGCGAACGATGAGCTTAATTGCCGACTTTTCCAATTAGCAAGTCAGTTTTCTACCAACAGAGTGGATGAAGATTTGTTTTGAGCAAAGGTGCCAACTTTTGATTGAAACCTATTGTCTTTTGAATATATAACATGTACTACTAAGTATTGCGTAGCAAAATAATGGGGAAATGAATGTCTCTGACTATACAAAAGTTGACAAAACATTCTGAGACATTCTTTCAAATTTGAGCGATTAATAATCGGTTATGAATTGAAATTCAAGGATCAATTATCTATAAGCATTTTTGCATCGATTAGCCAGTCCTAGTAGCAAGTAACGAAATTCACAGGACTAGTAGCAAAACCTAGAGGCTAAAAATAGTCATCCTTACACAGAGCCTAGTTGTTAAGAATTTTGACCAAACAAATTTCCCTGAGGTCAAACATAATGATAATGCCTTTGGCTTTATGGAATTGTAACAGAAGCAGTATTTTAATACTAAAATGCTGGATAATTTTATGTTCTACACTCCTCCATAATTTTTATTGTGTGCCAATTTTTAGCAAGTATTTATAAGCAGAGTGGAAAATAGTGTGGATCCTGAGAAGCTGGCTTCTGAGAAGCCAGCGGATCTGGATCTACACTGTTTTTAAAACAAGATTCTCTAATTCAGGTTTAGCATGGTAACTAAGGGTTAATGGAAATTGACTAGTTCATCTGAGAAGCCAACTTTTACTAAAAAGCCTTCAATGCTCACACACACACACATGGAGTATTAAAATGGATGAAAACTCATCCCGAAAACTAAGCATGTAGCCCCACTAGATAGCAGTACATGCATCAATAAGTGGTCAGTATCATTATCTGTAAGGCACACAGTGGCTCTGTTGGTAGAGTGTTAGTTTGGGGATCGAGGGAATGCTAGCTTGAGACTCACTGGAGTGTGACTGTAGGTCCTTGAGCAAGACACTTTATTCTGCTTAGTACTGGTTCGACCCAGGAAGACAGGAAATCATCCCGACACTACTGAAAATCGTTGACTGGAACGTAAAGCATCAATATAAAGAAAACTAAACCATTAAAATCTGATGGGCTTGTCCATCTGTATCTTCAGAGCTAAGAACATCAAGAACAAGCCTAAGATCAATGAGGATCCTAAAGATGCCTTATTAAGACAGTACCAGGAAGAGATTCAGAAACTCAAGGCCATGTTGATGGGACAACTACCTATCCCAGAGGGAGGCTTCTCAGGTAAGATATTGGAGTGCCTTGTACCCAGGAGTCCTTAGTTCAATCCCTATCTTTTTCAGTCCACGGGATGAGACTTTTAAAGCTGCACATGCATGTCTAATACCCCCGCATATGTTAGTACCGAAAACAAGTGACCTGGCTAATTTATCTTGAATATTCAGACATCTTGCATAGTTCAATGTAAACAAAGTATCTTGCCTTCAAAGTCCAGTCCATAGGATTACAGTGCAGTCCCTTTAAAACACTTCTCGTTATAAGAAGATTTGGATAAAACATGTCATGTTGTGGCTTCAAAATTTTTTATCCATGAAATTCCACAAAGGAATTATAGGAAAACAACCATGACCAAAATGTATATAACATGGTCCATTCCTATGGACCCATAATGTAGCGTCACATAAGATAGGGACTGTACTGTATCCAATTCTATGGACGGCCATATTGAGGTCCAGAATTTGAATGCCGGATTTCCTCACTTTTGATGATTCAAGTAGAGCAGTTGTCAGGTTCTGGCAACAGTTTGAATGAATTCACTAAGTACAGGTAATTTTGTAATGGGAAGTCTGTCATCGATCACTATGATATGATTGAAACTTGACGTTGTTGATATTAATCCTTTTTTGTCCTAAAAAGTTGTCTGCTTTAACCTCTGCTGTATATGTTTAAGTGCACTTCAGACAAGATTTTATCATGGAAGCAATCACTATGAACCCTGATCAGACTGCTCCTAAAAAGCAGTCTGTTCTTGATCCATACTGTTGACATTATAGGCTATCTAAGAAGATATGCACAACTTGAGTTGTGACTGGCATCAAAGGGAAAACATAAAACAAGAACAAACCAAAAGTACATATTTAACCTCACTGGATAGCTGTGCATGCAAGTTTAAGCTTAGGGAGCACAGTGGCTCAGTTTTAGAGTGCTTGGCTCGAGACCGAAGGGCCGCAGGTTTGAGCCTCACCGGTGTCACTGTGTTGTGACCTTGAGCAAGACACATTTATCCTTGCTTAGTACCGGTTCAACCCAGGAAGACCAATCCTGACATAACTGAAAAATTGTAGACTGGGACGTAAAGAATCAAATCAAACAAAGCAAGTTTAAGCTTACGATACTTCTTTACACACATGGGATGATGGGACAAGCACTGTTTTGTTATGGGTTGACCTAAATTGAAGATGCGATTATATTACAGATATTGGGTCAGTGTCGTTGGAAGCCCCTGGACATAAGTCTGAGAACGAGATTGCTAGAGAAGAACTAGAGTTAGAGAAACAAAGAATTAGAGAGGTAATGAACTGGTTCATTATAGCCGCAGAAAATATACCTTTTACAAACAAAATATGGTGAAAGTTTTCTGATTTTTATCATATGATGAGAAATGGGAGTGAAATATTGCCATTTATTAAATTGATAAACCACTAGTGGATTACAGATTTTGTAACATAATGTAATTACATACATTTTAACGTTGCGTAAAAGATGTCAAAATCTTGCGTTTTCATGTCAAAAATGTGTTTTTAAAGTAATTTTTATGTCCTATGATAAATAGAATCTAACTTTTGTGCTCCTGTATTATTAATTTATCAAACTTGTTGCGAAAAAGAGATAAAATGCCCTGCAAGCCTTGCATTTTTTCTCTATTTCACAACTTGTTTGATAAATTCATTAAAACATGATCACTCATGTAAAATCCTCTATTTATATATTATAACATTTGTTGTAGTACTGTTTAGAAGGTTCTCGGTAGGAAGCTTGCAAAGTGTTCACACAACAATTGCCAGGTCTTGGAAAATGAGAATACTGTCAATGTGGATCTACTGTTGTCTGAAGATTTTCTTCATTTTTTTTAAAATACAGACTGCTGCTATCAATTTAGATGATTTAGCATACATATTTAATCAGTTTTCTTTGTATGCTTGGTAATTTTGCATGCTTTTTGTCCTCTGCTGACTTTTTTCAAAATTAATGTGTTCAAAAAATTCTTTTAGAAGTATCATCAGTGTGTCAAACAGTTTGGATCCATTTCTATTTGTGGATCATAATATGGGTTCAAATGGTTTGTAAAGGTGATCAGTGAACAGCACCAGCAAGCAAAGTGAACCAGGCTTTAATCTCTATATCACCACAAGGTTTCTTGTTTCTTCATTTGAAAACAACTTGTAAGCACTTCAAAAAATACTTTTTATTTACAAGCAAAACAAAAATTGAATTTAGCCAAACACATTAAGGGGAGTGCAGTGGCTCAAAGGTAGAGTTCTTGACATGAGATCTAGAGGTTACTAGTTTGAGCCTCAATGGAGGCACTGTGTTGTCTGCTTGAGTAAGGCTCTTTATTATCACTGCTTAGTACATGCCCAAATGTACCAACATGACTGAAAAATTGCAGTCTGGGTTGTTAAGCATCAACCTAAACAAACAAAAGTGTCTTTCAAGCCTCACCATGCAAATATAGGTAGGTCAGGTTATGTAGCCTAAGTTAAATACAGGGGCTAGGAGCATTAATTATTTGATAATACTTATATTGTAAAATGCATGCTTGTCATACATATGTGGATAAAGAGCTGCATTTTCTTTGTCAATGTTGTCAAATATCCTTAAAATGAATCTGTATTGCAAAAAGCACTCTGTGTTTACTCAGAATTAACCTTTAAGATACAGATTTTACCGGATCACTAGGTATAAATTGGAAATCCCTTTGCAGATTGGAAATCCCTAAATGGTTACTTTTGCAAACACTGCATACCCACATGAAATGCCGCATTTCATCAGTACAGGTCTGCTCTGTTTGCTTAGACGAGATCAATCTTCAGAGAAAGAAATTCATTATATTTTTGGAAATTATAACCTGTGGCCCCTCGATATATAAAATAGACGATCTTGACTTAATTGTATGTAGTTTTATGGAATATTCCATTAATCTGAAAAGGGTTAATGCAAATTCTACAGGAGTATGACAACAAACTCAAGGATATGGAACAGCAGTACGAGGAAGAGAAAGTGAGTAAAAATAAATTACAAGAAGACATGACCAAACTGCGAGCCTTTTATGATGAAAAACTTAACAATGTTGACGGTGAACTGAAAAAGATTCCCTCCACTGCAGAAGGTATTATAAAACATTTTTATGCCAATTTTTTTCCTCATCGTGTGCATGGACTTAGATAAGACACTGTTTCATCCATATACGGTGATATTTCCAAATTTGGTGATTTTTTCAAATTTGGTGATCTTTATATTATTTGTCCAGGCCTCCAGTAAAACAAGTATTTGGGGCCTAAAATCATTAATATTTTCTTAATACTCAGTTAAAACATTTGTTTTGGGTGCTCAAAAGAACCGTCTCATTGAGACAGTTCTTTTGAGTACCCACAACATATGTTTTGGTTGAGAAATAAGAAAATTAATTTTTGATTACACACTCTTATCTGGTGGCCTGTTTGTCTATGAAATAGTTGTTGTTGATACTCATTTGGAAGTGTCTCAGTGAGATGCTTCCAATGAGTAGCAACAACAAATATTTCCTTGGAGAAATAAGAAAAAAAGTACAGTGCAATCCCTTTATAATGTTATATTTTGGGTCCATGGAAATAGACCCTAATCCTGTTATAAAGGGACATTTTTTTATCATGTTATATAGGGAAATTTTACACTTTCATGATCATTTTTCTGTAATGCCTTTGTAAAATTCCATAGTAAAAAAAAATGGAATCACAACATGACTGTTACATCCAAATCCGTGTCGTATAAGGATGTGTTTATGAAGGTTACACCAGGCCCCCAGATAAGAGTGCGTAACAGAAAATTATTTTTCTTATTTCTCAACCAAAACATATATGTTGTGGGTACTCAAAAGAACCATCTCATTGAGACGGTCCTTTTGAGCACCCAAAACACATGTTAAAACTGATGGGTAAGAAAACAATCACAGTTTTATGCTGCAAAAAGTTGCTTAACTGGCCCTATGGTAGCACACTGTACTCTGGATGTGTGTCTTATCTAGGGTTGTGGTGTGATTTGATGTATTCCTCATTTCCAGCTTTCATCCCATATATGATATATGATGTATATGAGCCATGTCAACAATCTGCATACAGAATTGCTCAAGCTAATCCATTTCAATTTGAAATCAGCAACGCAAAGACCAATGTTTGGGCTGAACGTGGCTCAAACTCTAGGGATTAGCACAGTTTATTTCTTGGCGCTGTCCAAGGTTGTAATAATCCCTGCACTTTAGGGCTTTTTTCGGAATATTTGAGGTTTTAAAACATTGATATCACTCAAATCTGAGTAAAAAACAATTTTGTAAGACAGAGCTCATTTGTATATATAAATGCACTCTTACTCTTTTCTTGATGAAGCAATCACCGTGTTGTATATTATAGTTGTTTCTTACAAAAACCCACACCATATTTTCTACTTATTGTACCAATTTTAATAGTGCTCCAACCCTATTTCCTTCCATAATGCTGATTGTTTGATCACCATAGCTATGAGCCACAGTGCAAAAACGCATGGGTGAAAGTTTTCAGGATTATTTCTGAATTCAGGATTTTCAGTCTGACTTTTCACAGATAGTCAGCCTCAAAATCCTGAATTTGGGAGATTATAATAGCTTCTCTGATTTATTTTGGTCTGTCTGAAGACAATTGACCATTTAAACTTGAAATTATGAATAGTTAGTGGGCATACTGTAAGTTTTAAGATTGGAGTTTTGAAAGTTCAAGATTTTGGAAATTACGAACTTTCACCCATGAAAATGTCATTTGAAACATATGGGGTTAATGTGCATATGCTTTTAGGGCCAGGGTCCATTCATGCTTGAAAAATTCTTTAATATAGATAGCTTTCTTGAAAAGTCCTTGAAAATGAATTCTGCCTTGAAAAGTACTTGAAAATACTATATGGCCTTGAAAAAACCTTGAAATTTACTATTTTCTGTAAGAATTAACACTGCTTAAAGTGACCTAAATCACTGTAAGATTGCTGTGTCTTTATTTGCACAGCAATATTTATGCTAATTTTCATGATCTGAGTCTAGCATTTCGAAAGAAGAATTTTAATGTGTAAATCAGTATTTTTTCATAAACATGTAGTCCTTGAAAATAGTAGGAGAGCCTATAGATGTCTTTGAATTTTACAACACTTGCCTGTATGAACCCTGAGGGCTGATGAAGGCTCACCTCTTTTGCTAGCTTAGAGTACATTTTATGAAGTTATTGTTGCGAATGGGGGACACTATTTGGAGTATGCAGTTTATGAGGTTAATTTTAGCCTTTGGAGTTCGCAAATCCTTTTCTAAGGGACATTTAATTGTGTTGTGGCCAATATATCTAACCATTTTGTGAAATGTGCTGTTTGAGTGCAGTCATTGCAGACTGATCAGAATTACTGAAGTATTTTATTTGGTTTTACTGCCTTTGCTTGTAATGTGTAAATCACTAATTCATTTTAGAAATGTGCCAGACATTTCTGTAAAGTTTTCAAGTCTGTTTTAAGCATACCAAGACATTTCTGAGCAATATAAGTAATTGACAATTAATTTAATTATCTTATATCATGACTTGTGCTGGTCGACTTGATAGAAATTAAAAATTGCACTGTTGGTGTTCAGACTCTAACAAACCAAAGTAGTACATAGAAAAGCATGTTTTGACCCTTTATTAAATATACACTTTTAAAAGTCTTTAATATTTTAAAAATACCCACCCTGTTTAATAAACTTTTTCTCTTTTTCAATAGATATATCCTAGTTGTTTCCCTGAGTCTTGTAGTCTTTTCTATATCATTAAATGCTCATTTGAATGACATTGACCTTTTTTCATCCTCATGAATTACAGTCATGCATTTCTTTAAATATTCTGCCTATATGCAGCTTAAGCAAATAATGTTGACACTGATCAAACTGCTCCTTTAGGAGCAGTTTGATCAGTGTCTATATTATTTGTCACTCCCTTCAGTCCCCTGTTGAAATTAGATTTATTAATGAAGCTAAAGGTAATAAACTTTTCTTAGAATAAAACCAACTTGGATGTTCAGTTGAATGACAAAAGAAAATCCTTTAATATTCTTTAAATAGATAATATGTTTTTGCTTATAGTTTATCATCCTATTTATAGATCGTATATTTATATTTATGTCAGATAAACCAATCAATGATAGTGAGCAAATGAGAATGATGGCATTTCGCCAGTTTATGGAGAATTTCAAGCCTCGTTCTAAAGGTGACATATTAGGATGGTCCCAGACCTAAATCAGTGATAGCAGAACCACAAGTGATTCTTATAAACTTAAGAAACATAAAGCCTGACAAACAGTTATTTAGCAAAATACAACTGAACATGTTTTCTTTTTGTCAATAAACAGTTTTCAAAGCAAAAAAAATTGCACCATGAATACTCTTAATTTATGGTTATATTAATGATATCAAGCAAATTTGCAGATTAGCCTGTGCATCCATCAATTCTTATAATGCCATATGGAATCAAGACTAGTTAGACATGCTGCATTTCAATTTTCAAGATTTTAGCAATTCAAGAGGTAGGTTTGAACATCACTTGGTCTCAGGTCGAGTAGATAGGCTCTCTCTTAGCATGGTGCACATGATATATATGCAGAGTTTGCCCTCAGTAATGAAGTTTAAGAGTCTGGGACTCCCTTTTCCTTCCATTAAGGATTTCAAAGCATTAATCATGGCCCCTCTTTTGATTCTTGCATCAAAATGAATCTAAAAAAAGAAAGAGAAAAAATTTAAAAAGCTCGCTAACAAAAGCTACTCATTGTAGTTAATAAAATTCCATCTTTTATCAGGTATTTTGTATGATAGTACATCACAAAAATTAAGCTAAAATGCTTTGCACAAAGTGCCCCTGATTTAAATGCTTTTAATTAAGATTTTATACCAGGCTGTGTAGTGCAGTCTGTAACTTGTCAGATTGCAGATACGTGTCTGACTGCAGATCCAGGGGCCACAAGTTTGATCCCGGCCCGGTCCCATACTTTCGTAGAGATTGATCATGAAATAATTTCTACGGCCATTCTTCTCCCTTCCGCTGATTTAAGAAGATGTTTTGTCAGTTCCAAGAGAAAGTATGTGCACAAAGTACTGGATATAGTCAAGCTTGCCCAGGAAACAGTGTAGTTAGGTGAACTGACCGTCCCGACATGACCATAGCTATTGACTGGGATGCAAAGCAACAAACCAAACCAAAAAACTAGATTTTATATGTCCTGTGTGGTGCCACATTATTCACAGATATTTTCCTAGGAGTCCCTGACAGGTGTTTTGGGAGACAAGAACTCAATATTGCTGGTAAAGGAAAAACCTAGACATGTATCATTGGTGGTTTCTGTTGGTGAACTGATGTCTGGACCATGTCATAGAAACAGTATAGTTGCTATGTCTATAATATCTAAACAGCTAGAACATGTATAATATTTTTTTTTATATTTTTATTTGTTATATTGCATCATTTCTTAGTCCTTGCATTCTTCTATAATCAAGAGGCTAGAAAGGAATCAGTTATGAGGGTGTCAATGGGGTTTACTGATTAGTGAACTTTGGTCCTAATTTTTACCGTTTAGAGAAATTTTGAAGGTTAATTTTAATGGTTAGCAAATTGAGCATTGCAAAATTTTACTGATTACTAAAAATTTGCCCTTAAATTTTACTGATTTCTGTTTTTTTAGCCCAAATTTTGCTGCTCACTGATTTCAGAGGTACCCCATTGAGACCCTCAGTTATAGATTATCATGTTATATGGTGTATGGAAAATGTTCAAAAATTTTGTACTAATTAGTAAATAAATGAATATTTAGACATATAGATCCTAAAAGGAAGCACCAAAGCTCAGTAAGTAGAGTTAAAGACTGGTGACCAAGTATTTGATGGGTTAGAATTCAAATAGCAGCTTGGTGCTGTGTCATAGAGCAAATAACTCAACTTTATCTTCATGGCTAAGTACTGGTTCAACCCAGGAAAATGTAGTGACATGACTGAAAAATTGTTGACTGGGACCTAAAGCATCATCTAAAAGAAACAAGATAAAAGAAAAAACAAACAGTGTAAATTCAGGTTCGACCACTCCTGAAGGAGCATGCTGATGATCAGCATGGGTGAAAGTTTCAGGATTAATCCTGAATTCAGGATTTTGATGCTGAATTAGGGAGATTAAAATACCTTCTCTGATTAATTTTCAGATTATCTAAACACAATTAACCATTCAAACATGAATTAAGTAATTTTTGTAGGTATCCTTCAAGTTTGAAAATTTGAATTTCTGAAGTTCAGGATTTAAGAAATTTGAACTTTCACCCATGGATCAGTGTTTTTTATTATTTGTCATTCAATTATCAAAAGTCCAGAGAAGCAAAATCTTAGGCCTAAAATTATAATTATTTTTTACCCTTCAGTTTAAACTTGTGTTTTGGGTGTTCTGATTTTTTTGGAATGTTTGCCATATTAGAAAAACTATAATAGTATATTAAAAAGAAACTCAGCCATTGAGGTTATTATAGAACTTTTTATATGCTCATCTCAATTGAACATGAAATTTATCATGCTCATAAATGTTAAAATGTCAACAATTGTTGGCATTTTAACATTTATTAGCATAATAAGTACAACATCAGAGTTTGAAAGCAAGAAAAGTCTTATTTTTCAGCTGATAAGTTTTCATAAGCAGTTGGAATTTCATGCTTACTTGAGTTGAGCATGAAAAAATATATAACCTCGAGGCCAGGTGTCTTATCAGAGCATGTCTTGTCCATAACCTTATTACTGTTGTGTTGTCTTTCATTTTGGGTCATAATCAAGTACAAATCATCTTGAAGCTTCATCAGAGAGTTTCATAATTCATAATGTACATTCAAATTATATTTATTTATAAAACATCATCATCATCATCTTGTGAGCAGACTAATGTTTTTGTGCCATTTAATGATTTATACACACATAATAAAAACTTGATACATGACTGTACACTGCATATCCAAACACATACTTTTATATATTTATGTTATGAATGATCAATTTTAATGAGATTTTTTGCTACATTGTTTTTTTTTCTTATTAATAATCACTGCCTTAATCAGTCATATACAGCAATCAGCAGGTACCATATTTTTTCTTATATATGCCTCAGTCATATTCAGTGTTCGGCTATAAAGTCTGTGACAGCATTTGTGAACATGTCACTGTAAATTTGTCAGTTCACAGAACTTATACTCAGAAACTTTTTATGGCCATTTAGCAGGCCTTTAGTTAAGAGTGCGCAACAGAAGACAATTTTCTTATTTCTCAACCAAAACATATGTTGTGGGTACTCAAAGAACCATCTTAATGAGGTGGTTCTTTTTAGCACCCAAATTATATGCTAAAATTTATAGTAATGAAAATATTTACAATTTAAGCAGAAAATGTTTGTATATCTCAACCTGTGACAAAATCTGCATACACTGTTTACCAGATAAAAGTAACAAAACTAATTGATTAAACTGTCAAATAACTCTGTTATTGAGAAAAACTAGCAATAACAAGCCCATTTGCATTATTTTTGTTCAGATATATGTTAATGTTAAAGTTAAACTTATGCATTGTATTAATCTTACACATCTACTTAAAATAAAGTTAACCCTTTACCTCAAAGAGACACCTTTTAACACTTTTGTAAACGGAGCAGACCCAGATCTTGCAGCTATTATAAGAGCTGCATGATCTGGGTGCTCTGTTTGCTTATAGAAATATGATTAGATATGATCCAACACTAGTGGACCTGACACATAATTTTTTTTCTATCTACCAACGTGAAAGTTTATATAATCATGAATACTCATGAAGGAAAGGGTTAACTGTAGTTAGGGTTATGGGTTCTTAAGCTTCTGAGTCTGCACAATATTAGATCAGTTCTGATTAGCTGTTAGAGTACAGTCACTTTATTAACATGTTTATGCTTATTCTCTCAGAAAAAGACATTACCTTACAGTGTAGAACCAGATAATATGCCACAGAATTTTAAGACTATTATAATATGGGCCTTGACGCGAGAAAACCTGTCTTCAGGGGTTTGCGACCAACAAAGTCTGATCAGCGCCGTTGTTATTCGCATTTTGGAAGGTATTATATCTGAACTTGCTACAGGTGAAATTTCCTTTTTCTAGCTAGTCTCTGTAGCTGAGGAGACTGGTTTGAGTCTCGCTTTGTCAGAAACCCCAAAGACAGGTTTTGTCACATCACGGCCCATATCTCATCAGAGCCTACATTGTTTGGTTTAACAAATTCAGATTCTGAAATAATTGATTTAATATATAGATGAAAGAATAAATTCAAACAATTGGCAAGAAAATTTCTCAGTTGTGATGTTGATCCAAACTGTTTGTCACTCTGTTGGTGTTACTGAAAGTTTTTTTTGAAAAGTTAATTTTCAAAGCAGTCACCAAACAACAATAAAAGCATGAAAAATTACCCAGAATGCAATGCAAATAGTTACAGCAACTCCAACTTCAAATATAAGACAACCAAGCATGATGAGAAAACTCATTTTGGCATAAATTGATGAATTTGGTTTATCATATGACGTTGTGCCTGGATATGAAATAACACCATGCATTAAAATAGATAAACCACTAATGGTTTACAGATTTTCAGGTAACTTTATGAAATGAAGCTTTTGACGTCACAAATTTGGCAAAATCCTAACGTTTTCATGCCAAAGATGAGATTTCAAAATAGTTTTAATGTCATATGATAAATAAAATCTTACATTCATACTCCTGTATTATTGAATTTATTAAAGTTGTTGCGAAAAAGCGATGACCTGCCGGCAAGCCTTGCATTTTATCACTTTTCCTCAACTTGTTTAATAAATTCAATAAAACATGAGCACTCATGAAAGATCCTCTATATATGTCTTACAACACTCAAGCATTAGTTAGCATTAGATAATATTGGGCCTTGTCATGCCAATAGTTAGCTTAATGTTGAAAACAGCAGAGAATTAAGCAGTGCATTTGCAGTTGTTTCTGCCTGGAAAAAACGAATGGGTCTAGATGACCAGATAATAGGGCACACTTTTCCCCTCAATGTATTTGTTATATCTCTATTAAAACATTTGTTTTGGTATGCATAAGAAGTATCTTGATGACTTTTTGAATGAGAACCCAGCTTTTGAGATATATTGGTACATATAGCAAAGGGCAAATGTTCAAAGGAGCCTGCCCAAATGCACACCCTTATGTAATTCAAATGCACTTGCTTTAAAAAGCAGCTTTTGTAACACGACGTTTGATTGGATAACATCAAAAATTTGTGACAGTATATCCTGTGATATACTGTCAGAAATAGTTTGACGTCATTAATTATATCACATTTTGTTGGATGACGTGCAACTTTATGTGGCTTGCAACGCTGTAATGTGAGACAAAACTGCAGAAGTGCATTAGAATAGGGATAACCACATTCAAAATTTTCATTTGGGGAGGTATACCGTCAGATGTGCGTTCTGAAATCATGTTTTATGACTTGACTCCCCTGTTTGACGATATACCTCCCCAAATGAAAATTTTGAATACAGTTATCCCCTAATATACAGTGAGCCACTTTAGTTACGCACCACTTATAAAATGTAAAATTACTCGGAAAAGAAATGTGATATTTTTTATTCTGAGACTACCAACGTAAAGTGCATCTATACTTGCATTAGCCATTGAAATTTAATTGTGATCAGATCAGAAACGATTGAGAAAATGGATCTTTAAGTGCACTACCCTCAAAACACCATTTCACATTGCATTATTTCGAATGAAACTCAGATCACATTGCACTTTTTTCAGGGTCGAATTTCTGCTATGCCAGAGACAAGAGCCGATTTATTCTTGGCAATATCTAAGACTAGAATGTGTTTGTTAACCTCATCATTTTTTTAATGTTTTACTATTTTGGTTCCCAGCTGGCCAAGGTTTGAAAAAAAATTGATTTTAGTACTTTTTTTAAAGTTAGTTAAAATTTCGTATGATTCTGAGTAAACTAGTTATCGAAACACTTCTTTTATAATTTCATTTTAAACAACCATGTATCCGCCGTTTATTTTCGTAAACAAATAATGGATTTATTGACGTCATAGTGTTGACGTGAGGGATGACGTCACTACTACCAAGGCTATAAGACGTGTAAACGATAAGACGTTTTAGTGTTTTGATACTTCTATGTCAACAAGTGACTCATAACAGAACAATTTGCGAAGGAAAACCTGTTTGATTATTGTAACTGACGTTAATATGACGTCAAAACGAGCATTTCTTCAAATAGTAACTGTGTTACTAAATTCAACGACCAAAAATAGGGGTTTTACTTGAATAAAATAATTGTTTTTGGTGTTTTTCTGTCACAACGGTCTCCATGGATAATGCCTAGCGCAAAACAAAATAGAAAATATAGACGCTCAGGTTGCACGTGCATTTTTGTCATTTTTGTCAAAATTGCCTTAGACGTAGCAGACTGATTCGCATGAGTGATTCCAATATTTTTTCGATGTCATCAAATAGATAAAATGTCAATAAATAAATTATCATAGAGAATGTTCGATTCCAGCTTTTTTGTCAAAAAATGTGGGCCCTGAAAAAGTGGTGCGTAACTAAAGTGGCTCACTGTAGAGGCAGATTACCGTTGTAAAAGAAGCAGAATAGACCCCTAATCTTCTTTTGAACTGCACTGTCCAGTGATTTAGGTAACTGCATTGGATGGTGACTTCAGAATGTAAACAAAACACAACCTGTTGTTAGAAACACCAATTGATTTGTTTTTGATTGTGCAACCAAATTCTGCAAAATTACCATTGGCAACTGATTAGTTTGTATGGCAAAACTGGAATAATATCAACCGTCATGTTGATGCTGACATCATGCATCCAGTATTTAATTTTGATTGACTGATTTAGTCATGTAACATAACTACATGTGACTTGAATTACTAATTAATTATGGAAAAGTACAGAAGTACTTTGAAATTAGCTAAAGGCAAATTGTTAGATCATCAGCAGGCCTTTAGTTAAGGGTGCGTAATAGAAAATTAATTTTCTTATTTCTCAACCAAAGCAAATATTGTGGGTACTCAAAAGAACCGTCTCAATGAGACGGTTCTTTTGGGCACCCAAAACAGATGCTAAAAATTATGGGTAAGAAAATATTTTCAATTTTGTGCTCAGAAAACCTATGATCAGTATGAGAAAAGTGTTCCAAAGTTTAGATCATTTACCTTATGTATTTAAGTTAGCAAATGGCTTGATGAGGCTCTTTAGTATCAGCTTCATGTATACCTAAAATGCATTGATGATGTTGTTTTGTCACAGAATGCTTTATTATAGTTGTTTGGGTGTTGTTATTTTTTACCAATTATGGGCTCCGCATGAGATCATAATATAGATTTTGGGGGGCTCTATTTTGTGTCTTCATTCATGAACATCTCGCGTATAAATGCAAATTTTGGTTAAGTAATGAAATATGATTAAGAACAAAGTAAAAAAGGACCATTCTATCAAGAAAGGCAAGTCTCCAGGGGCATATTGAAGCCATACCCTTGACTACAATCAGATGCTGCAGGATTATTTTAAGTAGTCTGTGCCTAAACTTGGTCTTGGACTTTGCCCATGTGTTGTCACACCTGCATAATTAAATAAACCAACTGCTTTGTAATTGATTAAAATTCTTGTACTTGATAAAAAAAATCTTAGTAATTGTTCAACCATGTGACAAACAGCATGCATTAGATAGTTTTAACAGAGCTCCAGATAAGAAAAAATAAAACATGTGGCTCTATTTTGATTTTATAAGAAATTCTCATTTCAATGCCAAACCTATGTTGTGAGAATATTTGAATTGCCCACAACATGGAATTTAGTAGTGAAATTTATAGATTTCTTTTTAAACTGAATAAATGGAGTCACATTATGAGAAAACCTATTGACAGCAGTGAAGTCTGGTACAAACCTTTCATTATTCCAGCAGGTCTCTGTAGGTATAGGTTATAGATCATATACATGTATTACAATTATAAAGGAATAAAGTGGGCACAAGCACAGTGAGTGAACCACTTTATTTCTTTATAATTGTAATATATGATCTATGACCTACTTATAGTTTTCTCCTCCCCTCCCATTGACAAAAGCCGCTTTGACCACTTCGCAGATTTACTTCATGATTTTACTTAATAGATATTACACATATTGACAAAATATGTGACTAAGTTGGCTATTTTTTTTTAAGTTGGCCAACCCATTGGTTGTGAAGCACAGGAAGGGGCGGAGTAAACTATAAATAGTAACCTACACTTGCAATTTCAAAATTTCTCATATGTGGCTAAGTCTTCTAGATGTCAGGTTTTCTCCTGATTGGTTCAATAATGGAGCGCTGTTTCTAGTTGAACACCCAGTTTAGAATAATGTTGTGTGTACTATCCTAGTTTTAGGGGAGGTGGATTATAGCGACGAGGAGGCGGAGAGTGAGTTTATATTGATATGATCACAGTTTATCACGGTTGACTTGTGCTGCATGTGTTTATCCTCAGCTCACAAAACCACAGCTTACACTCTATACCAAGAAAACATTGGAATCTGCTGTAGTAAACATCTGAAATATTGATGAATGGGCCATTAAATGTCAGTACACACTTGTCTGCTTAGTGCAGTTGGTAGTGATTGGTATTAGTAATTTGACTTTTACAGATTGCTATAAAGGATCTTGAGTTCCAACCTGGTCTGGCTGCATACTTCTATACCTACTGCTGATACAAGTTGGGCAGTTGTGAAACTTCAGATTAATGGCAAAAGTACGTAAACATCAAGCTCTGTTAAACCATCCAGAGATGGCCGGCAAATTGCTGAAAACCATGTTCCAAGTGCCAAAGAAACAAAAATCTCAATACATGTGCAAACAAATTATAATTCCTATGGCTTTAGGAAATATATAAGGCTTCTCACATTGAAAAGTGCTTCAGAGCCAGATTTTTTTAAATAAAATTTGTTGTGGTTTTGTGAGTTCCCTACCTTGCCTGAAGTATCTTTGTATATTGTTGTCTAGCTGTAAGGAATATATTTAAGGTACATGTAGTATAATTGATGTGTCCATATATTTGATGTTATTAACATATGAATTCCCATGAATACTGCTGCAAGAACGGTTTTCTAAAATTTCGAACTTGTTTCCCGCTAAAAAGGCCAAACAAACACTGCAGACCCAGATCAGATTGCTTCTGAAGAAGCAGTCTGATCAGTCTTCTTCCCTGCTTGCTATCCTGGCAAGCATTGTGTGACCTTCAGCCCTGATAACCAACTTTTTATTTGAGAACAGAAAGAGAAATAAAAATTGTTTGAAATTTTATAATATTTACCATATTTAAATACAGACTATCAGATGAAGTGATAGAAAACTTTTATTGCCCTTATCCCATATAAGCTTAGCCTCCTTTTTGTGGGACATAGCAAACAGTGCATACCCAGATCAGATGCCATGTTCAGTGGCATCTGATCTGGGTATGTACTCTTTGCTTGTTACGAGTGTTCTATCAAAATAACAATAAAAATGAAAAATACCCTTAAAACGGAAATGGGCTGGTCCAATTTGATAAGAGTGGAAAATCCCATTCCCCTTAAATGGGTTAAATTCCTTACAGCTAGACAGATTTGGTTTTATCCTTCTTATCCATTCCCATGTTATATTTTATATTTTGATGTGCTTCAGGTTGGGACCTACTTTTTCAAAGTCATACTGGTATTACAAACTTCCAAAAAGAATTCAGTTCCACTTAAAATAGTTCTATTTTTTAAACAGTTCAGTTGGCCTTTTGTTTGAGTTAATTTGACTTTTAAAGTGCTGAATTTCTAAATGAAAATCTGGAAATTTCTATCCTTGTTATCAATAAATGATTTGCTGAAAAAAGGCAAACAAATAGTCCCAGATCAGAACAGTTTAATCTGGGACTATTTTGTTTTTCCTGTTTGAGTAAATTGGTTTTTGCACTCAAAGTTAAGCCTGTTTCACATCAGCCATTCGGATGTTTGATTGAAAGATTCTGGAGACCATGGGTGCTGTAGACAGATCATAGACAAATTCACATACAGTAAAACTTGTGTAAACCGGCCACTCTAAAAAAGACCGAAAATTGGTTTATAGGACCAATTATCACTTAATGCAGGTCAAAAGAATTGCAGAATGCTCCAAGGGGAGCATTCTGCAATACTTTCAACCTTCATTAAACTATCATTTGTCATTAAGATCTTTGCTTTGTCTATTTTTGAGTGGCCATTTTAGACAGGTTTTACTATAACAGTTATCTTAGAGATATCAAGACAGTTGTACAAGGTTACAATGACTGTCTCTCAGCTGGTCACACAATGTTTGCAGCTAGAAACATTTTATACAGCTGCTGCAAGCTGTTCAAATTGGTAAAACTACACCTTATGACACACAAGAATGCGCAAGGCTGTCACGCAATTGTCTTAAGATTTTGATGCTTTCATCATACAAATTCGCACCAAGTGAGGAAAAAATACCTCACCAATAACACTCATAGTTTTACCTAAGCTTACTTGAAGGCAGTGCTGCCATTTTCTCTGAGTCCAAATTCAGTTTGTCTTGCTTTGAGTTTGAGGGTACTACAGTCATGTACTTTGTTCCTCTGTGTCATGTGGCTCTTGGTACCACACAGGCTCCTCATTAGAAGCAGACACGGTGGCTAGGATTTGTTCTTGTTTGGGGCCTAGACAGTTGGGGTTTGGTGTCATGAACTGATTTACCTTCATAGGAGAAGCAAGTGTAACAGCAATTATAGGACTGCTGCACAGCTGCTGTGTGAATGAACCATTGTCTTACAAGTCTCTACATTCTTGTGATAGCATCTATAAGGATGCATGCGTTACATTTAAGATGCACATGTGGCTGTCTTTCGATGGTTGTAAGACCAATGCAAAAAATGATTGACAGCAGTCCCAGTCTGAAAAATTGCAAACACCTACAAAATCGTGTGTCCATCTTGCATGTGTCTTAAGACTGCTTTGCAGCATCTAAAATTACCCAGATATTACAGAAATGTTGTGCATGTAGAAAATTTGATCTGGCATGTTGGGTTGGCTTTGCAACCTTTTGAATTTGTATGACCATGCAGCCATACAAAACCCAGTAAGGTGGTGGTAGATCTATATGCATGCAGAGAGGCTGATGTGAACAAGCTTTAGGATTTGTTATTCTGTTCTATTTAGTTCTTTGAAACTCTCATGTATCATTTATCCTATTGTGTGAAATGTATTTTATAGTAATCTCTTCAAGCGTGGGAGTTTCTTTACAAAATAGCAAAACAGCAACAAATGACTAATCTATTATAAACATTAATGATTGTAAATTTGAAAATTCATTTTAATACAGAGAAAATAATGAAATGAGAATTGGACTCTAAAGTTATAGCAAAAGCCACCTGAGGGATAGCTGAGACTGCTGAATGTGCATGCATTAGCAGTTTCATCAGAGCCTTTGCTGCTCTCACACATACAATATATATAGAAGCAGCCTCTAGTGTAGAGTTTATAATAAAAAAAATATCTTATTTTCAAACTAAAACATATGTTGTGGGTACTCAAAAGAACTGTCTCAATGAGATGGTTCTTTTGAGCACCCAAAACAAATGTTTAGATTGATGGGTAAGAAAATATTTACAATTTTACGTAATTTTTTTTTGCTTATCAAGGCTTATGTGGAAATACATAAAAATGCGAGTTAGGACCATAAGCTCACCTGATAGCTGCACATATTCTCATAGAGAATGACTTGAAAGTAAAAAAAGAAATATGCCAAAAAACCATTTTGAATTACCTTGTGATCTGAAAGTGTAATGGGCATTGCTTGCCATATTTATGTTTTTCCTCTGCACTTTATAATGCCAAAATGCACACTGCTGCATATGGGCAGGGGCAAGGGATTTTGGTACTTATTAACTGTATATTATGTGCAAATACCTCTATTAAATGACCATGTTTGACGTCTCCTTCAGCAAAGTAGGGGTCTGAATTTGGTCTGAGTTTTCATGTACTTCCATACTTTATGCAAGTAGGGAAGGCTCTGGCAAGTCTGTGCATATGAGTAGACTCACCTGAACTTTTGCTGCTTGCGGATGTCAATGCTATGAGTACCAAAGTCTTATGCTCTGGCCTATATATGCATTATGCACACAGTCACTTCCAACCATCAGTGTTCAAGATATGGCACAATTTTGTTTCCTACTTACATGTACTCCTCATTTGATTCTGCAGCTGATAAGTTTTCAAAAATTAATCTTTAGCGAAAGAAATTGCACAAAATAAGCACAATAATAAATTGTAACGGTATTTTATAAAAAGATCCACTATGCAAGCATAATTATATCCTTGCACTTAAATCCTTCTGTTTTATTTGCTTGGAATTTTTTCTGCACTTTTTGAATGACCCCTCTATAGTGTTCTTGCTTTGAGAATATTTTCCATACAATTATCACTAAACAAGTTGGGGATCTCTTATGAAAATAAGATAAAATGAGCTTCCATACCTTAGTGAAAGAAGGGAAGAATTCTGGAACTGTAACATACCCTTAAAGCGATTAGAAAAAAATGCATCTGAAAATGTTGTCTGCTGAAGATGCCTGCTGCAAATAATTGCCTAATATTACTGACGAATTAAGTATAGAAGCAAACAGCGTAGACCCAGAGCAGACTGCTCCTATAGGAGCAGTCTGATCTGGGTCCACGCTGTTTGCCATAGAGGCTTCTTAAACATTTCAGCAGATGAGAAAAGCAGACAACTTTTGTTGTGATTGGTAGTTATATATACATTGCAGGACCTTAGTATTTGTGTAAATTTCAGCTGATGGTATTTTATATCTCTAATTTCTTAAATCATGACCATTCAGCTGAGGGAGCTCAGTGGTGGAGTGCTTGACTCGAGACCGAGGGGCCGTGGGTTCGAGCCTCACCAGCGTCACTGCATTGTGGTCTTTGAGCAAGAACATTAATCCTAGCTTAGTACTGGTTCAACCCAGGAAGACCAGTCCCTTTATAACTGAAAGATCGTTGATGGGATGTCAAGAATCAAATAAAAAAAACATTCAGCTGACTACAACTTTTTATATTATGGGAGTGAATAAGGCTTAAAAATTTCATGTGAATCATCTGCCAGCAAAGATTTAGCCTATTTGGCCTCTAAGCAGGGGCAAAATTAAAAATTGTGGGCTTCAAATCTGTTATGTCAACTTGAATAGTAAATTTATTTATTTTTCTTGCTTAAGGGGTGACTTTTGTTGCCTGCTCATAACCTTTGCAAATAGTTTGGACCCAGATCAGGACCAACATTTGATCGAAACCATTTGACACTCTGATAGTGTTCCCTATTAAAGTTAATTTTGAAAGGTCAGCAGACAAAAGCATGAAAATAACCCCGCATGCAGAGGGATAAGAAAGGTTGCCTATGCATGATATATTATATTGACGCCACAGTTGAGAGATATGTTTTATTATACCCCCTGCAAACTCCTACCACAGCTTTTGATGGAGCAGTTTGATACTTTGCCTATACAATAAAGACACATTGAACATATGCATGAAGGAGTCTGGTTGAAAAAAAAATGACAAAATGACAGCTATGAGAACTTAGACAATTTTCCCCTTATATGGCTTTTGTATATGCATAGATAGTGCCTACATGGGCCAATCAACTTCTTCCACAGCTTTTGATGGAGCAATTTGATACTTTGCCTATACAATGTAGACACATTGAACTTATGCATGACGGAGTTTGGTCCAGAAAAAATATTTTTTGACAAAATGACAGCCATGAGAACTTAGACTTTTTTTCCGATATAAGCTTTGATATATAGAACTTTCAGGTGTGAATAATTTTGTGTATTTGATGTTAACAAATGTTCCAGATTGCAAGCTTTAAGATCATTTGCACAGATTCTACTGAAATCTTGTTTTCAAAACTAAGGTCTGCTGGTTTGAACTATCACTTGCCAAAACATAAGTTTTTCACTTTTCCTTACTGTGCAGGGGGTATGTAATAAGCATTTCTTTATTGACTTTTTTTTCATTAAAACAACAGAGCAACTGATGGTATCAAGGCATCAACCCTTTCTAAAAGTGCCATTAACATATGTGCAGAGGACATTTTTTTGCCTGCTTGTTTGATTTTCAAGGAAAATAAGGTTTGGCACTTAATGTGAAACATTTTTCTGCAGAAAATTTGCATGAAATGGTAGCTTTTCAATTTTATGGGCCTTCTCCTGAGAGAACCGGGTTTCATTGCATGCAAACAGTTCTTTTAAGCACACAAAACAAATGTTAACTGAAGGATTAGAAAATTGTCACAATTTTACGCTCAAAATTTGTGTATAACTAGAACTATGTGAAGACCTTGGTTATCCTTGTACAAATACACTTGCTGATCTGGAACTTTCCCTCATTAAAGCCCAAATACTATTTTCTCACATTGCAGCTTGTATGATGTTTATAAACTGAAATTTAAATAATGGAAATCAGGACGCAGGGGACAAAAATATTTCAATATTACACTTGTCCTGCAGGATGAGTGTCTTACAAATTTCACTCGTCCTGCAAACACATGCACCTGTCCTTTAAAAGTGGTTGCAATAAGGAACATAAGGGAGTAATATGCAATATGACTTCGAGTAATTCTTCCCAAAGGACTCGTCCCACAGGATGTGTGCTTTGGGTAGAATTACTCATCCTTTCTAGATTTCACTCATAATTATGAGCGGACGAGTGGAATTTTTGTTCCCTGGGACATGGAAAAATGATGGGGGTAAGCAAGTTTGGCAGTTAAAAAAGGGGGGGGGCAATAAATCCAAGTTTTACTGTTCATGTAATTGTATTACTAATTTTCAGCCAGCTCCTTTGCATGATTCTATTCATTACTACAGTAAAACCTGTGTAAAACGGCCACTCTCAAAAAGACCACAAATTGATTTTCAAGACCAATTATTGCTTAATGCAGGTCAAAAGTATTGCAGAATGCTCCCCTTGGAGCATTCTGCAATGCTTTCCACCTTCATTAAGCTACCATATTTCACTAAGATCTGAGTTTTGTCTATTTTTGAGTGGCCGTTTTACTCAGTTTACTCGCACACTGGATAGAAAACAGTGTGGATTCAGATCAGATGGCTTCATGTGCAGTCTGATCTACACTGTTTTCTGAAGAGGATAAGGTAATACCCAGGGACAACAGGACAATTAAGGTTTAATTAATGTTAATTTCTTCAGAATCAACTGAAACAACAGAGGAGGGGAAGGAGACCAAGAAAAAGAAAATCAACAAATCTGTCGTGGTTGGAGCAGCTACTGCCGGGGCGGCTATTGCCAGAAATGCCGACGGGACCCCTATGAGAGACTCTGAGGGGAAGATTATGAACAAGACTGATCCTAGGTTGCAGTCAAAGACAGACACAGTAGAGCTGGATAAAAATGGGGAACCAATAGAGAGGCCACCCTCTGTCATGGGACAGGATCTTCCCCCGGGACCTGGTAATTACGTCCAGTACTCCTACCAGCATTTAGACAGCACCAATTATAGTTATATACATTATCAAATGACCTCTCATCTGGGAGTGATATAACCCCATGCAATAAAATCGATAAACTACTACATAACAACGTTGTGTGCCTAATGACAAAATTGTAATGTTTTTTATGGCAGAAATGAGGTTAAAAAGTAATCTTAATGTCATATGATAAATAGAATCTAACATTCGTGCTCTTGTATTATTGAATTTATTAAACTCGTTGCGAAAAAGTGATAAAATGCTGAGCCTGGCATTTTATCTCTTTTCCTCAACTCGTTTATTAAATTCCGCCGTTTTACGTTTGCGCGGATTGATATATCATATGCACGTTTTTTTTCCTACGAAAGCGTGGAAAAAGTACTATCATATGCACGTTTAAATTGCGCTGTTTTTAACTACTTTTATATGTCACTTGGACAGGTTAGACATACTATAGTCGTATCTCGTTATCAAAACCATAGAAAAGATCAGGGTTCCCACGAGCACTGGAAAACCTGGAAAACCTGGAAAATCACAAAAAAAAGTTCCATGCATGGAAAAATCATGGAATTTGAAAAAAACTGAAAAATCATGGAAAAATCATGGAATTTTGTGAAATAATTTGTGTGTTTGACTGCGTGTTTTCTGGCTACTGGTGATTTAAGTTTTTATTATTGTTTCAAAATGCATGTTTGGTCCACAACAGGGCCTGCATTTGTTGTGCCTGATATTTTATAGTCAGATACATGTAGCCTTAAAAATCTATGCAATTTAGGCCTGTCAGAAGTATTCTTTTATTCGGATATAAGGTCTAACCAAAAAATATTCATATGTTTTTGAATGGAATGTAAAAGCCACATTGAATCTTTTGACCTATCAGATTCTTAATTTGCAGGGCGAATCATATAAAGTAGGCATTCAAGCGGGCCCTACAATTCATACTTTTTTGTTCTCCTACTTTTCCCTACATTTTCATGAAAATGCCTTATTGCTTTCCTCTTTAATTGCACGCCGGTGGGTCGGACTTCAGGCTCTATGACGGTTCTGACTTAAAGACTTATCTATTGATGAGATGGTAGGGGCCTGATGCTTTGGCTGTTGTCAGGCCCACCAGGGTTTACCTGTTGAATTTCTTTTGCTCCAGTATTCAGTTTTATGTACTGTTGAGTCCTAATCTTTGCTTTATCTCCTTTTAATATCTTGATTTATATGTTCTAGGAGAAAATGCATGGATAAGTAAGGGGTCTTTCATGCAAACCAAAATCTACGTTTCTTGATCCACATCTGAACTAAGGGTGAGATTGGCGCTGTAAAATATTTTTACTGACCGTTCCAAGGCGGTACTTCTTTTGTGGATCATTTGTGTTATTTATGTCTTGTGATTGTCATGCTTTTGCGTCAGTTCATTGCTGCCTTGTGGTCACCTGCTGGGAAAGGGCTGACCTCTTGGCTCTTGTTTGTGATGTTTACTGTGGTTTTGTTACTTTCCCATGTGGCATCCTGGGTCAGGTGTGGTACTTGATTGTATCGATTCCTGATCTTTGCCATCTTTCTTACTTTTACTATCCTAACTTTCTCATGTAAAATGTCATTTATGCAATAAAATCATCAAAAATATTTCCCCGCTCGCTTCGCTCGCTCAGATTTCTCAATAATTAAACTTGTTTTTTGGTAAATGACCACTCAATTTCTCACTTTGAAGTTTTCAGCTGCAAAAGTCATTCTGTTTTTGGATATTTTTATTGTCACCACTTTTATCCTGCTTATTTTGATACATTATCATTAATTTAATGATTCATTGTTATGAATTATTGGTTTGAAAAAGCCCTACTTTCCCTACCTTTTACATTGGATAATCCCTACTTTTTCAAAAAAATTATCCTTACTTTTTCCCTACTTTTTCGTGGAAGGGTACTTGAAAGCCTGAATAAAAGTTAATCAAAATACATCATTATAAAACATTTGGAGTCATTTCATTTTAATCATCCAGGTAGTATGACGTTTCTGATATTAAAATTGGCCATAGAAGTTACCTTTTCGGCTAGTTATTTGGGGAAAGATATAGAATGATGAATTATTGAAAGAAATATTGAAAGAAATATTGAAAAGCTATAAGAAAGACATGTTCTAATTACAGTTAGTCGCAATTATGCTCAATGTGGTAAAGAATACTGAGGATGCTGCAAAGAGGGGAGGTTGGATGCCGCGCGTTAAATGATCATGGAAATTACATTATTGATCATGGAAAAATCATGGAAAAATCATGGAATTTTGTTTTTGAATTTCTGTGGGAACCCTGAAAGATAACAAGATTCAACTATAGTGCTTCCATTCGCCAGGCGTTGAATTCAACGTTTGTTGCCCTCTGCTCACCAACAGGGAGGTGGAAGTTAGAACAGGATATTTTTTATTCAGCATTTATTCAGCATATTAAAATAATCCATAGCATATTACTTTAAAATAGGTGACTTGAGATCGCAGTTGCTGTCTTTCAACTTTTTTTTCATCTTGTTCATGATTGTGTTCTAGGTTTATTGCGTTCATTGTTGACATGGCACTGTCTGTTCTTAGGCAGCCCTTGCATTTCTTATTTGTACACCGCCATGATATATCTCCGCATTTCAGAACACCGTCAATTCTATATATAAAGCCATCATAAATCAAAATTTTCTTTCCTTTATTGGTATCAGAGATTTTAAGATTAATGGTTAAGTTTAAAATTCCTGGTTAAAATACAAGTTTAAAAACAAAATACGAAAACGTCTAAAACCTTTAAAAGCCTTCTAAAATATGACTAAGATAACGGTAAAACCTGAGCATGACGGTTGTGAACACAGGTAAGCTGGGCTATTATATCGATAATTAGCCTAAAGGTGAGCCGCGCAAATGATACCTTATTTTCAAGCGCTTTTCATACAACGTCACGGTATGATTTCCGCGCTTATGATATACGGCCTTAAATTCAATAAAACATGAGCACTCATGCATGTAAGATCCTCTATGTTTTGTGTAGTTAATTAGGTGTGACAAAAAGACCCATATGGGGCTAAAAGTCCATATGTCAAGTACCAATATTAAGAGTTATATAATGCATAGACTTAGGTATGTCAAAAGACCCATATGGGGCTAAAAAGCCAATTATAGGGAGTACCAATATTGGTATTCATAGTAATGAGGAATTGATGCATCACATTCTTGTTGTGGACATGAAGGCTCATGTCTTGTATAAGTTTTTTTCTATGAACACCCTACTTTGCTCTTAATTTGAATAATTGTTGTAAAAGCATAACAGGAGATACTTTAAAAAAAAGTGTGCATTTAGTCAACATAAGATAACAATAAAATCTGTGTTCCAAGTCAACTGGTCACATTGACTCCTCAAGATACTTGTTAATCACTGGTGCTCGTGTTCTTTTATTTAGCAAAAATATTTCCTGTTTTCTGTAATCTCACTGTATTTTTTTTTCAGATGATTCACAGGACACAATAGTAAGTACAGCTTTAAATTTTGCCTATACTAAAAATCTGATTATACTACAGTAAATTAATCGTTATGTCTCTTGCCCCTCTCCTGTGGACATACTGATTTTGGTGCGAGGCTTGGCCTAGATGTGGCGTCAGCATGACACTGTTTTGTGTACATGAGCTAGTGGGCTGATAGGAACCGAATTCGCATTGGGGCATGATGAAACTTGACTAGGTTTTGGTGAACTTAAATGTCCTAATTTTCATGGTCACAGTGGAGCTAAATGCATAGATCCAGATAAGGAAATTTTATTAGCGTAAAATTGTAATTATTTTCTTACCAATCATTTTAAACATGTGTTTTGGGTGCTCAAAAGAACCGTCTCATTTCGGATGAGAAATAAAGAAATAGTTTTCCAATACGCACTCTTATCTGGAGGCATGAAATGGCTCAAAGTTGAGTATTTGTAGAGGGGGACATCTCATTTCTCTGAAAACAATACTACTTGTTAATTAATGTTGTAACTTAGAATGACAAGACATCACTTTCAAATCTGGCCCTTTCCAGGACAAAGACTTACATCATGCTGACAACGTCACTAAACTATGTTCACTTCTATACATGCTACTGTTGATGACTTCAAATTTTATGGTAGTCCCAAAATCCATATAGGTAAAGTAATAAAAATGGTCATCAACAGCAAACTGGGAATCACCTTGTCAACACATTGGTTTGTGCCAGCAAAAACATGACTTAAAAGCAAGCAAAACATATGTTGTTGTGGTTCAATGTGACCGTTCTTTTGAGCAACCAAAACACATGTCAGATGGATAAGAAAATAATTACAATTTTACACTGAAAAAAATTGTTTAACTGGTCCTATGCTAGATCATAGGGTCAGTTAAGCAAAAAAAAAAAGCGTAAAAACATGATTATTTTCTTATTAATCTGTTTAAACATGTGTTTTGGGTGCTCAAAAGAACCGCCTGGATGAGACGCTTCTTTAGAGCATCCACAACATACGTTTTGATTGAGAATTAAGAAAATTAATTTTCTTTTACGCACTCTTATCTGGGGGCCTGTAGCTGTGTCTTTTGTTATGATGAGTGAGTTGACATTGCAGGGTATGACTGATGATGGGCAGCCCATCCCTGCCCCAGCAAGCCAGGTACCATCTGTAGCCCCCTCACAGACCCCAGTACAGGCCCCTGGACTGGACAAGGAGGTGACATTTGTGAATGGTGAGATGCACATGCAATCCAATCAAGATACAGGAGATGTGATCATCAGGTCAGTCTTTGTGCCTGGAAAAGATGGTTTAGGTGCCCCAGGGGCGGCTGACAAGAAGCTGGATGAAGAAGGGATTTCTGCGCCTAGGTCATCCCCAACACATGCTCCTATGCAAGAGCAGCTGAGAATTCAACAAGAGGAAGCTTTGAAGAGGTAACTGAAATTATCCCTTAATGGGCCAATCGCAACAAAAGTCATCTGTTTTTTGCGTCTGCTGAAATGTTTAAGAAGCCTCTATGTCAAACAGTGTGGACCCAGATCAGACTGCTCCTATAAGTCTGTTCTGGGTCCACACTGTTTTTCTCTATAATTAACTTTGTTAAATAATGTTAGCAAAAATTTGCAGCAGACGACAAAAGCAAAAAATTTGCAGCAGACGACAAAAGCAGACGTAATTTTTGGATGAACTTTTTGCTGGCGTTTTAAGGGTTTAACAATGACCAGCATTCAAAATCATTGGCAGAAATGGTCACTGGGTGACTTTTACAAAGATAGCTTCAATTAACTTGATCTTATAAAGAAATGTCACAAGGGGGTGTTACCGATTTCCAATAGACACCTACACAAGAAGCAACAAAACTCAGGTGCTTGGTATAGGGCCACTTGGCCCTCTTGTCTATTTTTTGCATTGAAATGAATTGCTTATTAAACTAACCCATTTATGTCCAATGTATTTTCCCTTCCTTATTAATTGGACGAGTCCATTTCAAATTTAAGTATTTTTCATTTTTATTCAAATTTTAATAGAAACTTCTGTAAGCAAACAGTGGAGAACCTGATCAGACAGAGGCCGCATTTTGAGGCGTTTTATCTGGTTTTGCACTGTTTGCCGATGTCCCATAAAAAGGGCGCTAGGCTTATATGGGTTAAAAACTCTCTGAACTTTAATAAAATTACTTTACATTTTACTTAACCAATAAATTGCTTGTGGCAAATTTTGATTTACCTGTAATTTCCAGATGGTTTTGACTACAGGTAGATTTTTCCTTTTTTTTACAGATTACAGGAGTTAGAGCAACAGATGGTGGGTGGAGAAGAAATCAACAATGTAGAAGTGAAAGAACGAAGAAAGAAAAGAAAAACATTTGCAGAAGAAAGGAAAAGAAAATTAGCAGGTAAGATAAGCTTACAGGTTTTCAGGGTTCATACAGGCATGTCTGTATAAAATTCAAGGACTTTGAAACAAACAAAACTCCTACAGTTTTCAAGGACTATGAGCTTATGAAATTATTGATCTAAACTTTGAAATTCAACTACACGAATGCCATACTCAGCAAATTGAAAAATTAGTATAAGAAATTTTGTATAATATTGTTGTGTCTTATCTTCGGTGTGGAGGAGCGCACTAGCTCCTTGTTGAGCGCATTCTAGCTCCATGTCGAGCGCTCTTGCACAGATAGAATTTGTGTCAATATTGTCCAGGTACGTTTCCTCCACCCACACTCTTTTGCTTATTTGTGACTTTTCATGCTTGAATTTACCAGGGATGGTGCTTTAGGGGGTCCGAAGCCTATAGTTTGGACAGAAAATGAAAAAAAATTGTGAACCCAAATCTCCATGTTGACAGAAATTTGTGGATTTTCAGTTCGGTGTTTCAAACATTTGCCACAAGTTAGATCAAGCCCTGCACATTTCTGTTGGGAACTATGATGGGGAATAAAGTTGAATCAATTGTACACACAATAGCATTTGGATGTTCCCTAGAATCACTAATAAAGAAATAAAAACTGATAAAATTACCTCAAGACCTACCTTTGTTTACTGTTTTGGTGTTAAGAGCACTAGCTCGTGGGTTCCCAGATGTTTCGATGGAACGAAAATCCATTGACTCTTTTTGTAGCTTGTTCCACTAATTACCACCCGTGCATGTACCTGAGATAGGCAAAAGTCTGATATTTCCACACAGCATTAACGCAGAATTGGCGACCATAAATCCAAGGATATATCTCCCAAAATGAAATTATTGACTGCAGTTATCTCCTACTTTATGATTTCAGAGGCGATAGCCAATATGGATGACGATGGGATTATGTTACAGATCTATGATAATATTGGTGATGAGTTGAAAACTAAGAATAAACTACTGGAGAAGGAGAAAGAGAGGGTAAATATGGATTGTCTCCCTTAGATCCAGATAAACAAAATGTTGAGTGTAAAAATGTGAATATTTTCTTGTCCACCAGTTTAAACATCTGTATAGGGTCTCATTGAGATGATTCTTTTGAGTACCCACAGCATATGTTTTGGTTGAGAAATAAGAAAATTAAGTATTGATTATTCACTCTTATCTGAAAAGGCCTAGCCCTTAGTTTATAAAACTTTTTTCATGCTCAACTCAGCTGAGCAATTTCAACTGCTGAAAATGACGAAAAATAAAGCATTTTCTTGCTTTCTAATTCTCAGCTGTTGTATGTTATTTTAGGTGCTAATAAATATAATATACTAACAATTGTTGGCAATTTGACATGTATTAGCTTAATAAATTTCATGCTCAGTTGAGTTAGCATGGAAAAAGTTTTATAGCCTCGAGGTCTGGTCTATCATGAAATGTTCAGCATGGTGATCAATTAAGGATGAATTTGTCTAAATTTAACCCATAAAGAAGTGATCACAACAACTGCAAATAAGGTACAATTTAACAATTATGATCACACATGTTTATTTCATTGCATTAACACCACACTGGTTAATGTATACGTCGATTTGCTGGTATTTACGCATATTGCCGGTACTTCATAGACCGGAAGTGGTAGATATTGGTGTTAATACTATATAGAAAAACATGCCATATGCCTTAAAGACTATAGAATTAGATCAATTTTAAGTATTCGGCATGCACATGGCAATTTATGTAAGCATTTAGGAATAGATTCTCGAGTACCGATCTGGATGATCGGTACTCGAATCTATTCCTAAATGCTTACATAAATCGCCATGCACATACTGAATACTTAAAAATGATTGAAATCTATAGTCCTTTAGGCATATGGCATGTTTTTCTATATAGTATTAACACCAATATCTACCACTTCCGGTCTATGAAGTACCGGCAATATAGGTAAATACCACCAAATCGACGTATACATTTACCAGTGTGAACACCTGCCAGGTCCTTTGGTAGATTGAACATGTGTTTAATCAGCTTCCTCTGTATCCGACAAATGTTATTGCATGAAAAAATTTGGGAGCTCTGACAGTGGCTCAGTGGTAGAGTGCTTGACTCGAGACCGAGGGGCTGCTGTTTCGAGCCCCACCGGAGACACTACGTTGTGTCCTTGAGCAATACACATTATTCCTAGCTTAGTACTGGTTCAACCCAGGAAGACCCGTCCCTACATAACTGAAAGATTGTTGATGGGACGTATTGAATCAAATTAAACAAAACAAACAAAAGCATGAAAAAATAAATTGTTTGATCCCTTTAGTCTTAAACTTCTTATATTTGTCTCAGGACAAATGTAAATGGAAATTTTTCCATGACAGAACTAATTTTGACTAAGTTGCACAAATCTGGCATGCTATTTTTGCATATGTGGTAATGGTTTAACCATACCCTACACTGTTAGCAAATTTTACTCAGAATTTGGAAATAGACAAAAAAGGTACATCTAGATGTATTACTTATTTGTACATTACAGAACAGAACATATACTTTATTTATCTCTCAGGTCATACAACATCACATATGAGGTAACTGGAATAAAAATACAATCATAATTCTCATTTAGCGGTAAATGAATAATTGCTTAATGTCAAAGACTGTTTTTGTTTGTTTGATTTGATTCTTTACGTCCCATCAACAATCTTTCAGTTAAACAGGGACGGGTCTTCCTGCTTTGAACCAGTACAAAATAGGATAAATGTATTGTGCTCAAGGACCACAACGCAGTGACGCCAAATCATAGATTGTCATTGCTATCTTCTCTTTTTTTCTGAATTTTATGTTTACATTTTAAGGAACGATTTTATGGATATATAACCCTTTATATACTGGAGGACTTCTAATGGAGTATGTTGCAAACAGTGAAGACCCTGATGAAATGCTGCAAAATGCAGCATTTCATCAGGGTCTACACCGTTTGCCAAGACAGATATGACCTTATCAGAAAGGAATACAACAATATTGTGTTGAAATCATAACCAGTGAGCCCTCTATATACTCAATGGACCATCCCAAGTATT
The DNA here is from genome assembly GCA_964019695.1 of Loripinus fragilis. Classification (NCBI taxonomy): domain Eukaryota; kingdom Metazoa; phylum Mollusca; class Bivalvia; order Lucinida; family Lucinidae; genus Loripinus; species Loripinus fragilis. Next base: position 31,675,340 of record OZ026519.1, on the reverse strand, counting down.
GTATATCAAACATCAAGAAGAGTCCATTAAGTACTTAAAGGGGTAATAAGTAGTATTTATCTCATGGACTGACCTATTTGCTTTGCAGAGAGAAGAGGCAAACAGAGAGATTCTTGACCTTCAGTCAGAATTTGAGTTTGAACGCATTGATTACTTAGACACAATACGTAAACAGGAGCGTGACCTGATGCTAATGCAGGAGTTGATAGACAGAATAAGTCCGTGTATACGCAAAGACTGTAATTACAGTAATATGGATAGAATTAAAATGGAATGTAAGTGGGATGAAGAACAGGGGAAGTGGATTCTACCCAAGCTTACCATAGAGAGAACAGCACTGCCAGTCTCAGGTAGGAATCAATCTTGTTCATCTTTGTGTGTTTGCTTGTTTGAGTTGATGGTTTGTGTCCCAGTTAGCAATTTTTCAATCATATTGGGGGTGTTTTTAAGAAATGAATTCAATTTTTGGAATGTTCATGGAATCATGAATACTTCAAGTCTCTTGCAAAGTTAACATGAAGCCCTGATTTTCCTGCATAGCTACGGCAAACACTTTTAATTAGATGTTTTAGAAAGCAAATTGATGGGAGTGAACAAATATAGCCTTATTCAATCAAAACATTGCAGACATTTTGTGTAAATATAAAAATAATGTGGGGTGAAAAAAGATAAATGCAGTAAACCTGTGTAAAATGGCCACTCAAAAATAGACAAATCAAAGATCTTTATGACAAATGGTAGCTTAATGAGGGTCGAAAGTATAGCGGAATGATCCCTTTGGAGCATTCTGCAATACTTTGACCTGCATTAAGCGATAATTAATCTTGAAAACCAATTTTTGGTCTTTTTACACATGTTTTACTGTATGCAATTGCTTTTGTAAATATCCAAATGACCTGAAAGCTCATCAGGAGCTCTGGATATCTTGCTGCTGCAAAAACTTATTTTGTGAGGCTTCCATGTTCTTGTTGTTTGTTTTATGCAGGCACAATATTACCAGGAGCAGGAGGTTCCCGCAGTCCTAAGATGTCTAATGGAGAAATAGATGAATATGATGACAGGTTTAGGGAGGTAGGTGCTAGATTAATGACTGAATCTTACAGTCATTGTCAGTACTATAGAGTACAGAATGTGGTTAACCTGTCTATATCTGACCCTTTTGTATTCCTATGGATTTTCCCATATTTATTGATGCAATAAGTATGAGATTGCCCATTTGTACCTAAAGGGGTCACAGGTAGAAAGTTCTTAATTATGATGTATTTCTGATCCTGAAGGTTGTTTCAATCTTAGCCAGCAGTGCAGACCCTGGTGAAATGCAGCATTATGCTGCATTTCATCTGGGTCTGCACTGTTTGCTAAGATAAAAACAAACTTTTATGTCATAATTTATAAAATTTTACCGGTGGCCCCTTAAAGTGCACAAATAGACAGTCTGATACTTATTATATCAATATGTATGGGAAAATTCACCAGAATACAAAGTGTTAATATCTTTTATCCTCCAAATTCATAATTTTGCTTGCATTGCAAATAGGATGTTTGCATGTTTTTGGTTTGTTTGTTTTTTGTATTTAATTGACATCAGTTGAATGCACACAGAAGGCTGAGCAAAGTTAATATTTGAGTAGACACGAAATGCATGTGATGAACAAGTGCTCCAAATGTGGTGATATAAGTTTTGTGCCTGGGCAAAAAGCTGTGTCACTTGCATGATCCATTGCCACACCAGGCAAAAAACCTGTTATCGCAATGCTATCAATCTTGAGTCCACATACTAATTTTAAACTTTCTTATAATTAGTGAACAAAAACATAAAGTTGAATACTCAATTTCTTAATTAGATCTTAAAGGATATTTTGGTTCTAAATTAATTATGTTTTCTAGAATGTTTCATTTTTGTACCTCAAGCTTCTCTAATTTCGTTGTTGGAAGACAAAACTGTTATGCGAATGTTTTGTGACATCAAAAGTGCAGATAAACATTATTACTTTTGTCTTGAATTTGACATGGATATCATCTCATTAAAACCTAGGGTCACTTGTGCTCAGTGAAAAAGTTCTGACTAGAGAAATTTATCTCTGTAGAGATAAATTTTTGTAGACAAGAAAAAATGACATATTTTATTTTTTATGATTAATCTAACATGGTATTTTCTGTTTATGCTTGTGTATATTTGTAGTTTACTTTTTAAAAAATTAATAATTACTATTTGACTATCCTCAGTTTGAAACTCCTGTAAGTCCAGTCCCGGTAGGTTTCATATTTGTAAACACTCATACCATGTTTATTTCTAATCTATGTTTAGAAGCAAAAGTATCCTTGTAATTTTTATACCCTTTTCGGTGTTCTCTCAAATTTTAGCTACAAACTTTGGTTATAATATTGTGAGCTTCCCTCTTAAAATTAAACACAATGTCTGTTAAAAAGTAACATTTTTTATCAGGAACATAATTTTTATTTCCTATAAGAAGGCTTTCTCTTTTGTGAAACTGTTTCAAATTTTTTAATTGTTTTAAATGGGAAAAAAAACCTAACAGACATATGAATATGTTATTTGCTGCTGAAAACTGGTTAGAATAAATGAAATTAAGTTTGAAGAAAAGGTCAGTTTTTTTCTAGAAAATTGATTTGATGAGGGGACATTAATTGGAATAAACATGGTTTGTGAGAAATTTTAATTCATGAAATTTTATGTTTATTCTGCAGTTTTTGTTCAATATTTTGTTATTTCTGAATTCATTCTTGACTGATAGATTCATCAACACAGTTTATTGCATAAAATTCCATGGCACACACTCTTTAAAGTCATGTTTCAACAGGCACCAACTTATGTATTAAAAAAGCAATTCATGTGCAGTTAATACTGTCATGGATTTGGGACCTTAAGTATACTAGTTCAGGGCTACTATGCCAGAAACATATAGGGTGAGAATTCCTTTACAATCATCATGGTGGAGAAACAAAAACCATAGATGTAGAGACAACTATTTATCATATGACGTCGCGCCTGGGAGTGAAATAACGCCATGCAATAAAATCAATAAACCACTAGTGGTTTACAGATTTTCGGGAAACGTTATGACGTCCATTATAACGTTGCGTAGAAGATGGCAAAATCTTGACGTTTTCACACTAAGAATGCGACTTTTAATTTTAATGTCATGTGATAAATAGAATCTAACAATCGTGCTCCTGTATTATTGAATGTATTAAACTTGTTGCGAAAAAGTGATAGAATGCAGCCGCATTTTACCACTTTTCCCCAACGCGTTTAATAAATTCAATAAAACATGATCACTCATGTAAGATCCTCTAAATATGCAACTGCAGAAACCGGATGATTTGATACCATTGTAATACAATAGCATTACATCGGACAACCGTTGATCCGTTTATTACTCTTACATGTATATATGACTTGGCCGTAGAGCAAGATTATATATGGAAAGATCGATATATCTATTGCCCATAAAACAGCAACAAAATATAGTGCCATACTTTTCGTAAAGTTAGGAGAATATATCATTGAAATTATGCAATAATAACAATCAAACATTGTTTTTCAATGCATTAACATATATATTAGTGTTAAAAACTGAGGACTATAAGCTTGAGGGGGTGGGGGTCAAAAATCTAATTTTTCAGAACATCATCATGTAGCATATCAAATTGAAGGAGATGATGAGTAGAACAGGATACAAGTTACTTTTCACCCTAGGGTCAAACTGGTGACCTTGGGCTGGGGTCAAAGGGTCAAAGGGTCAAATATCATTAAATTTCTTTGAAAGTGGGAGAATTTGCAATGTCCCCTCATTGACTGCATGTTCTACGTTCAGATTCCTATCCCTAAAGAGTGCAAAAAAGATGAGATGCTGCATTTATGGCATCTTTTTTTTTTTATCTGCACAGTTTGACAATATGTCATCTGGTGTAGAGCTTTCCTGTCAAGAAAGGGTTATAGTAAAAGTTGTTGCAAGGACCTCGGACAGTTTCTTATTCAATCTGCCCAAATTTTGACAGCCTGTGGCTAGGATAATGCATGACTGACAACTATAGTTTTGAGCGTAAATCAAACTCTTACATTTAGTGCACCTAGTAAAATAAAAATATTTTGAAAATATTGCATAGTTATGCCAGGACTCTAGGGTTTAGGGGGTGGGGGTAATTTTTGTGACCAAATTTTATTTCGCAGAAAGTCAAAGTTTCGTTGAGTATTCACCTAAATACATTTAAATATTATGTTTGTGGCATAAAACTTGAGACAAGAGTGATGCGTTTGCATAAAAATCGGGTTGAGAAGATTTCAATTAATTTTGACTATTACCTGTAATGTTCCAAGTCAACCAGTTTGACTTGTGCACTGAGGTGTATCATAACTGCATACTGTATAAATCATAGTCTAGATAAACACAGTTTTTGAGTGTAAAATCGTTAATGTTTTCTTACACATCAGATTTAACCTTTTATTTGGTGCTTAAAAGAACCGTCTCATTGAGACGGTTCTTTTGAGTACCCAAAACATATGTTTTGGTTGAGAAATGAGACAATTAATTACTTTGTAAGCACTCTTAACTAAAGCCCTGATACATGCCATTGGTCACGGGGATGGGGGGGGGAGCACTTCAGTAAAACGTTTTCTATTTTCTATGTGTTGAATAGCAAAAACAGAGTTTTCAACCCATATTTTTCAATTGGTACTTGTCCAATGAGAAAACTGTTTTTGTGGATAAGTTGGGTTGAACCTACTATCTTTTTTCATGGAAAAAGTATCGTTTTCTTTGAAACTTTTCTCTGGCCATTTTTATGGGCAACCCTTCATTAAGACTGTCCGAGGTCCTTTGAATTTTGCTTGAAGTTTTCTTGTTGTTTTGAATACATGATCTTTAAGTTGTTGAAAGTATGAAAATATTTTGGATTTGACATTTTTTAAACCCTTCTTCATGAAAACATTTCAGATAAAAATCATATATGATCACTTATTCCTGCCTGCAGACTTTTTTTTCTTAATTTGCTGAGATCCCCAAGTTGAAATGAAAATAAAAAAAATCAAATGGCTAATCAAAAAATACCACAATCACAGATCACCACATGGCACAGTGAGAAAGAGACTCCAGGCCTTGAGGTTATAAAACTTGGGTTCAAACTTAAACTCAAAATAAAGCGCAATGATTGGCTGCTTGCGGACACATGTCCACAAGCAGACAATCATTGCGTTTTATTTTGAGTTTTAGACTGTACTAGAGTTTTATGACCTCGAGGCCAGAACCCAACACAGACAGCAGATTTGGGCCTCAACACAACAAAACCTGTCTTTGGGGCTTCTGACAAAGTTAGTCTCAAACCAGTCTGCTCAGCTACAGAGACTAGCTAGAATAGTGAAATTTCACTTGCTGCAAGTTTAAATATGATACTTTCCTCTAAGTGAATAACAAAAGCACTGATTCAGACTGCACGGCTGGTCTGCGCCTTTGTTGTTCACATAATCTCAAAGACAGGTTTTGTTGCGTCAAGGCCCAAATAAACTGATGTAAAGGTATAAGCAGAGCTTTTACACCTATTGTCAATCTAGTCAAATGTAGAACACTGATCAAACCAGGGCCTTAGCCTTTGATCCTCAAATAGATGCCATTTGTTTGTTGTAAATAAGAAGTCCTAATATCACTGGTTTGTTTGTGGTCTGCTCGGGTGAACTGCATTTACATTAACTCAGCCTAGAGTTAACTGCATGACATCCGTAGAGCTGATCAAGTGACTTTAAGCCAATTTGTGTCTGATTAAACCTTTTTTCATGCAGCTGACTAAGAAAAGCTATAGCTGACATATTGAGCCACCTACATTTGGCCAGTGAACACCTCACATGTTGCTCGATAGGGAAATGCAATCATTCAATTGTAATGGGCCAGGCACTCTCACTTATATATTTACATAAAGAAGATTTCGCATAGTTTCTAGTATATAATCAATCTCTGACAACTGCGTCAGAGAGCAGACTCTTTGGCTCAGTGGTTAGAACATTGGTCTTTTACCCGGGCTACCCAGGATTTGATTCCCAGCAAAGTCACGGGAAATTTTTCAGCTATGCTTTACTTTGTTACGGCTATCATGTTGTAAGACAATCATTAGGCTATAGTGGACCAAATAGAAATATTGTGGTATAGAAAGTAGTCTTTGAGGTATGATTTTATTATTACATCTCCAGTTGGCCAGTCTAATCTGTGTTTGTAGGTTGACCAACGTAAAAATGTCAGGCCGAGAGTTTATAAAACTTTTTTCATGCTCAACTCAATTGAGCATTAAATGTATCATGCTCATTATTGTTAAAATGCCAACAATTGTTGGCATTTTAACATTTATTAGCATGATAAATACAACATTTGTGGCTTTAAGAGGGATGAAAGTTTTTTTTGTTTCCAGGATTTTAGTTTTTATGAGCAGTTGAAGTTCCATGCTCATTTGAGTTGAGCATAACCTCAAGGCCAGGTCAGCTGATTGTCAGTTTTCAGTTTTATTATGACATCAGTGTTACTCTATGAAAACGTATGGAAACTGGAATTTCCAGATGCAAGATTCTTAGTACACTAGAATATGACAAGGCGTTTAATAGACTATATTTAACTGTTTTATTCTTGTTTCAGAAACTGATGCGTAAGCAGGATAGATCAGGTCAATATTTCCAGACAAAACGCCCGAGTCAGCTAATACAGTCATCAGAACCGCTCAGTAAAGTCAGTAAGTATAATCACGGTCTATGTGTTTACAGAAGGTTGTATTCTTGCTTGAACCTTATGTTAACCCACTTGGAACAGCATATGTGTTTAGATAAGGTAGTCTTGCTTATTAAAGTACATTATTGCATAAAAAGCTGTGTCGCCATGTTTTAACCAACAAAACTTGTGTATTAATCAAGCAATTCACATGCTGTTGATGCACAGCTTTTGTACTTTACATAAACGAATTCTAGGCCATCACAAAAATTTACGTCATCACCAGTAACGTGCATAGAAATGAACGTAATTTAGAAACGTTAGTCTTTGCTCCGGAACAGACGTTTTCAAAACCTATCAATCCTTCATGCTTTTGCATGCCATTATAGTAATACAAAAATGAACTTTTCAAAGCGTTTTTTCCCCAAGTTTTCAAGTGACAAAATGACTTTTTGCAAAAATAATGATCAAGTATGGTTTTCTGATACATTAACAACATGTTTGATCCCTATAGTAAATGTCCTAGAATTTCGAACACTTCTCTTTCTGTAATACCCCTATTCCACACAAGCCCCGAATCCTACAAATTGCTACGAATTGACAACTATTTGGATTCGTGTCTGAATCGTACTCAGTTCGTGAAGATCTTAACTGATTCGCACAGTCCGTAGTCAGTTCTTGCAATTCGTAGGTCTATCGGGAATTCGGCTCAAAAGTTTTGAACTGTTCAAAACTTTGGCCACGAATTCCCCGATTCGAAAAATCATGCGTGATTCGTACCAAATTCCTAAGGCATTCTTGGACATTGTAACTGAATCGTAATCTATTCGGAGGCGTTTTTTTGCAATAGTAGCTACTCTTAGCTCATTCGTGGGAAATCGGGAGATTAAGCCAAGCAATAAAACCAAGGAAGAGATAGAAGAAGGATTTTCCCTAAAATTAATTACCCCGCCACACGCATGTAAGCCAGTCCTAGAAGTTAAAACAGATTTGGCAGATTCTTGAGCACAATCAGGATCAGTCAGTAGCTCCTGGCTGGTGATTTTTCCAAGTCAAAGAGTCTGGGCCAGGGCCCTTCGACTTTAACGTAGTTGTTTTCTTCTAGCTATATAAGAAGCCGTTTTCAACACTCAAGTTGCAGGTCCTGGATCAATTCTACTGCTGCTTTACGAGGAACATTCATTTTGGAACTGATGTCCCCGAAGCATAGATGGGCCTTTTTTATAACTATTGTGAGAGAAAATCTCGCGAATCGTCGCGATTCGTCGCGGATTTCTGTTAATTTGTGCCCAATTTGTGCTGCATTTGGCATATTCTTATCTGATTCTTAAGTGATGCCTTAACACTTGTGCAGCATGATCTAATGTTATTTTGCTAATCGTAATGAATTCTTGCAGATTCCAGCCCAATTGAGCCAATTCCCCCAAATATTCGTAATGAAATCGTATCTGAATCGGAACTGACTCGTAGAATATCACGATTGGAGAATTTTTTTAATGAAACCTCACGAATCTTCCCGAATAAATGAAAAATCAATTCGTGGCGATTCGGGCGATTCGTGGCCTGTGTGGAATAGGGGTTTTATCAAATAAACTGTTGGTTATCAGGGATGGATGCTTGTAAGAAAAGCAAACAGAGAAGACCCTGAACAGACTGCTTCTTCAAAAGCATTCTGATCTGGGTTTGTGCTGTTTGTCTTGGCCTTTTTGGCAACTAGTGTTTGAAATTTTAATACATCTACCATATCTGAGAAGTTAAGGAAACAATGAAATCTAAATATTTTCTCAGTAGGGAGTTCTCTACAGTTATTTTGCCTGTAGTTACAGTTAAACCTGTCTTAAGAGGCCATTCAAAAAATAGACAAAACAAAAGTCCTAATGACAAATGGTAGCTTAATGAAGGTCAAAAGTATTGCAGAATGCTCCAAGGGGAGCATTCAGCAATACTTTAGACCTGCATTTAACGATAATTGGTCTTGAAAACTAATTTTGGTCTTTTTGAGAGTGGCCATTTTACACAGGTTTTACTGTATTGCTATCACCATATTCTTTACTAAGGCTATAATATTTTTTTCCAGATATGGGTGAGATTAAGCAGAGCTACAATATACAGCCTGCTCACAATATCTCTGTAACCAATGGTTACCGTGGCAACCACAGTGATGAGCCAATCAGCAGAGACCTGAAGGCGGCTCAGGTTCACGGCCAGATCATGAATGATGAAGGAATCACCAGAAAACCAACGAGACTCGAGGCTTTACCGAGCGTCGGTAAAAAGTCAAAGAAGAAAAGAAATACATACGAAGGGATTTGATGTTAATGATCTTTAGCAATTAGTAGAATGTAGAGGGATCAATGATGCAATAATTCATATTTTTAATGATACATGTCAATTTGTTTGGACAAGCTCATGAGATTTTGGTATTTATCGCATAAGTAACAGAACTTTAGATTAAAGTGTGTAACTAAAAATTATTTTTCTTATTTCTCAACCGAAACATATGTTGTGGGTACTCAAAAGAACCGTTTCATTGAGACGGTTCTTTTGAGTACTCAAAACAAATGTTAAAACTGATGGATGAGTAACAGGACTTTAGATTAGAGTGTGTAACTAAAAAATATTTTTTCTGAACCAAAACATATGTTGTGGGTACTCAAAAGAACCATCTTATTGAGATGGTTATTTTGAGCACCCAAAACAAATTTCAAAACAGATGGATGAAGAAATTTTTTTCACAATTAAACTCTCAAAATGTTTGGTTTATCTTGACTTATGAGCATGCAGCAAAGACTCCGACAAGTTTACACATCTGTGATGGCTTGCTAGAGCCTTTCCTGCTTATATAGATGGCTCAGAGAAAAAATTAGGCCTCTAGTCCCACTAGGTAGCTGTTCATTAATGTTCACAGAGTAACTATAAGCATATCATGGGATGAGCACCAAAATGTCATGAACTTGTCCATTTATTTATTCTTCAATCCTGTAAGGTATTATTTTTATAGAAGTTTGTTTTGAGTAAGACAGGGCATCACTAAGGTTAACCCAATTTTACCTTGGCTTTCTCAGGTTACCTAGGTAAACTGTAATGGTACTGAAATTATGCCAGTTGAGAGAATTTAATAAATATGTTTGAAGATGGCTCTGCATGAAAGCATATTACAGAGATCCAAGTGCTGGTTTAAAGATCAATTTTGCATGCATCCATCTTCTAACACATTTAAAATGACCATACATGTGTCCGCAAGCAGCCAATCATTGCACTTTATTTTGAGTCTGAGAATGAACTAAAGTTTTATAACATCAAGGTCTAGTATCAAGCATAATATACAAGTTGGCATGTGTATTCAGTGAAGATTCAAATCGGCCAGGATATCCGCACAGTGTAATCTGAGTCTTAGTTTTCAGCCTGAGTGAGTTTTAGTTTTCAGCCTGAAGAAACCTTGGATCTTTGGTTCGCCCATAGACACGGCCTCCAATCTCGGCCTCCTTCTCCAAAAAGAGCAGAACGTAAAGTGAGGCGAAGGCCCTTCCGGGAAGCAGGCAGTGGGCAAAACAATGGAACACGGTAAGTTGTGTTGACACATTTTCAATCATAAGTAAATTTTCAGCGCAAAACTCGAAAATCTAAGAATGCTATGCTTTGGGCAATTGTTCAAGCTATCCGTAGAGCATGCTGTTTGCACATTTGAACTTAGTTTGTAAGCGTGAGAGCTTTTCTCCCGTTGCACAGTTGTCCAAGAAACGGTGGTTCCCGCATGGTTTTGCCTTCTAACCAAACGTATAGTAGCGTTTGGACCCTTATTCATACTACCGAGGCCCCTCCACACCCATGTTGTCCCAAATGCAATTTTTCGAGATATTTCAATGATAATTGAGTGATTTAGAGCCAAATTTCTTTAGGAGCAGGAGGCGAAGGGCAGGAGAAGGAGGCTGGGAGAGGAGAAGCAGGCGGCGATGATATCAAAATTTGCATTGATTTTGCTTATTTTTAATAATATACTTATCCAATCTCCCTCCTCACCAAAGTACGAATACCCCCTCCCCCAAAACAACAATAACAAACAAACAACAAAAAATGTACTTATGATTTTAATGGGAGTAGAAAAAGCTTTGACGAGACTGCGCAAATGCGCGTTCGTTGCTCGCAAATGCAATATAAATCACAGTCCATTGCATGTCTTCGTCTTCTAAATCTATAGTTATTTTTAATGGGGGTAGCGAAGGCTCTAGCGAGACTGCGCCCCTGAGCTTTCCTTGCTCACGCAGTCAATCAAAACACCAACAACTGCATGTCGTGTACGTTTTTCAATGAGAAGAGCAAATAATAATGGGCATTAGTTGCTCGCACATGCAATAAAGCCACTTTCCACTTATAAATGTATAGTTATGTTTTGAAAGTGAGCAGCTAAGGCTCTAGCGAGGCTGCGCATCCTGAGCTTTTGTTGCTCGCACGTGTAATAAAACCCCACCATCGATTACATGTATATATCTACCAGACGTCCTTAAGTTTTTAATTGGGGTAGATAATGCGCTAACGAGTATGCGCAAATGCGTATTCCTTGCTCGCACATGCAATATAAATCACCGTCCATTGCGTGTCTACGTCTTCTTAATGTGCGTATTTACATCTTCTAAGGCCATCCTTAAAAATATATTTGTTTGCCGTGCATTTCAGTTTGGGAAGATAGTTTTTTTTTTAGAAATTCAAAACTAACAACTGCATGTCGACTACGTTTTTTATGAGAAGAGCAAATAATCTTACGAGACTACGTAAATGGGCATTTGTTGCTCGCACATGCAATAAAGCCACTGTATAGTTAGGTTTTGAAAGTGAGCAGCTAATGCTCTATTGCGAGGCTGTGCATTTGCGCAGACTAGCCTAAGCTTTTGGTGCTCGCACATGCAATATAAATCACCGTCCATTGCATGTCTACGCTTCCAAAGGTAAGAATGCATACAATAACAATCAATGTAACCTTTCTTCAATATTCAAATACAGCTTTTAATGATTTTGAAGACGAGTTTGTTAACAGAATTAGAGAAAAAATACTAAAGATTCTCAGAAAGGCAATATTTTTTTGGGGGTAGGGTCTGTTTTGGGTGGGAAGGTAGGAGCACGGCAAACCAATATTTTTTAAGGTCGGCCTAAATGTATAGTTTTGTTTTGAATGCTCAATAGCGCTCGTTTCGAGCTTTCCTTGCTCGCACAATCAATTAGAAAACACCAACGACTGCATGTCTATATATGTCTACTAAATGTACTTATATTTTGGAGAGTAGAAACGGGTCATCATCGGCCCACTAGCGAAACACCATTTAAATAAAACATGACATTAAACCATCTATTAAATTTATTTGTATTATTCATGTAGTTTGCATACTGCGCAGATCTGGACTAAGTTTGCCAATCTCGGGTATACAAGGTCTTCACTTCTACGTATGAAATTAAGACTTATCTTAATCAATCACTTTACAGCGAAGGTTAAGAATGCGGACTTGGTTGATGTGAGAAAATTAAAAAGACAGAATAACAATTATTATAAAAAAATAAATCATTATTTCATCAACAGAGGGGGAAAAAGACACAGCATCCAATAATAAGTAGAATTTTAGTTCACGCTGTCGCCAACGGCGTGTTCTAATTAACTAGCTAATTGGACCATGGATCCTTTATTCAATATAGGGTCGGTGATTGGACATTATTGTTCTCGCTAATTAACAAAACTAAACGCCTATTAAACAAACTAATCGTATAATAATTGGGCAATTATCGAAACTGTTAGAAGTAAACCAAATGGGTTTATTTTGCAACTGTCTACCTAAATACTGATGGTAAGAATGGGTTTGTAGGCCCCCATCGGTAAAAAGATGTGTTTAAATATTTAATAATTATGTTGATTTAAGTAAGAGTCTATCTATTTATGATTTATAGGCGTAGGAGTCTCGTAGAACGGTCAGTGGGGCGCCCCGATGTGCAAATTTCAAGGAACACTTGGTTTGAATTCCTCTTTTTTCTGCGTCTAAGTATTTCGCACCATCAGTAATTGTTGCTCTTAATCAAAGCTTGAGAGGGGGTGGGTATAAAATAGAGGTTCGACCCAGTCTGAGATTTTTGATAATCCTTTTCCCAAGAACTTAGGGAGAAATACACAAGTATCACTAATCTGTGAGCATTACATGATTCCAATGAGAAAAAAAGTGAACCACACATTACGTTGGTGGTGGCATTTAAAGCGAAGTAATTTCGATTTATTTAAATGGTTTGAAATATTCATACATGCAAGTTTGATATAGATTGGATAAGTATATTATTAAAAATAAGCAAAATCAATGCAAATTTTGATATCATCGCCGCCTGCTTCTCCTCTCCCAGCCTCCTTCTCCTGCCCTTCGCCTCCTGCTCCTAAAGAAATTTGGCTCTAAATCACTCAATTATCATTGAAATATCTCGAAAAATTGCATTTGGGACAACATGGGTGTGGAGGGGCCTCGGTAGTATGAATAAGGGTCCAAACGCTACTATACGTTTGGTTAGAAGGCAAAACCATGCGGGAACCACCGTTTCTTGGACAACTGTGCAACGGGAGAAAAGCTCTCACGCTTACAAACTAAGTTCAAATGTGCAAACAGCATGCTCTACGGATAGCTTGAACAATTGCCCGAAGCATAGCATTCTTAGATTTTCGAGTTTTGCGCTGAAAATTTACTTATGATTGAAAATGTGTCAACACAACTTACCGTGTTCCATTGTTTTGCCCACTGCCTGCTTCCCGGAAGGGCCTTCGCCTCACTTTACGTTCTGCTCTTTTTGGAGAAGGAGGCCGAGATTGGAGGCCGTGATAGAGCAGCAATTGAAGACTGATCAGAATGTGTGATGTGCAGGCTGATCTGAGTAATCAGTGCCAACTTGTACCTTGTACTTTTGCTGGGCATAGTGCTCTCTGAAAGATTCTGCCACAATTCCTGGGCGGTGAGTTTTCCAGAGGTGACAGTTTTTTGGATTTTTCCTCATTTCAGGAACTTGAGGCTGACTTCCCATAGAAAATCAGCTCCAAACTGCTGTACAATGTCGATTATAGTAGCTTTGTTGATTTGTTTCAGCCAATTGAGGATTTCAACTTTCAACTTGAAATTGTTGATGTTTTGTAGGCATAATGCAAGTTTTAAGATTTGAATTTCTTAAGTTCTGGATTTTGGAACTTTCAATTGTTGTGAGAACATGAATTATTTGAATGATCAACCATATTATTATAAATGATGCTTATGTATTTATCGCTTATTGTTGGAAGAATTATTTAAAGAGAAGGTATAGTATTTTAGGGTATGGGTATAAAGCTATCCCAAAGAGAAGTGCTGTATTTGCCAAAAATATTTGCACACATTGTGTAACAAACAGAGTACAGTCTGATCAATGTAAACACTGAATACTACTTCAACACAATGAAATATACAAAACCATTTACATGTATGTGAAATCTAGATTAGGTATTTGCAGGAAAATATATTATAGCTTGACCACGTCCATTCCTTTAGGAACAATAAAACATTATTTAATGATTTTAAAACTCATATGACATCACAGAATGATGCACTGTGGGATAGAAATGCTGCATTTTGGTATCTATTTTGGGTGTTATAAATCTGTATTTCAAATAGGCATATTTTCTGTGATGCTGTTTTCCAAGTTGTGTTGCTCATAACTGCAGCTATCAGCTGAAATATCTAATTTAGATACTTTATTCTGGATTTCATGTCATTTTTAAAATGCACTGTAGCACATGTTACAACTTTTGGTGAAATATGGTGACAAGACCATACCCTGGTGTTATAAAACTTGTTTCATGCTAAACTCAACTAAGCATGAAATTTATCGTGCTTATAGATGTAAAAAAATGCCAACAATTGATAGGATGACTATATCTGAGAGCTTGAAAACAAGAAAAATCTTTATTTTTCAGCATTTTTGTTTTTTATGAAAAGTTAAAATTTCATGCTCAATAATTGAGCATGAAAGAAGTTTTATAGCTTAGCCAGGTGTCTGAATATTTTGGGCAATTAAGGTACTGTTCCAGTATTAGAATTTTATTATGTCTTTAACAGATTTTTCAGTATTTTTCTTATCTAAATCAGCATAAATCAATTCCAATAGTTTTAAGACTCACTATTTATAACTCTTTCCATGCTTGTGGTGGATTTGCAAAACCTTTGCAAAGATTTTGGACTCAAATCAAGGCCCATACTTTTCTTTATATTTAATTGTCAGTTTGTTATTGTGTTTTATGCTAGGCATATACTGTTATTGCTTATTTTGGTATCTAAAACAATAAAATCCAAGTATTACTGTATGCATAATAGTTTATCATCAATTATCACACAATTATTAGGGTAAATGTTCTAAAAAATATTTTTCTTGCTCTGTTCTCAAATAAAATGTGGGTATAGATGCGTTAGTTCACCAAATGCTTGACAGAATAGCAAACAGGGAAGATCCTTATCAGACTGCTTCTTCAGAAGCAGTCTGATCTGGGTCTGCACTGTTTGTCTAGGCCTTTTTGGCAGGCAACCAGTGTTCGAAATTTTAGAATTTTTACTGTATAATAGTGCTTTACTATGTTTGTAAATAAAGCCTGTTTAGGTGGAATATCTGGCAGATTGGTCATTTCTAAGATTAGGCTAAACCTAAATATATGTGTGGTGCCTAGTACATGCCAAAGAATATAAGGGTAGGTAGATATGTATACTTTGTGTATGGGAGCAGCTATGGCTCTGGCCTTAGCAGTTGTCAATACGATAAGTACCAGAATCTCATTGGGGGGCTCATAAATTCATGTACACAACATACTGATTCCAGTCTGTTTAATGTTTCTGCACTGTGATTATAACAAAAGATGTATCGAAATTATCAAAAAAGTAATGCCATACATGTAGTATCCTTTCATTTGTTATATATGGTTATATATGAGACAATCATATTTCTTCCTATGATTATTGTTTCCATGGTGATTTTCTTGTATTTTTTTGTAACTATATTCTATATTCTGTAAGTGAATTGTTAATTATAGGGATCACACATGTAGTTTCATGCATTAACACTTGCCGGGTCTGTAGAAAGCTGTTTGAACATGAGGCCATTAACAGAGTATTTAAACATCATCCGAGGGACCTAGCAAGTGCTAATGCAATGAAAAAAACATGTGTGATCAAAAAGAACATATGTGATCGTTATTCTTGCATATTTTACCTGATTTTCACCCAAATTGCACTGAAAAGGTACTAAAACATTAAACTATCCATTTTCTTACACTGGATTTCTCTAAACAAAATGGCATCAGTTGTAAACTTTCGAAAGTCATAACGTCATCACAGCAGCATGCAACTTTTTCCCAAACAACAGCAGCAGTGAAATGATCAGTCTGGGCCGCACCACTTCCCCTATAACGTTATTCAAACAACTCAAAGCTCATTTTAAGTATCTCATGACAATGGCTTCAAACTGCTATGCGCATAGGTTTTTATGCAAGAATCATGATTTATGCATGGTTAAATTATATGATGGATTCACAGGCCTTATGGAAAATAGTGTGGATCCTGGTCAGCTGGCTTCTACCCTGTTTTTTTTTTTTCAAAAAAAAGGATACATCTGTTCCATCAGGATAAGGGTAAAGGGTTATGTGTTAATTTAACCATTTTCTCAGTGGTAGAGTGTTGGACTTGGGATACTAGGGTCACTAGTTCAAGACTCACGATAGGCACTGTGTTCAGCTAGACACTATCTTCCGCTTAGTACTGATACAGCCCAGGAAGACTGGATTGACTAAAAATTGTTAATTGGGATTTAAAGCATAAACACAAACAAAATGTTATTTGATAAAGTTCAAGAAAAATGGTTGATGTTTTAATTGTTTTAACATGCTGTTCAATTTGGGTCTATTATGAAACATTTTGATCGAAATATTTTCAAATGTGAATGTGTGATGGAGAAGGGATGAATGAATTGCTTTGAAATTCAGTGTGACCCTATAATACCTATGTTAATATTTTGCCCACATCATTATCATGGTCATCATCATCATGCTGTTTGCTTTTGGTATGTTATGTTTATAGTAGAACATTCTGATCGGAATGTTTGCAAATACATTGTGCCTTAGAGAAGGGATGAATGAATTGCTGTGAATTTCAGTGTGACCCTATACCTGTTATTTTTTACCGACATCATCATCATGATCATCATCATTATAATGTTCGCTTTTGGTCTGTAATGTTGATAATAGAACATTTTGATCAGAATGTTTGCTAATGCATTGTGTTATAGAGAAGAAATGAATGAACCGCTTTGAATTTTAGTGTGACCCTAAACTTAATGTTTTTTTCTTTTTGCCGACATCATCAACTTTATCATCATTGTTGTAGTCAAGCTTAGTTGTGATACCTATATTCCAAAGCATATTGTGATAATTATTTTTCATTGAGTTAAGAGGTACCTTAACTCATGCCTAGCATACCATAGATGGAACCTTTTACAAACAGTGTAGACCCAGATGATATGCTGCCATCAGAGTCTGTACTGTTTTCCATTTCTGGAGGAATTTTCAGTAGTTTATTTTTTTATATTTATGAGAACTATTGAAATAAAATTGAAGCAAGGTTTAAGGTCCCTGTAAGCAATCTTTCAGCTTTTTCAAGAGTTGGCGTCAGAATTTTAGGAATGTTTAACTGACTTGAGATACAGGCCACTAGGCAGTCCATCTCTTTTGGCACTGGGAGCCAATTTCTTCATGAATGATAAAACAGTATTATATTAGGGTTGCACTATATTTGACTTGCTAACTCTTTACATGCTGGATTAGACTGGCTCCAGTCCTTAAAACAATTTTTCATTCATGTGTCATATCATATACATGTAGCTAGTCTAACTCTGATGGCTCTGTTTTAGAGCCATCAGAGTAAGACTAGCTACAAGTGGGCCTCGTCGCGACAAAACCTGTCTTCAGGGGTTTGTGAACAACAAAGGCGCATCAGCCTGCGCATCCGCGCAGACTGATTAGCGCCTTTTTTATTCGCTTACTGGAAAGTATCATATCTAAACTTGCTTCAAGCAAAATTTCAATTTTCTAGCTAGTATCTGTAGCTGAGGAGACTGGTTTGAGTATCGCTTTGTCGGAAACCCCGAAGATGGGTTTTGTCACGACGAGGCCCACGTATTGATATGACACATTGATGAGAAATTGTTTTAAGGACTGGAGCCAGTCTAATGCTGGATAGTTTTGCTTCTCTTTTGTCAACTGCTGCTCTTTTTCAAAATTGATAATTCCCACTCAACCAATAGTTACTTCAGTTCCCACTCAACCAATAGTTACTTCAGTTCCCACTCAACCAATAGTTACTTCCCTTTCAAATAAGTCATCCATGTTGTAGGTAAACTAAACTGGAAGAAAATAGTATATATTTTTTTTACTTAGCATGACTACATGAGAATTGTTAACAGGGTTTCCTGCAGAATGCCGTATTTTTAGCAAATATTTTTATGCTTTTACTGTCTACCATTCTCATTCTAAAAATTGAGCAAGCATACAGTAGAACCTGTCTTAAAAAGCCATTCAAAAGAAGACAAAATATTGTTTTTTTTCAAGACGGATTATCACTTAATGCAGGTCAAAAGTATTACAGAATGCTCTCTAGAGCATTCTGCAATACTTTTGACCTGCGTTAAGCTACCATCTTAACTTTAAGACCTTTGTTTTTCCTATATTGAGTGGCTGCTTAAGACAGGTTTAACTGTACTAAGTACATCCTGAAGTTTGTAAAATGGAATTGCTAACAGTATAGACCTTGATCAGACTTTAGAACAGCCTGATCAAGGTCTACATGGCTTGGGCAATCATATAGGTATGTCTGAATATCTAGTGTTTTTTTGAGGAAATCTCATAGAAGCTTTTCTTCAGGAAAGTGCATATTTTGTTTTTGGTTTGAGAGGGTTAAGGAAATGATCTCGTAGTTTTCTTATTTCATTTGACAAGTACATGTATTGTTGAATTCATGCAGCATTCTGTCCATGATTTTTATTTAAATGAACTACTAATATGAGCCAAACCAAGAAGAAAACTTTTCATGTCAAACACAGACATCAAAAATACAGATCAGCCTGCACATACATTCCTTCTCAGGTATCCAGATAAGAGCGAGTACTCAAATTCCTTACCAAAACATGTGTTGTGAGTGCTCTGACAAAAGAACCATCTTATAGAGACTGTTCTTTTGAGCACCTAAAACACATCTTTAAACTGATGGTTTAGAAGATAATCACAAATTTTGGATAAAAAAATTGCATGTCTTGACCAAACCTTTTGATTCGCACCATTGTTTTTTTGTCTACAGAACAGCTTGAATAGTATCTTAGTTATAGTTTTAACCCTTGTCATGCTGAATATTTTCTCCAATTTTTAGCATGTTAACCTGCAGCATTCCAGTAATAAGGATGTAGAGTGGAAAACAGTGTGGATCTTGATCAGATGGCTTTGTCAGAAGCCAGCTGATCTGGATCTGTAGGGTTTTCAAATAAATGGTCCAGCAGGGCACAAGTTTAAGGAGCTATATCTGCTCAATAGAACATGTTTCATTCTCCTATAAAAAAAATGAGCCGTGGCATGAGATTTCCAACAATTTGACATTTTGACAAGTGTAGACTCGGACGAGCCTCTGCAGCCTCTTTTAAGCTTAGAAACTCCAAATGGTGTTCAGTCAGTAGCTTAACAGTCATAGAATACTCAAGCGACTAGCAAAGGCTCTGATCAGACTGCGCATATGCGCAGGGTGATCTGAGGCTTTGCTGGTCGCAAATACCACATTATTGGAAATCTCATGCACTGGCTCAAATATAGAGAATCTTACATGAGTGCCCATGTATTATTGAATTTACTAAACAAGCTGAGGAAAAGAGATCAAATGTGAGGCCGAGCCATGCATTTTATCGTATTTTCGCAACAAGTTTAATCGATTGAATTTTAGAGATTCTACCTTATATTAGACCCCATAGATATGTTTTCTCAAGGTGAGGCTCGTATTAAATAGTTTATGGTTATATAAGAAAGTCAGTTGATGAGATTTAGGTACTTATTGCATATGAGTAAAGTAAGAAAGAGGGCAAAGATCAGGAATTGATACAATCAAGTACCACACCTGACCCAGGATACCAATGGGAAAGTGACAACTTCACAGACATCACAAACGAGAGCCAAGAGGTCAGCCCTTAACCAGCAGGTGACCACAAGGCATCAATAAACAGATGCACACAAAAGCATAACAAAAACAAGACATAAATGATCCACAAAAGAAGTACCACCTTGGAACGGTCAGTAAAAATATTTTACTGGAGGGCTTAAACCAGTTTCACGGCACGCGAACCTCACTTTTAGTTCAGATGTGAATCAAGACACATAGATGTTTGGTTTGCATGAGAGATCCCTAACTTACCAAAGCATCATCTATTCTTTAAACATGTATGTGTAGCTATCTAGTGGGACTAGAAGCCAAGAGTTTGGTCTCAGCATTTATCTATATTCCTACTACATGCATGGGTGAAAGTTTTCAGGATTATTCCTGAATTCAGGATTTTGAGGCTGACTTTCTATAGAAAGCACCTTTCTATAGAAAGTCAGCATCAAAATGCTGAATTCAGCAGATTATAATAGCTTCTCTGATTTATTTTCAGTATGTTATAAAGCAATTGACTATTTTAACATGAAATTGTCATCGTTTTGTGGTCATACTGCATTTTGGAAATTTTGAACTTTCACCCGCGCATATGTGTGTGAACAGCAAAGGCTCTGGCAAGACTGTAGGGATGTACATGCTTGTATGAGCCTTTGCTGGTCCCATGTGCATAAGTACCAAAATCCCTTGAACTGGCCCTTATGTATTTTTGGATTATACAGTATTTTTACATATAACATTCCGTCCATTGTTGTTTAACTGAATCTGTTAACTATTGAATCACTTGTTTTATGAATGGGGATGCACAAATTGTTCAGAAATAAAATGTTTCTGATGAAAAATTACTTTGTGATTTTTTTTTCCTATTTAGCCTCTGGAATAGAAATATTCTTAACTGTGATGTGTCCTTGAGCAAAACTCTTTATCCTCTACTTATAACTGGTTCAAAACAGGGTGACAGGAAATCGTACCTACATGACGAAGATGTTAACCGGGACATAAAGCATCAACACAAACAAACAAATGCTGGGCCTTGTAGCGCAGTCGGTAACATGTCTGGCTGCAGATACTTTTCTGACTGCAGATCCTGGGGTCGCGAGTTAAATCCCGGCAAGTATGGAGATCGATCATGAAAAAATTTCTATGGTCATTACCCTCCCTTCTGCTGATTCAAGAAGGTTTGTTACAAGCGAAAGTATGTGCACAAGGTACTGGTTAACTGTTTAGTCAAGCTTGGCCAGGAAAAAAGTGTGGTTAGGTAACTGACCGCCCCAGCATGACCATAGCCATTTACTGGGATGTAAAGAATCCAATCAATGCTGATAACCTTTGTAAATAGTTTGGAACAAAACCAGATCCGACAAAATGTTGGTCCTGATCTGCATCCAAACTGATTGACACTGATGGTATCCATGAAAGATTGATTTTTGAAAACGTCCATTAATAACACTGAATATCAGACAGAAAAGGCATGTGAAATTACCCAGCATGCAAAACAATACACATCCATATAACCATTTCACCGTTGTAAGACATACTGGGCCAATAAATTGGAGATTGATACTTTACGTATTTGCGTAGCATGAATGCTTAGGATATATGTTGACATCGTTACTATTTGATTCAAACTCGACATATGTTTTAGGTGCCAGGAAAATAGTTAAACATCCCTACACGACTGAAAAATTGTTGACTGGGATGTAAGGCAAACAAGGATGTATTTACCCAATAGGTCTAGACTGTTTGCATCTGTGTTAAAGCCCCTAATCTATACTAGTCTTGACAATTTTCAAAATCAGAACTGCAATTATATCATCAGTTGAATGTAAATCCAGTAATTACATGAGAACATTTTTTCACTGATTTTTGCAAATTGGGTTACTTGCCAATTCGAATTCGTCTCAAAATTGAATGCACATAAAATTAAAACCATGCATGCTTGGTAATTTTTCATGCTTTTGTTGTTGTCTGCTGACTTACTTTTTTCAAAATTAACTTGTTCAAAAAACCTTTCTTGAACACTATCAGAGTGTCAAACGGTTTGGATCCAGACCATGACCTTCAAAGGACATCTCCTTACCTACTTGCTGAATTTTGACCAAACTTGGCAGGAATGATCCTTATATGGCCCTCTTTAATAATTGTTCAAATGGCCCCAGTGTGTTGCATATCTATGACACACATGCTAAAAATAGATTTTTGAGATGAAAACTTTAAAAATCTTCTTGTCTGAAACCACAAGGCCTAGAGCATAGATATTTTGGTATGTAGCATCATCTAGTGGGCCTGTACCCAGTTTGTTCAAATTATGCCACTGGGGTCATAATGGGCCCGCCCTGGGGGTCACATGTTTTACATTGGCTTATATAGGGAAAACATGAAAATATCTTCTTGTCTGAAACCAAATTAGTCTCCTAGGGCCAAAGTGGCTCCATCCCGGGGGTCACAAATATTACATAGGGTAATAGCATTGATATTTATTTGTGGCTAAAATGGGCCCATCCCTGCGGTCACACATTTTACATTATAATGGGAACACATACAAAATCTTTTCTGAAACCACAAAGCATAGAGCCTTGATATATATATATATATAGCATCGCCCAGTGGACCTCTACTCGAGTTTGTTCAAATTATGTCCCTGTGCCCCAAAAATGGCCCTGCCCTGGAGATCACATGTTTTACATAGGCTTCTATAGGGAAACATGAAAGAATATTCTTGTCTGAAACCACAAAGCCTAGAGCATTGATATTTGGTTTGTGGCATCAGCAAATGGACCTCTACCAAGTTTGTTCAAATTGTGCCCGCCCTGGGGGTCACATGTTTTACATTGGCTTTTAATGGGAAAACATGAAAAAATCTCGTCTGAAACCACAAGGAATTGAGTCTTGATATATGACCTCTACCAATGTTGTTCTAATTATGCCCCTGCCCCGAGGCCACATGTTTTACATAGTGTTATAAAGGAAAAACATGAAAAAATCTTCTTGTCTGAACCACAAGGCATAGAGCCTTTATGTTCAGTATGACGCATCGCCTAGTTGCCGTCTACCAAGTTTATTCAAATTAGTACCCTGGGGCCAAAACTGGCTCCATCCAGGGGGTCACAAAGTTTACATAGGCTAATCTTGGGAAAACAGGAAAGTCTTCTTGTTTAACCTCAATCATGCTAAGTCTTATAATAAAGTGCTGGAAGCTGGTTGATGGGTTGGATGATGCTTTTCCCTGACCTTATGATCAGCCATATCTAGGTGAGCGACCTAGTGCCATTAGACCCTCTATTTAATCAAACTATTGTCTTAAAACATACAGTTAGATTTCGATTTATTAATAGTTTGTAAAAGTGTCAAAGTTTAAATGTTGTTTTTTTTTTAAAATAAGATGTTACCATTTTAAAACCTAATTATTACACAATACAGATTGTTCAATTGTTAAACAGAATAATCTCACTCAGTAAAAATACAAAGCCAATGTTTTATAAAATAGGAATAAAAATGTAACAACAATTGGATGCTTGTTAAAATGCCACGAACTGCAAGATTTTATCTAAAAACTATAACACCATTGCTATCATTATAGAGGTAGATATGAAAGATTGTAAAGGTTAATTGTGGTTGTAAGGCCAATTCTCAGGCCACTCATATTTCTATGCAATCGCGACAATCCCTGCGCGAATCCAGAGTTGGGACAGGGGGCCCAGACGCATCCCGCACCCTGTATAATCACAAAACTATAGGGTTCCTTAGCAATACTGATCCGGATCCCTGGAAAAAAGCCAGCATTCATTATCGGCCCGCCAGATTTCAATGGTATTTGGATTCTCTCTCTCCCCTCATTAACTAAAAAGTAATATTTAAAAAAAAACCGCCAAAGTCGGACCCACTTTGACGAAACATTTGGATCCGAGCATGACAATCTATGGTCTGTAAATAAAGAAATATTGTATACCAGCCTTGCACAGGATATGGCTTACCTACAACAGTGCCAGAGTTTAAATGGGACTTTTTTTTTAAAAATAAGATGTAACCATTTTAAAACCTAATTATTACACAATACAGATTGTTTTATTGTTAAACAGAATAATCTCATAATCCTTCTGCCTCGTGCAATATTGCGTCAGGTCGTCCACGACACCTCGGGGTAGGGAGCGCAGTGGTAGAGTGCTTGAGCGAGAGCGAGGGGTCGCGGGTTCGAGCCTCACCGGCGTCACAGTGTTGTGTTATTGTCGTAGCTTAGTACTGGGTCAACCCAGAAAGACCCGTCCCCTTATAACTGAAAGATTGTTGATGGTACGTAAAGAATCAGATCAAACAAACAAACAATACCAGTAGGGTCTGAACCAGCAATGCCCCATGGCCATTGCTCGCATAGACTTTTAATAACAAAAAAAACTCTTCTGAAACCATGGGTGAGCGTTACAGACACATTGAAGCTGTTGTTCTTATTTTACTCGTAAGTCAATTTACTTCTGAAATAGTCTAATATATGATATAAGCATCATGATGCCTTTTAAAAACACCAACATGTGTATGACATGATACAACGCATATTTTCCAACCATGTAATTTCTTTAAAGCATCAATTCACACAAACAAAATAGGGTATAATATAAGTTAAGATCTTAATACAAGTACTGAGTTTAATAATAATTAAAACAGGTGTGGGATTAAACAGTTTGGTAGGGATGATCCCCGAATTTCGCCTTTTTACACCTGTTCAAGTGTTATGATCCCTATGTGTATTTTTCTACAAAACCTGATCCAGATTTTTTTTTTCTTAAATCCGTTCATACAGATGCTGTCGGCACTTTGAACTATTTATGTGAATATTGTACACTTTGTCTCAGTATTCACTTTATCCTCTGCTTAGTATTGGTTCGAGCCAGGAAGACAGGAAAATAAGGCCTTTGTATATTCATGGGCCGATCAACTCCTACCTCAGCTTTTGAAGGAGCAATTTGATATGTTGCCTATACAATGTAGAAACATTGAGCTTATGCATGAAGGAGTGTGGTTCAAAAAAATAATTTTGACAAAATGACAGCTATGAGAACTTAGACAAGTTTCCCCTAAAATGGCTTTTGTATATGCATAGATAGTGCCTTCATGGGCCAATCAACTTCTACCACAGCTTTTGATGGAGCAATTTGATATGTTGCCTATACAATGTAGACTCATTAAACATATGCATGATGAAGTTTGGTCAAAAAAAAAATTGATAAAATTATATCTATGAGAACTTAGACTATTTTTCCGATGTATGCTCTGATATATAGAGCTTTCAATTGTGAATAATTTTGTGTATTTGATCTTAACAGATGTTCCAGATTTGCAAGCTTTAAGATCCTTTGCACAGGATTGAACTATCACTTGCCATGAAACGTAAGTTTTTCAACTTTTCCTTTCTGTGAGAGGGTATCTAATAAGCATTGCTTATTGACTTTTTCATTTTTCATGCTTTTGTTATCGTCTGCTGACTTGCTTTTTCAAAATGAACTTATTAAAACAATCTTAAACACTATCAGGGTGTCAAACGGTTCGGATCCAGATCATGACCTTCTGTCGGTCTTGATCTGGGTCCAAACTGACAGCAGTTATCAGCAGACGGCAAAAGTCGCCGCTAGCAAGGACAAAGTCCATATCGTTTGAATGCAAGATAGCCAAAGCATAGCTGAAACGTTTCCTGCACGCTGGTTTATAATTGACCCCAGATCATACAGATGCACGCCCTGCTAAGCCAAAGAGTTGATTCTCTGACGTAGAATAAAATTGAATATTTTGTGGAGGCAATCAAAAACACCCCCAACGTTCTTGTCCTCAAGAGAAACCGATGGAATATGACATTGAACGAGAATAGTTACTAACCCTTAAAACGCCAGCAAAAAAATCATCTGAAAATTACGTCTGCTTTTGTCGTCTGCTGCAAATGTTTGCTAACGTTATTTAACAAAGTTAAGTATAGAGACAAACAGTGTGGACCCAGATCAGACTGCTTCTATAGAGCAGTCTGATCTGGGTCTACACTGTTTGTTGGAAAGGCTTCTAAGATTTTTCAGCAGACGACAAAAGCAGACGACTTTTGTTGTGATTGGCGTTTTAAGGGTTAAGTATGCCAACAAACGAGATTTTGACCCTCAGAGTTTTGACACCTTAATGCGCCAATCGCAACAAAAGTCGTTCTCGTTAAGAAGTTTCTATGAAAAACAGTGTGGAGCCAGAACAGACTGCTCCTATAGGAGCAGTCTGTTCTGGGTCCACGCTGTTTGCTTCTATACTTAATTCGTCAGTAATGCTAGGCAATTATTTGTAACAGACGACTTAAGCAGACGACATTTTCAGATGCATTTTACATCCATATTTTGTGTATGTGAGCAGCAAAGGCTCTGGTGAGTATGCACATTTGCACAGACTCGCCAGTGGCTTCGTTGTTCGACAGTGCTATTAAGTACTATTTTTTTTTATCAAACAATCGTCTTAAACATACAGTTAGATTATACAATTATCAATAGTTTGTAAAAGTGCCAAAGTTTAAATGGAATTTTTTAAAAATAAGATGTTACCATTTTAAAACCAAATTATTACACAATACAGATTGTTCTATTGTTAAACAGAATAATTTCAGTAAAAATACAAAATTGGGGTTTTATAAAACGGCAATAAAAATGTAACAACAATTGGTTGCTTGTAAAAATGCCACGAACTGCAAGATTTTATCTAAAAACTATAACACCATTTCTATCATTATAGAGGTAGATATGAAAGATTGTGAAGGTTAATTGTGGTTGTAAGGTCAATTCTCAGGCCCTTCATATTTCTATGCAAACGTGACAATCCATTCACGGATCCAGAGTGGGGACAGGGGGTCAGGACGCAAACCCACACCCTGGATACTCACAAAGCTATAGGGTTTCTTAGCAATACTGGTCCGGATCCCAGGAAAAAAGGCAATATTCACTATCGACCGCCCAGCGAAACGCCATTTCAATGGCCGATGAAGGCCCGCTTTCAATGGTGTTTGGATTCTCTCTCCTCTTCACAACTAAAAAGTAATAATTAAATAAAAAACGTTGTCAGAGTCGAAACCCATTTGACGAAACACTTGGATCCGAGCATGACAATCTATGCTCTGTAAATAAAAGACTATTGTCTACCAGCCTTGCACAGGACATAAGTTACATACAACAGTGGCAAAGTTTAAATGGGATTTTTTAAAATAAGATGTAACCATTTTAAAACCTAATTATTACACAATACAGATTGTTATATTGTTAAACAGAATAATATCACAATCCTTCTGCCTCGTGCAATAGTGCATCAGATCGTCCACGACACCTCAGGGTAATAGTTTTGACCATACTGCAAATAGGCATGAAATGCAACAATGTTTAGTTGTTTCCTACATAAATCCTGCCAATCAGACCCAAAGCGTCCGGATTGGCAATGTCCCATGGCCATTGCTCGCATAGACTTGTAATCATGAAAAAAAAAACTCTTCTGAAACCATGGGTGAGCATTATAGACACATTGAAACTGTTGTTCTTATCAATTTACTTCTGAAACAGTCTACTGTTTGATATAAGCATCACGATGCCTTCTAAAAACACCAACATGTGTATGACATGATACAACGCATATTTTCCAACCATGTAATTTCTTTAAGGCATCAATTCACACAAACAAAATATAGCATTTAAGGACTATAAATATAGTATCAAAAGTATTAATTTTAATACAAGTACTGAGATTAATAATACATGTAATTCAAACAGGTGTGAGATTAAACAGTTTGCTAGGGATGATCCCCGAATTTCGCTTATTTACACCTGTTCAAGTGTTATGATCCATATAGGTGTATTTTTCTACAAAACACGATCCTAGATTTGTTTCTTAAATCTGTTCATACAGATGCGGTCGGCACTTTGAACTATTTATGTGAATATTGCACAATTTGTCTCAGTATGTGCGGCCAACGTTTTATGCTCAGAATGCCACTTTATCCTCTGCTTAGTATTGGTTCGAGCCAGGAAGACAGGAAAATGTTCTGACTTGATTGAAAAAAATACTGGGACGAAAAGCATCAACCTAAATTCTTAGCTCTTTTTCAGATTTCACGAAGATACAGTTATTTCAAAGTTCATTGTCAATATTAGCTAATCCTTTAATTTCTATTGCCACCTCGTGGGGTGTCAGCGGACTTAAGAGAGAACAAGAACAGTCAACATGTTTGTTCAGCTGATTTCTGTTCTAACCATAGCCTTTTTCAATCCTGAAAGATACAGGCACTTGGCGATTATGACAATAGTACTGTAATCTTAATTAGCATTTGTTAACTCTTTTCATTCGGATGGATTATTCCTATCAATATGTATGGAAATATCCATTTTTAATCATGTTTCCAAATAAAGCTAACAGTACAAGCACTGATGGATTATATCAGAATGCGCCCCACCCCCGAATTTTTCATGTCGATTATTTTTATATATACTATTCAAAATTTGATAGGGATCACGATTTTAATGCAACAAAAAATTTTGACAAATAATTTAATTGAATCCAAAATTGAAACATAATGATAGAAAATATATCATTCAAAAACTCTTTTATTTCTAATGTCAAATGTCAACGCATCCACGCGTGGCTACAGCGAACGTCTGGGCACCCCCCCCCCCCAAATTTGACGTAACACAGGTGATTCTAGCAGACTGAATTTTCACATTGTTTTTAATTCGTTGTTAAAAACTTGCCTAATAACGCGCATGACGTCCACGGGCATCAATTACAGCACGACATCTCCTGCGCCTGCTCATAATCAGAGTCTGTATCCGGTTTAGTGGAATCAGCCTCCATTCAGCAACCAATGCATCATTGAGCTCCTGTAAAGTCCTGGGTTGCATAGGTCTGGCTGAAATCACATGCTGAAGAATGTCCCATGCATGCTCAATCGGATTCAGGTCCATTGATCAAGCAGGCCAGTTCATATGAACGATTGTCTCATGTTCCAGATAGGCGTTATTGACGTTTGCACGGTGGGGGCGGACATTATCGTCCATCAGAATAAATTTCTGACCGATAGAACCCGCATATTGCCTCACAAACTGATCTAGAATCTCATTGCAATACCTCAATGCCGTCATTGTTCCGTTTTCAAAAGCGTACAAGTCAGTTTTTCCGTTGACGCTTATGCCTGCCCAAACCATGATTGAGCCCTTGCCATAACGGTCATGTTCTGCCACATTCAAATCATCAAATCTCTCTTTGGGCATTCTCCACACCAACTGACGCCTGTCAGTAAAATCGAGACAGAATCTGGAATCATCAGTGAATAGCACTGGCGTCCAGTCATGAATAGTCCATCTGACGTGAATTCTGGCAAGGTCTAACCTGTCCTGCACGTGTTGTCTTGTCAACGGAACGCGTAAAGCGGGTATTCTTGCATTCAATCCGAACTCACGGAGTCTGTTTCTCACTGCTTGTGTAGAAATGCGCACTCCAGTTCCGTTCCTGAATTCGTTATTCAAGGACGTAGCGATATGAAACCGTTGACGTCGAGACTGAATCAACAAAAACGGCCATGACGTCGAGTTGTAGTCATATCGCGGCCTCCACCATGTCAGTTTGAAGGATCTCTGTGGGTTAGATGACGATTCCACATTCGGAATATCACACTCTGTGACACATTAAGAACCCCAGCAATATGACGTTGGAAGACGCCAGACTCTAACATTCCGACGCCATTGTTCATTTCTTCTGGACTTAAGGCTCCGAGGCATTTTAAGAAGTCAAGGATCAAATTAAATCCTTTTTTACGGTTAGAAAATGAAAATTGACAATTTTGATGTACCAGTTGGTATCCAGTGTTACGCAAGATTTTGAGGGTGCATGAGTTCATTTACAAAATGTGCAAGTGTACACTTTCGTGAGTACTGCAATGCATACGAGTTGCTGCTCAAGACAATATGCAATATACGGAGTGCAAACTCGGCCATGAATTTGTACATTTACAATGCAAATTTTGATGGATAAAAAGTGATTCCTATCAAACTTTGAGTAGTATATGAAAATGCATAAATCATTACAATTGTCACGGTACAAGTTCAAATTTGCCAAATTGATTTTTGACGTCCTAAAGTAACTATTGGTTGAGTGGGAAGTTGGAACTATCAATAAGATCAGAGTGTCAAACAGTTGGAATCCAGACCAGGCCCTACAAAATTCCAGATCATGCCAGACATTTTGTTGGGCCTAATTTGAGTCCAAACTGTTTGAAAATGTTATCAGCTACAGGACACTAGCAGGCAAAGAGTTAAGGTATTACATGACTTTTTGGTTACTGTAAAGGCGGCACCTCATTAATGCGTAATTAGGACTGGTCTACCTTAGACATAGGTAAAACTGAAAATAAGGCGTGGTTACATTCAAAAGTAGGATTATCTTGCGCCATTACCTCAGTATAGACGCAAAACACATAATTTAGTCCTTAAATCGCTAGCAAAATAACTGCATCTGAAGATGTTTATTTAATGTAAGCATAGAGGCAAACTTTGTGGACCCAGATCAGACTGTTCTATAGAAGCAGTCTGATCTGGGTTCACACTATTTGTCTTTGATGCTTCAACTATTTTAGTGGGCGACAAAAAGCATACATTGTGTGATTATGCGCTTTAAGGGTTGATAAATGTGAGTTCAGTGTGTATACGGTTAGGATTTTCAAGAAATGCACGCATGCTTGCGCGACCCAAACAACTTATTAATTCTTCACCAAATTATGAATAGAACCTGATTTCCCTTGTTTAGCAGATGAAATAGCCGAACCACGCCCAGATATGAATATTGAGCAGTCTGTTCTGGGTCCACGCTGTTTGCTTCTATACTTAATTCGTCAGTAATGCTAGGCAATTATTTGCAGCAGACGACTTCAGCAGACGACATTTTTAGATGCATTTTTTTCTTGGCACTTTAAGGGGTAAAAGCTCATGCTAGTGTATCCGGTTTGGGTGTAGATGTCTACGTTTTGTCTGGGTCTTAATATACATCCATATTTTGTGTATTTCAGCAGCCAAAGGTTCTGGTGAGTATGCACATTTGCACAGTTTGATAGTGCTATTTAGTACTAAAGTCTCGTGTGCTTTTTATGAAACTATTATATATCGTCTTAAACATACAGTTAGATTATACAATTATTAATAGTTTGTAAAAGGGCCAAAGTTTTAATGGGATTTTTTAAAAATAAGATGTTACCATTTTAAAACCTAATTATTACACAATACAGATTGTTCTATTGTTAAACAGTATAATCTCAGTAAAATACAAAATAAATTCTTTATAAAACGGCAATAAAAATGTAACAACAATTGGTTGCTTGTAAAAATGCCACGAACTGCAAGACATTATCTAAAAACTTTAACACCATTGCTATCATTATAGAGGTAGATATGAAAGATCGTGAAGGTTAACTGTGGCTGTAAGGTCAGTTCTCAGGCCCTTCATATTTCTATGCAACCGCGACAACACAATATGGCGTATCGCTGGAGGGCCGATAGTGGCCCGCTTTTAATGGTATTTGGTTCTTCTTTCCCCTTATCAACTAAAAACGTTGTCATAGCTAGCTTGCACCCTCTGAAGAACCATGCTGAACTATGGTCTGTAAACGAAGGTCATCACAACTATTTTTGTGCTGCGTTTCGCCGCTGGAAAAGCTCGTTCATGATCTCGCTGATATACGTATTCTACAGCAGCATTGGCACTGTATGATATTTGATAGAGCTACAATTTTATGTTAGCAAAGAGTCATCTCGTACTGAAGATCCATAAATTTTAGTTGGTTTTAACGTATATTAATACAAGATATATAAATACATTTTGTATAGTAGCGCAATAATCATATGAATACATTTATCATACAAATGGGATTCAAGACTTACATTATTCTGTATGTACAAAACGTTTAGTTGAAATCCATCTTACTCTGAAAACAAATAACAACAAACAGACCAGCAAAAGTTGATGGTATACAATGGACATGCATACTTTCCTCGACGTATTATGTTTAAATTGCGATTTATTTGCCATAGTGAACGTTCAAGTTCTTGGCTCAACTTTAGCAATTGAAACTAAGCTGACAATGTGGCGAAAATGACAGATTTAAATGCACTAAGCCCGGCTTTTGGCCTTCTCTGTGACTGAAAATAACTGAAAATAAGAATAGGAAATTAGCTATTTTGTTTTTACATCTGTGGGACTTTTAGCATACCCGAGCCGAAGGCTCAAGTGAGGTAGTAGTATGACAACGGCACGGCGACCGTCGTCTGTCGTCGCCTCTAACTGTGGTCAAATTACATGCACTAAGCATTATATTTAGGTAGGGGGAAAGGTTGAATACACCAAAAACTCAATGCTTAGTGCTAGTGGTCCCCTACATAAATTCTGCCAATAAAACCTCTGGGGTTAAAACTTGCTAAGCCCGGGTATCCATAGCTCCCATAGACTTAAAATGGAAAAATCGTAAAAAATCTTCACTGAAGCCACGAAGCACACAGCTTGTCTATCTAATATATATAGTGCTCAATGTCTAGTGGTCCCCTATATGCTTCCTGTCAACCAAGCCGATGAGATGTATTTTGGCCACGAACCAGGGGTAATTAGTTATATACTCTTGTAGCCATGTCAACAAAAAGCTCCATTAGAAATGGGGAATTTTTTTAAAAAATCGTCTCCAAAATCATGACCCTGGCAGTTTATATTTTGTAGCAATGTTTAGTAGTTCCCTACATAAATCCTGCCAACCATACTTGTAGTGCCCCAGGGACATTGCTTCCATTGACTTGTAACAAAAAACATCCGGTAAGCTCTTCTGAAACCATGGGAAAGCGTTAGAGACACATTGAGTCTGTTGTTCAATTTTTA
The DNA here is from genome assembly GCA_964019695.1 of Loripinus fragilis. Lineage (NCBI taxonomy): Eukaryota > Metazoa > Mollusca > Bivalvia > Lucinida > Lucinidae > Loripinus > Loripinus fragilis. Next base: position 31,642,522 of record OZ026519.1, on the reverse strand, counting down.
CTCGTAATGCAATTTACTTCTGAAACATTCTTATATTTGATATAAAGCATCAAGATGCCTTACTATTTTAGATGCCAACAGCGCCAACATGTGTATGACATGATACAACGCATATTTTTCCAATCATGTAATGTCTTTTAAGCATCAATTCACACAAACAAAAAGGTATTTAAGGGTTATAAATATAGTATTAAAAATAATATTAATCTTAATACACGTTATAAGTTTGATAATCATAATACATGTAATTTAAACAGGTGTGAGATTAAACAGTTTGCTAGGGATGATCCCCGACTTTCGCTTATTTACACCTGTTCAAGTGTTAAGATCCATATAGGTGTATTTTTCTACAAAACATGATCCTAGATATGTTTCTTAAATCTGTTCATACAATGAGGTCGGTACTTTGAACTTGCACAAGAAGCTCTAGCGATAAGGCGTTTATTTTCCCTAGTTGACATGATTACAAAAGCTAAAATTTCAAATAGCCCTGACGATTCTAAAATTCGTCTGTTTGGGTAGTATAATATGTATAGTTAGCATCAAAATACGTTTCAAAGCGATTCATCATTACAAAGCCTTGAAAACTTAAGCTTTTTACTTCCACCCCCATTTTACGTCTTTATACTGGGTGTCGTTTAGACCAGAATTTTAGTAAATCCATTATAGGTTCTCAAAAAGTAAAAGTACTAAATAATTAAGGATATAAATGCCCTTCGTTTCAAAAACTTTGCAGTATTCCTTCTGCGCATGTGTAGGAAATATACTTAAAATTGTGATGTTTGTCATTGAAAAGATGAAACTGGTGTCTTTCAGGTTGTTTTAGATGCCCCCCCCCCCCTAGACTCAAGATGCCCTTTGGACAATTGAACGTCCTTATATAAATATACAACATGTGTAAAGGGCGTCTTGGGTCTTGGGTCTTGGGGGGGAGGGGTTGTATAAGCGAAAGAAGACATCAATCATCTGACAAAAATAGAATACTTTGCAAGATGGTCGTTTTTATTGTACATCAACTGTATAAGTATATATAATATACTCTATCGTGATAAATGTAGGACGATTGTTTACCTTAGTTTAACGGTCTATTTCCCACACATGTTACTGAATAGCGAGCACAGTTGATGATCAAAATAAATTCTCATTCAAAACGAAGTAGATATATTACATGCAATTAGGAAAACCCGTTTTAAATATACAAAGTAGCGGGCAAGGGTGCATAGACGGCTCGTCTATATGTATTTGTTGAGTGTGCCTAGTATCTCCAGTCGTTATTTCAACAAAATAAAACGGACGTCTTATTTAGGGAAATTGCCCGCCTTATCGCTAGAAATTCTTTGTGCGACCAACGTTTTATGCTCAGAATGTCACTTTATTCTCTGCTTAGTATTGGTTTAAATCAGGAATTAAGACAGGAAAACGTCCCAAAATGGCTGAAAAAATGTTTACATCAAAACAAATTCTTAACTTTTTTCCGTCTTCAACCAAACAAACAATCTCTTTATCATGATTATTTCTAGGTAAATTACAATTATATCATAGCACGGTTCTCACTATTTCATTGTCAACATTAGCTAATCCTTTAATCACTAGGGTCACCTGGTGGGGTGTCAGTTGAATTAAGAGAGAACAAGAACAGTCACCATGTTTGTTCAGCTGATTTCTGTTCTAACCATAGCCTTTTTCCATCCTTAACGAAACAGGCACTTGACAATCATGACAATAGTACTGTAATCTTAATTAGCATTTGTTTATTTTTCTTATTCAGTTCGTACTTAGGCGGTTGACAATCAAAATTTCTACAAAATGGTGCCAATGTTCCCAAATATAGCAAACAGTTCAGACCCTGATGGCTTATAAATGCGCGGCTCAAGAGGGGGAGAGGGCCCCACGGAAAATCACAAGTGGCTATATAGGTTTCCTTAAAAATGCTGGCACGAATCCCCTCGAGATATAAGTGCATGACTAAAAAACCCTAACGGAGTTTTCTGGACCATCCTGACTTAACTGTATCAAACTTTATAGAAAATTCCATTGGTCTTAAAAGGGTTAAATATGAGTAACACCATGCACGGTGGTTCAAAAGATTCTATTTGTAGTGGCATGATTACTCGTACAAAATGGTGTTTGTCCTAACTTGCTAAAAGTATGTTTACAATCTAAACAAAACGCATTGCGTTAAACATGTTTTATCCCGTTGCACTGAATGCGCAAAGAAAAGACAACGTAAATTGATTTGAAAACGATTTTATGTGAGAAAATGTGACACACGAAGGTATAATTTCCAAAATTGAATTCAAATTGATGACTTTCACTGAGGAAGCAGTTAACTGTCTTCTGTCAAGTGAGTGTCGCCTAGTTGATGGATGGGTGAGACCCAATACCCGGGACAGTCTTGTTCTAATACAAACTGCTTTGTTCATCAAGTCTGAGACCCAATACCCGGGACAGTCTTGTTCTAATACAAACTGCTTTGTTCATCAAGTCTGTAAATGACGATTTTATTACATTGAGGGTCATGAAAGTGTCTGGGTAACAATGAAATATTGGCACAAACAACATTGCTCAATTGAATTCGTTTAAATCTTCATTATTTTAACCGTTGGTATTTTAGCTATTCTTGGGTCGAAGTAGAGCATTTGTCTTTTACCGCCCATTTTTGCATTATCTTAAAGTATGCATTGATATTTTGTTTTTGTGATCCTACATTTAATACAGATTTGCCAACGAAAGCTTGGCATTGATAATGTTTGTATACAGACAGTCGACTCTTGCTAACTCGATGGCATGGGGCATATTTTCATTTCGAGTCATCAGTCGTTCAAATTAAAGGTGCTGATCAGATAATAATATTTGATTTTTTTGGTCATTATCTTCGATTTGAAATACACGTTGATATTGTAGTGAGGTGGTTCTATTATGTATCCTATCTATTTTGATGTGCCCTATCTATTTTGATAGTGAATAAGAAAACGGCAACAATTCATAAATTCGCCCTATATAAACCGGAACACAATGTACCCGAAATTAAATTTGACTAAAGAGGGTACTTCGAGGTATAAACAGTTATGTGCTTGATAAAAAGGTTTAGAACGAGAAAAACAACAACAAAATAAAAGGCAAGTTAAACCCAGCCCTCTAGATAAGAGAGCGTAATTAAAACATAATTTTGCTATATTTCAACAAAAACATATGTTGTGGGTACTCAAAAGAACCGCCTTATTAAGACGGTTCTTTTGAGCACCGCAACACATGTTTAAATGAATGGCCAAGAAAATATTAACAGTCTTACGATAAAAAAAGTTTGCTTATAAATATTTATGAAACCTATACAAACATTTGATAGAACTTCTGTGACGTATGTCTTGTATCGTTTGTCCAGTGTATCAAGATACATCAACCTGGCTGGACAGAAACAAGGAAAATCTGACACTAAACTGTCCAACTGTCATTTCGTCATAAAATGGAATTTAATAATGAGTGAAATAACACGAAGTTATTAAAATATTGAAATTCAATATCTGTGAGAGAAATGAGCGTCCAGTAATGGGGCGTTTAATAGCATGACAAACTCATCCATCAATATAAATTTTGGTCAAACGTGGTCCCATGATTTGTATATGAAGCATACAAGGCTGACTTTATTTTAATTGTGAGTGCCGCGGCTGTCTGTGGTCCGTGTCTCTTTCTCATGGTGCCGTGTGTTGATCTGCAGTCTGCGACTGTTTTATTTCCTTTTTGGTCCCAAAATATTTATTTTTATAAGGCATATTTTGGGAAGTTTGCCATTTCATTGCGGAAAAATCCGATGAAGCCGATAATCATTTGAAAATTCTAACGCAACATAATCTTTATGACTACTCCTTAAAATGTATGTTATGTGCTTGGTAACTGTAGATTGATAATACATTACTTCATACCAACTGACAATATTAGGAAGATTCATATTAGGCCAAATAAAAAATGCATGTGCCTAGGGTAACCAGACCCTACCTAAATTTACCGGTGAAACCTAGAATTTTTTCAGGTTTTCTGGGGAAAATATAATTGTATGCATTTTGAAAGGCAATATGCCTTTCAAAATGCATAAACTATATTATGTTTTTTCCCAGAAAAAAATAATAAAAAAAAAAAGTATGTGTACCTACCCTACCTAAAATTTTCTGTGAATTTTTTTTTAGGTAGGGTAGGTACACATACTCGAAACACTTATTTTTACCCGAAACACTTATTTTTTTTATTTGGCATTATGCTTCGAACCATGAACGTCAGCTTGGGATGCAATGCTTACAGGATGTAACTTTTATCTTTCTATCAAGGTGTGTTGGAAGTGACATAAATGCATGTAAGAACATGTATTCTTACCATCAACCATTAAGATGTATCAAAACATGGATCTTTAGTACCATTAATGCACTGCTACAAGATAATTGCTGTCTTAAATTGCAATTCTCGACAAAATTATGCGACATGACAAGTTTGATGTGTAGAGCGACAGGTTATCGCTGACACATCTACCTGTACGCCGATATCTATCGATGCTGTGCCGATGATCGGTAAGAGAGTCATTTCTAGCACCATATCGATGACTATTACAATGTAATCGCTGGTATCTGCGTTTTGTAAGCCACTCAAGATATGATCTACAATACCGATTAACATCATGACACTTGTCCTATGAGGATGTACGTTAAACATGTCCAGACAGACAGACAGACGAACGGCCAAACATAGGGAAGAGCATGTTGTCATGGATAAGTCGTTCGTCTGTCTGTCTGTCTGTCTGTCTGTCTGTCTGTCTGTCTGTAATTCTCTGTTTTAATTAACATGTAGTCCACAATTCCCTCAATGTGGTGGAAATAAATATTATAAGTAATAGTTAATACCACAGTTAATCCGCATGTATCATACGTGGAGATAATCCACGAGTTTTAACGGGTGGATTTTCTCACGGACAGGTGGATAACCATAGTTAATCGATTTTTTTACCACCTGCATCCGTGTAGACCTTGTACATTACAATAATTTACAATAAATTTCGTACTAAAGTTGGTTAGGGGGGTAAGTGAATAAATTAAATAGACCAGCTTATGGTTTGCTTGTAGACCACATTTTAGGCTTATATATCTATCTATGAATAAACCGGCACATGTTGGCATTCATCGCATAAGCAAACTGTTAATGCATCCAGTAGGAAAATAAACCTACCACCACGTGCACGCATCCTCGAAATCCCCTGGGTCCATTTATTTCAGCCCAAATGTTTTATTTCTGTAAAGAATTTAGAGCGAAGTCCAGATTAATCATACCCTTTTACAGAAAAGGCTCAAAATATGCCCCAAATATATCTTAACGATAGTCTTGGTCAATACTTTAAAAAAAGCAACCCTTTCACTCACAATAAAAATGTTCATTTGAAGACGTTTTGTTGATAAAAAAAAAACACAACTCCGATATGTTAAGCAGCAGCAGCAGCAGCAGCAACAGCAGCATTATAGTAGTAGTAGTTGATGAGAATCTGATTTAGTAATCATATTATTCGTTCTTTACTAAGCATGGTTCAGTATTATCTCGTAAGCAGATTTACAAGAAGCTTATCTATTGAGGACACTTTCCATAATTGAATTAATACCCATCTTTCTGAAATGTGTGACAGTGTGAACTATAAGCAGATTTCAAATCGTCTTAATAAACAATTCAAAGTATAACAATGATCTCTTAAATAAAGAGATGAATTAGAAACGGTGTTAGGTATCGGCTTTAAACGGTGAATGGTATTAGGCTTAATCCCCGGCACAAACACTGCGCATGATGTGACATGACATTGCTTCAACTCCCGTAGAGAGGAAGAGGCTAGCCCACCTCTTATGTTTTATCCAATTAGTCAGACGCAATGCCACAATTATGTTCTATAACAATGTAAGTAATTAGTTAATTTGCATTGTCAGGCTCTGGGGTGGGGGTGCGTGTCAGAACTAATTTTCAACGCAAGGAACAGGAAGTGGAGAAGTGTGTCAGAGAAAATTGAAAGAGACGAGCAGTGAGGAAGGAAGCCCCGGGCCATGACGTCATGGTGGTTGACCGTCACGTGACTGGGGTATATATCACGGTAAAAACCCAATGACTGTCAAATCGACTTGTTATGTTTACATAGACAGTCAACAGTTATCAATCATCTTCTGTGGATCTGAAATATTTCTCACAATTTTTATCACTTTAAAGTGGATTTAGAAATATTCAATTATTCAAAAAAGTTCATTGGAAATATTTGTCAACGTAAGTACAAACTAGTGATAGCAATTTTATACTTTTTTTATCAATCACTCTTTAAACAAGCAAGTAATAGTTTTTCCTTTGGTTGTCCGCCTGTACGTGGAGATAATCCACGAGCATAAAAGAGTGGATTATCTTGCGTACAGATGGACAAACATTTTATAACTATTTTATACCACCTACATCAGTGTAGACCTCGCACATCACGAGATATTTCGTGCTAAAGTTGGTAAAGATGGTATAAGTGCAGATATCTTGTGGGGCCTACTAAAACGTGGCCTCAGCGTTCACCTGTACGTCTCTACCTGTGCGAGTAGCAAAGGTTATGATGATACTGCGCGAATGCGCAGACTCGTATGAGCCTTAGCTAGTCGCCTATGCGATAAGTACTCCATTGTCTGATAGTTTTGTGTCTTGTTAAGAGTTTAGCTGCATTTTCATTAGTGCCGCGACATGAAGTTTCCAACAATGTGGTATGTGCGACCAGCAATAGCTCAGACCAGCCTGCGCATATGCGCAGTCTGATCAATGCCTTTGCAAGTCGATTGAATACTCTATGACTGTTAAGCTACTCACCGAACAACATTTGGAGTGTCTAAGCTTAAAATTAGGCTGCACATGCTCGTCTGATTCTACACTTGTCAAAATGCCACATTGTTGGAAATCACATGTCATGGCTCATTATATCGGTTGCAAAGTATCAGTTCAGTGTGTTATATTGTAGTGGTCAACCTTTTTAAAAGGTTGCTTGATTTGGTGTTATCATTTTATGACCTAGTGCTGGATGTGGAAACTGAGCTGCCGCCTATTTTGGTGTTAGCTTACACTTACTTTCCTAACAAAACGGATTGAGGCCAACATTTCTTCAGTGATAAATGTTTATACATCACTACCTGTTATTGTTGTAGTTATTTTCAAATTCTATATCATTAAATCGATTAGAGCATAGTTTTTAGCAGTTGAAAGTTTACAAACACCAAATCCAGTGGCAGTTCAGCTGCCATCAGATTTGGGGTAAAGTTACACTTGTTCGTACAGTGAGTGTATGTTTGCTCTATTCGCTACATAATAAGATTAGCAGAGATTTACGTTAATTGGTGCCTAAATGCGCATTTTCGTAAATGCATTTTGTTTTTTGCTTTTACCCATTATTTCCCAGGTTTCCCATTATGATTACAGAATATGAGCGGTATAGCCCAGTCTGTTCATTAAATAGATATCAGCGGGACAGTTTTAAGTGCTTCGAGCATAGATTTTGACAGCCTATAATTTCATAAATCTTATATTATTATATACAAGATAACTCTGTTTAGCTCAAACTATGAATAACTCAAAGTAAATACGTTAGGTCTAGATATTTAGGAATTAAAGTTAACACGAGTTAACTGATAGTTGATAGGACCTAAGATAGCTGTGTTATACCCAGCTCCGCGTTATACTGAGTAGTATGTCGTGGTCTGGCCCTGAGGTTAAATAACTTCATGCTCAACTCAACTGAGCACGAAATTACAACTGCTCATATAATCTAAAATACCGACAAATAACGAAATGTCTTGCTTAAAGTCTCTCAAATGTTGTAACCATCATACCTATAAATGTTAAAATTGTTGGCATTTTAACATTTATGAGCAGGATAAATTCGTGCTCAGCTGAGTTGAGCATGAAAAAGTTTGTAATAACCTCGGGGCCAAATCGGTTTAATAAAATGACTCATGAAAAATATCTTAGCTCTATCTATTATCTCTCCCGTCTATAAAAACATTCCGATTTATTTCCTCGTCTTTTCCGTGCCATCTCGGCTCTCTCCGTCACCCCCGTTGCGGGGTAATTAATGTACCGACTCACCGGTGTGACGGACCGCTGTCACTATCTGTCGGTACCAGGACATTAGGACTCACTGCTCGTCTTGTTAAATGCTGTTCATTATGGGTGTATCATTGGTGTTAATGGATGTTCATTTATCACTTTTCTAAATTTTCTCCTTGTCAGTTTTTAAGACAGATATTTGTCTAAATGGTCAACAAATACTTCTCTTAATGGTCATCAACATCCAACCAACCGCGTCTCAGTATAAAATGCGTATCTTCATAGAAAGTGAAATGCGAATTTCAACCCATTTATTCATAGGCTTCATAGCCTTTTGGACCTGAAAATAAAGAATCTATCTAATCATATAGCTTTTAAATGTGACTTTGGCTAACAGTGTAGACCGTGGCATCCCACCTGGGTCTGCGCCGTTTACATTAAATACCACATATTGAACTAGTTTAAACAACCATTATAATAAATGTTAAAAATCCCATTTAAGGTACTATTCGACATACATGGATTGGAACACAAACGCTTGACGGACTGTCCTGAGTGATCTACGATTAACCCAAGACGGAAGGACGGGCGGATATGCCAAGCCAAAATTTAGCGAAAATGCGTCTTCTAAATTAGGCACCAAACTAAGACTCTGATAATGCTGCGTTCATGTATTTGTGCTGTCTGGTCAGTCTTTGCTTGGTATTCAGCGGATAGCAGTCATTGTCTCGAAGCTATTTAATATCGAGATACCGAATGCTCTGATCATCGAGATTGTAGATAATTATTTCTTTAAACCTCATTTTCACTTGACGTGGCTCATTTCATCGTATCATTTTTACTTTGGTCAGTGCGGGCCATTAAATTGAATAAAGTTAATGGGTGGCACAACGTCTTTTGTGACAGTCTAGTTTGGTGCTCCGTCCTGTCATTCGCTGTATGATTTTGCAGGAATAGCAAGATTAGCTAAAATGTGATTTCCTTCAAAACCAAACGCTGCTGATCATGATGAAGTCGCCGATCTTTGTGTCGTCCGTATGCTAGTCTGGATAAAAAGAGCTAGTTTTTTTTGCCACACAATGCGTCTTTTATGACTATCGGATAATAATCAAGTACCGACGTTAAATCGACGTTGATGATGACTATCAACTTACGTTGGCGTAATGGTACATAAACCCCAAAATATATGCTTATCAGCAAACATTGAAGAACCAGATGAGATGCCGCATTACGCGGCATCTTATCTGGTTCTGCATTATTTGCTATCGTTAGATTCATACGCATCTGAAAAAAAAAATCAAATCCTCCAGAAAACCCTTGTTATGTGTAATAGGCTATTCCGACGATATTTACTCTGACCATGGAAGGTTCTATGCAACACAAATGGATCAATTGTTTTGTTTTCTGATCTTCCTGTGAATCATCACATTGACAATAGTCAGTTATGACAGACACACAAAGATACAAAGTCAATGTTTTTGACCAGTAAGTGAGTCAGCCCGATGAAAACAAAGACCTCTTGTGGAAGTTCACGGTTCGGAACTTAAGACACGAAAGCTTTAATTATACAATTATATTTCTGTAAGAGATTATTATATATTTTCTCATTATTTTAATGTAAAAACGAAGGATGGCATGGGTTGTCAGAACACTTAATACCTTCATGTACGTTTGAGTACAAAGGACACTTTAGATCTCGCTGGCCTTTCGTAAATTGATATGCATTGTCTTATCAAAAATGCAAAATGCAAGTCATGTTCGGAGTAGCTTGTGATGATATCGATATAAGGATTCACAAATTCTTAACCGTTCATTCACATATTCTCCGCTTTGCGAGTTTTAGTGTATATACACGCACCAGCGCGCATGTGTGTGTGTTTGTGCGTGCATGCGTGTATTGTGACACTCAGAGAGAGAGAGAGAGAGAGAGAGAGAGAGAGAGAGAGAGAGAGAGACCAGCACACGCATTGATTCGATAAAACTACACTTTATCTAATAATCTACAAGCGCAGCAAGTCGTCCTCTTGAGAATGCAGAGCACTTTCTATTTGTGTGCTGAGAGAGAGAGAGAGAGAGAGAGAGAGAGAGAGAGAGAGAGAGAGAATGCACGCGTCATCTAATGTTAGATTAATGACGCTATAAAATAATAATAACAATGATATGGTATGATTAGAATTTTCTTTTACATCTATTATTAATTTATTACACCAAAGGAACGCGACCAGGAAATAACGATGGGTAATAATAGTGTTATAATTATGTTTATTTTCCGTTATCAACCAATCTGCGTTATCAATATTATCAGCATCAGAGCAGTGGCATTAGAAATAAGACCTTAATTCATGTGTGGGAACTGAAGACTTGGCCATCCTGCGCAATGCGCAGGATGGCCAGAGCTTTCATTTACCGTCAATAGAAGTTAAGACTCCTTATTGAATATCTAACAGAAAGAGGAAGGCACTAAATACTTGTTTCAAATGTTCAGGCTTGTCTGAATTAGCGAGTCCGCTGGCACTAGAAGGGCCGTTTTCACAAGACAAGCTTACTTATTTTTTCTTACCGAATTCTTAAACATCTTTATTATCTATGATGGTATTTCTTTATTGTTTTCACCGACAAAGTGAAATTTACATTAGTTAAGGCGGGATAAATTAGAAATGTACACAAAAGTCATGATTAAATCATTAGAAGAACATCTTACAAAAATAATCTAGTATTCTTATTATTAAAATCATAACGATAAAATCGTCCAAATTCTTATGTATATAAAATAGGAGAGGGTTGAGTTTCTGGGATCATTATTTAAATGTGTTACATACAACGACGATCGTAGTTCTCTCTAGCTGGAATTAACTTTTAAACTATTAGGTATGTTTTGTGCTATTAGAATCTTAAAGTTTTTACTTCTATAAAGTTTCTACTACTACTACTACTACTACTACTACTACTACTACTACTACTACTACTACTACTACTGGCTGAGTCTTAAACTTTCAACCATTTCGTTTGGCCGCAATGATTAAGCGACTATTTGAGGTAAAAGCAACGGCGCGCTATGTTTTGTCTTGTTCAGATTATGTATGCATACGCCGTGTGACAATTGTCTAGCTTCCGAGAGCCTGCGTCTGCTATTTAAACCCTATCACTCTGCAGAGCTTTGGTTTTATATGAGAGCAAGCACATGCTATTTATGTACTTATTGCATTGTTGAGCAACGAAGAGACTCAGGCAAGCCTGTGCAAATGTACAGACTCGTCAGAGGTTTCGCTGTTTGCATACACAATGTATGGATATAGTTGATGAATCAGTCATACTCAGGGTTAGAACTCAGTCTCTAGCCTCGCTGGGTGGGTATCATCGGTTTTTGTGCAAATGCGATAAGTACCAACGTCTCTGTGCTGGCTCATAGTCTCGTAGAGAGTAATGCATGTATTCTGATATTTTCTTCAGAGTATAAGGTTGTTAAAGAAAACACAAGTTCAGAACGCTTACCAAATACCAGATGATGACGCTCTAGATAATTAAAAAAAACTAACATAATAACAATATCACAATAATAAAAAAGCGATACCAGCTCTTTGCCTACTAGTGCCGTCTGCTGATAAGCTATGCAAACAGTTTGGATCCAGATCAGACCCGTCATAACGTCGGGCTTGATTTGGATCTAAACTTTTTGACACTCTTATCATATTTTTGAAAGAAATTTTTCGAAAAAGTTGATTAAAAAAATCAGCAGACAACAAGAATCAAGCAAGCAAAGAGTTAAACTTGCATCATACGGGTTTCTTACACTTGTAGCTGTGACCTACCTTTGTGTCAGTTAGATATTAGATAGTTTTCTATTCTTCTTTTATATTAAGATTGTTTGAACTGAATGCCATCAAATCATTGAAAATAGGTTCAACGTTGTGTATCTCCACGCTTTTGTATTGCAGATGTCAAACGACAGACGAAGAAAGGCGAGAGAAATCGTATTGAAGATAGGAGGAAGAAACAAAACAGTCCAGGGTATTACAGAACACACGACCTGCGCTGATATAGTCAAGATGGTGCTACGTAAGACAGACACTGGCAAGGAGAACGCCTACGCCTACGCTATATTTGAGACGTGTGACAAATCAGAGAGAATGCTGTCAGAGAAGACAAAGCTGTTGAAAACGATGAGATCCTGGGGAACTGACGGCTCCTATCACTTCAGTCTTAAAGCTGCTCGGGCAGCAGGTAAAATATTCAAAGCCAAACTGGACAAAGTAAGAAAAACTGAAAAGCAGTGCAATACAGTGAATGATATAGGTAAAATAGAGAATGCTGCAAAGCTCGCTCATTTTGTACAGTCGCAGAAAACAAGGCTACAGAAATGCCAACCAAAAAGTCAGGTAACTGAACTATATTGTAACGATGCTAATAGCAGCATTGATGAGTTTATTGCTAATGTTGACCACACAAAGATGGCTGGTTTTCTTAATTTCTGTGGAACTGTTACTGCTAATGAAATAGTTCGTCTGTCAGGACATTCCCCAAGGTCAGAAGAAGATCAAGCTGCTGGTTTTGTTAGTGGCAAGCAGATCAGGAGGATTGATAAGATTAATGACGTTAAATACGCCACTAAGAAGGTACTGAAACCTAAGAGAGTACCTGTAGTGAGCTCTGATGACAATACAAGGTTACCTAAGAAACACACTTTCGTTGATTCTAATATAAGATATGGTCCCCAACACAGTACCCCAACACGTGACGAAACTAAACCTAACCTGAAGCGTCACGAGGAACTAGCTTATGATATTTCTTCTAAGATCGCTCGTCTCAGCCAGAAGGAGGGGAAAGATGTAATTCTCCAGAAATACTTTGCAGATTATATAAGTTATAACTCCCCACACAGGAGACCTTTCCCCATGCCCAAGAGGGAGAGAGGTGATGGTGCCGAGACTAGTTTCGCTACAGGTAACCCAGACAAAGGTGACGGATCGTTTACAACCGGGACTCTTGTACAGAAGGGAAGACCACGTGACCGTCGCCATAGTGACAGTGATTCTGGGCAGGAGGATCACGATCAGGAGGAGCATTTTGACAATGCTTTTATATGCAAATCAGCTGTCAAAGATAACAAGAACAATTCCAAGTACGCTCGCGTGAAATCTCTATCGGGTAGATTGGTTAATTATGACATTACGTGCTCACAAACGAGCAGGCTGGTTGACTATTCTCTGAACGACTCTAGTATATTGGATAGCGATGAAAGTGTTGATGTAGCAGAGAGGAATGTTTTTGATGAGGATGAAGAAATGGCTAGTTTTATGGACTCTATGCTACATGAGGAATATTCTGATGAAGGGTTGAGCTCTCTTGGCAGTGAAGACGAGAATGAGATATTGGTTTAAATAACCCATTTATCACTAAAAGAACCGTCCAATTGTATGTTTATGTATTGTTGAAATGGCCTATTTCTAAATTATAGGAATGTTGGTCGAAATTTTCAAATGCTTTCATTTGCTGAATACGGTATTCATAATAACAAACAGCGCATACCCAGATGAAATGCCGCAAATGCAGTATCTCTTCTGGTATCCACTGTTTGGGAATGTCACAATTTGAAATACTATGGGGTAAGCATTGGATTAAAATATTTAGTCGGCATTGCAAAACAATGCATGCGTAACTCAGGTGCCTACATCGCAGTGTCCGATCTGTGCATGCACAGTTTTCAATATCTTCCCCAAATAGAGCAAGCCACACGCAGATGCATACAATATTCGATTTTGAGCCATTTTTGGTTTTGTCATGCAGTACTCATTTATAAATAATTGGGCCAGCACACGAGATATTTGTATTTATCGCATATGCGCATATGCCTCTATCCAGTAAAGCTATAGGTCTAAATAATGGTATGAGCCTTCATCTACATCCATAGCAGCGAATGCTCTGGCGAGTCTGTGCATATGCGCAGACTCGCCAGAACCTTCACTGCTCGCAGGTATGGCAAGTACCGAAATATAGGGCTCTGGCACGTGTATGTATATGTAAAATATTTATTTTAATCTTGAAGATAGAAATATTGTCTTGTAGCAAGTGCGAACTGAGCATTCTCAGATAAGACAGCCCTTATTGGATGTGTAGTCATGATGCGAACCTGTGGACTGCAAAACCAACAATTTGACTTGACTCAGATCAGCCTGGTCCCCAACCCAGTCTGATCAGAGTTTTGATTTTACGCTCAACTAAAGAAGCAAGCTTTCCCCCATGTGTCCAGCGATGACAATTCTGGCTTCAAGGCAGCTCTGTGTCATCGCTGGGCACGCTGTTGGTTTTATCACGCATCGGCCCGCATAAGAGTATGTTTATATTGTATGTGACCGAAGATTTCATTGTAATATCTTGCTTTTTCACCTATTAACTTTGTTTCATTTTCTTTCTTTCTCTTTTCTATCTTTCTGTCTTTCGTTGTTGTTGTGCTAATTATTTGTTGCTGATTTTTGAATTTAAAATAAACAATCAAAACATGATACTTGCATTGACTTTTCCAATTTCCTTAGTGTATATAAGGGAGCACAATTGAAAAGAATTGTGACTTAGTGGTAGAGTGCTTGACTCGAGACCGAGGGGCCGCGGGTTCGAGCCTCACCGGTGTCACTGTGTTGTGTCCTTGAGCAAGACACATTTATCCTTGCTTAGTACTGGTTCAACCCAGGAAGACCTGTCCCGACATAACTGAAAATTTGTTGACGTAAAGAATCAAAGCAAACAAACAAACAAACAAATTCTTAATGTATATAGAAATATCATATTCGACAGTGCGCAGACCACAATTGGTCTTTTGTTGATTACCATGCCAATCATCGACAGACAACGAAGGCCAATTTTGGTCTTCGCGCTGTTGAATATGATATTTCTATTACAGTAAATATTTGTTTGTTTGTTTGCTTTGAATCTTTACGTCAACAATTGTTTAGTTTGATTCAAAGATAACAAAAACAATTCCAAGTACCAGCTCACGAGATTTTGATACTTATTGCATGTGCGCAAAATCCTCCTTTAAATACCAAGGCTTACGTACCTAGCGGAGCTAGAGATCTTAACTTTGGTCTGAATTTTCATCTTCTTCCATACTTTGTGCCGGTATGCGAGCAGCGAAGGCTCTGGTGACTTTGCGCATTTACACAGACTCGTCTGAGCATTTGCTACTCGCCGATGCGAATAGTATCAAATCTCACATGCTGACTCTAATACACAGTCTACTCTATACATGTACCTAGCGTCCCTTTATATTGGACATAGACAAACAGTGCAGACCCAGATCAGACACTACATAATACGGTGTCTGATCAGGATCGTCACTGTTTGCTGACAGAATGTTTTAAGAAATTTTGGAGGAAACGCTCCTAAAATTGGGAAAAGGCTCGTTCTAACGATAAAGGTAGGCAGGCCCATTTAAATTGAGAGTTTACTCTTTGAGGTATCAGTGGTTGGTGTTTGTTTGAACAAAATGATTCTAATAGGTTTAGATAAACAAAACAAAAACATCAGCGTAAAATTTCAATATTTTCTTACCCATAATTTTCAGCATACGTTTTGGGTGCTCAAAAGAACCGTCTCATTGAGACGGTTCTTTTGAATACCCACAACATATGTTTTGGATGAGATATAAGAAAATTGTTTTTCTGTTACGCACTCTTAACTAAAGTCCTGAAATTTCTGTATTCATAGACTAAATTATAGCCAAGCTATCAAAATGTATTTCTGTGTGCTTTTCAAAATAACATTGAGCATAACCTCAGTGACTCGAAAACTGTTAAAGTTCGAAATATCCGTTTAAGCTGAAATAAATGTAGAATGCATTACATTCAAATTAAAGGACGTGTATATGACTTATTTTCTTATCTGCTAGCAAAATATGCGTTGTGGTGGTACTTGAAAGAACAGTTCTTTCCAGTACCATAACGCATAATTTGTTAGAAAATAAGGAAATACAGTGTATAATTTAGTCAGATATCAATCATAAACCAAATCCTTTCAGTTAGAACTACAGTAAAACCTGTCTTAAGCGGTCACTAAAAAGAAGACAAAATAATGGTTTTCAAGACAGATTATCGCTTAATGTAGGTCAAAAGTATTGAAGAATACTCCAAGAGAGCATTCTGCAATGCTTTTGACCTTCATAAAGCTACCATTTGTCATTAAGGCCTTTGTTTTGTCCGCTTTAGACAGGTTTTACTGTACTGATAATTCGATGTTAAAACTCTGACTGCGTTAACTTCGAGTTAACGAGTGTCTAAAGTTATGTGTACCAAAAAGAACCATCTGACTGTTCTTTAAAGTTCACTGAGCGTAGTAATGTTTTTTTCTTTGTTGTTTTACGTCCTAGCCAACAATTCTTCAGACATGTCATGATGTTTGTCTGTCTTCCTTGGTTAAAACAGTACTATAAGAAGTGGATATAGTGTCTTGATCTAGAACATAACACAGTGCCCCCGGTTAGTCTCGAACTAGCTATCCTAAACTCTATCAACTGAGTCACCGCGCTCCTCGCCTAGTGATGCACGTGGGTCTCAAGGAGGCATTGTGCGGCCATTTTGTCTTTGTTATCACCGACACTTATAGTAAACAATAACAACAACAACAACAACAACAAGTCTCCGTGAGACGGTTCTTTTAAGTAAGTATTCACAACACATATCTTTATAGATCAGCTCTAGTGCGTAATAATTAATTCACTGTTTGTCGGTCAGTTGTACGAGCTGCGCGCTCGTGATTTGATCTTCTTTACAACTGACCTCCAAAACAACAATTCACTGCTAGAGCTGATTTATTTCTTAACTAACCACATTTCTGATTTCATATAATTTACAGATCATCTTTTTTGCTCGAACTGTTAAAAGTTTGAAAAGAATACTATCGGTCCCATGCATGGAGACACTACAACAGAATAAACATTATTATTTAGCTTCCGGTTTCAATTATATAATGTTAAGTGTCCACAATATGCATTATGAAGCAACAAAAAATGGCAATTATGGTGAATTCAGCCATCACATGCGAGCTTGGTACGACCAACGAAAACTCAGACAAGCCAGTACGTACGGACAGACTGGTTAAATCAACTTTTGATTGAGAATCCTTGGCTCGAATCTCAATGAAGGCACTGCGCACCCATTGGGATTCGAGCCAAGGACATTTCAATCAAAAGGCAATCACTCAACATCTAAACAACTGCGTTCATAATATACCGACATGACTCTCGTTAACTAAAACCCGGCATGATTGCTCAAAGTGTCTGCGATACTTTTTGAGCCACGACATGAGATAAACCAATAATGTGGCTGTACGTCACGAGAGAGACTACGATCAGTCTAGGGCATTAGCTCAGTCTGGTCAGTTTTCCTGTCCGCATGAAGCAAGCTGGTCCCGAGGTTATAAAACTTTTTCCAACTTAGCTGCTCAACTTAGCTGTACACGAAATTTCAACAGCTCATATAAACTAAAAATACCGACAAATTAAGAAGTTTCTTGCTTTAAGTGTCTCAGATGTTGTATTTATCATACTTATAAGTGTTAAAATGCCAACAATTGTTGGCATTTTAACATTTACAAGCAAGATAAATTTCGTGCACAGCTAAGTTGAGCATGAAAAAAAAGTTTTATAACCTCGGGGCCAGGATTCCTTTGTTACTAGTACCTACTGAGTGCACGGCGAATGCCCAGGCTGGTCGAGTCTTCGCTGGGTGCATATATACTAATTTAGTTGGTTTTGTAATGCCATGACTCTTTTGTCCATAAGAGAAAGCCCCCCTAACCCCCAATGCACCCACACTACAACACACACATGGAACTATCCCGTTGAGCATGCTACAGCGGACCACTATCGGTCCCTGGCTCGTACTGGAGGCTCTGAGTCATGTCCTTGCGTAAGACACTTTATCCGCATTATCAACCCCACATGAATGAAAAAAGTTGACAGGGGCGAAAAGCACCAACCTTTATATATTAATAAATTAACTTTACATTACACACCCCAATTACATTTCAGACACGTCGCGAGAAAACCTGATTTTGTTGCATGCTAGACCAGGCCCAGAGGTTATAAAACTTTTAACTTTTTTCATGCTCAACTCAACTGAGCAAGAATTTTCAACTGCTCATAACAACTAAAATGCTGAAAATAATATTTCTTCTTGCTTTTAAACTCCAAGATGTTTTATCTATCCTACTAATAAACGTTAAAATGCCAACAATTGTTTGCATTTTAACATTTATAAGTATGCCAAATTTCACGCTTAGTTGAGTTGAGCATGATAAAAATTTATAACCTCGGTGCCAGGCTGCGCACTCATACAGTATAGTCAACGCCTATGTTTAATTGTGAAGATAAAACATGAAAGCTTCCTTTCAAAATACCACAAACTTCTAGGAAAATCCCCCAAACATTTGGAAATTGTACCCTAACATGACTTGAAATTATATTCAGGTACTAGTTAATCTCCATGAAGTTCAGCTACAGCTAAAACAACAAGGAT
The DNA here is from genome assembly GCA_964019695.1 of Loripinus fragilis. Lineage (NCBI taxonomy): Eukaryota > Metazoa > Mollusca > Bivalvia > Lucinida > Lucinidae > Loripinus > Loripinus fragilis. The sequence continues at coordinate 31,623,935 of OZ026519.1, read as the reverse complement.
ATTCGAGTAAAAAGAATCCGAAATTCTAATATACATGTTAATGTCTACAAATGATTTTTTATGTAACCGACCTGTATGCCGAAAATCATAGCGTAAGTAGAATAGGTAATTTTGGGCGCAGGTGGGTCATGTTCGAAGGACAATTACCACACAGGACCACAGCGAGATCTGCTGCTTGCAGGGAAACTTTGCCTTAGTTTTGTTTTGAGTCATCTATCTGTTTTCAAATGGTTTTGAAGTTTTCTATAGGAAAAGAAGCCCAACTTTGTCTATCGCATGTGATTGGTCAAACACAGAAGAAGGTGATGTGGAACGTTGAACACATCGTCATAATTTTGCATTTTCTCACAAACTGTATATGCGATTGAAAAGTGACTCGCAGGTTGCGGCTCAAAAATTGTATCAATCACTCCTGAATTTGACTGCATAATAGGTGACGTTACATGGGTACATATGTAGCATCAAGCGCAATTCTGCAATCATGTCAGTTGATGCTACATGTAATACCAAAGCAGTAATGGAGTTTATTGGCATTTTCTTATTAACCTTTGTGTACCAATTGATTCTTCCTTCTGGTTTTATACAATACCCTTAAGCTTGTGACGGTCCATTGGATATATTGAGGGGTCACAGGTTATAATCTCAAGCAATGTTTCTTTCTCTGAAGATTATTTTTGTCTTAGCAAACAGTGCAGATCCTGATGAAAAGCATTAAGCATTATGCGGCATTTCATCTGGGTCTTCACTGTTTTAAAAGTACCCGTCTAGGGGTTTCTGGTCCCCAAAGGGTTAATAGTAATTGATAAAATCAATTGATAACTTCAATATTTCGAAAACAAAAGTCCAATTTAAACACCAGTTTACAGCTCCTTTTCAGAAACATCCTCATAAGCTACACTTTCTTTACCGACACCGACAAACGAATAGGGAATACCTTTTCATGTAAATCATGTCGGGAGATATGGTGTCAGTTGATCGAGAATGTCTTAAAAGTTTCGTTAACTTCACTTGCACAATGCAGGTGGAACGTAATACAAGCATAATTTTATTTCATGCAACTTACATATGCCATATGCCTCTGCAAACAATACCTACCAAAACATAACAGCATCGAAAGACTCGAATTGCTAGACTTTAGTAATCAGAGTAGTAGGGGTACATGTATGTCGAAATCTTCGAAGTGGGGAATAACAAGTTGAGCATATTGTACTGTTAATGCATTTCAATTCGTGCAATCATCAGAGATACATGCAATGAAATCAATCTCGCTGTCTTCATCATTGTTTGAGCATTAAAATATTTGGCCAGGTCGATGCGTCTTCAAAGCCCTCTAATATGTAATCGAAATGGATATTATTCGACATAAGCAATGTCCCTTGTATACTCCTTAGTAAACAGAAACTGCCAATCTAGACATGAAAGAGGTTGCAACGGCAATGTACGAATAGTCGCATCTTGTTTCAATGCGACCACAACAGCCGGTGGCAGCTGAATTCCTATGATTGGCCAGGCCACAGAAAACTTTCTGAAGCAGTGCGATTAAAAGTGACAGAGGCCGTTTCGACAAGGAATGTTATGCCTTGAAACGCTTTAAAAGTTGCAATGGGGACTGAGCGCAATTTATTCCGATCTCTCAAGTGTCTCTTAACCATTTTCAATGTACGGGGAAATGAAGAAACGTATTTACATGTATGTGCGATATGTTTTTAAAGGATAACGAGGGCCTTTATTTACAAGAACCCGGCTATTGTATTTTTTTCTCTCTCCCGTGTTTTATTGTAAATCATGATGATTCGTAATTACTGGCCCTCGATTTAAAGTGAATCACTTTCAAAGTGAAGTCCTCATTTTCCGTGACATCTTCCATGCATTTATCTTAAGCAAAACATCATATCTTTAACAAGAATATTCAATTCATTGAAGGACCCCATTCGACGAGAATGCTCCTTTCTCCGTGTTAGATTAATGTCTTACGTCAGGTTGACCATACTGTCCCCGCCAGGGTGGCGCGATGTTTACATTGCTATTACATGGTCATTGTTAGCAACAAGTGGCTATTATGGCATTCGTTAACAGAAAATCGCTAAAACGTGGGAGTTCAAAGTTAACCTAGCATTTTTGACTCATCTGTTTCGTTAACACTTTTCATTCTGTATTCTGGTACAACAGTGAAGACCCAGATGAAATACCGAATAGGGCGGCACGGTTTGCTAAGGCGGCACTTCATCTGGGTCTTCACTGTAAACTTGCTAAGATACAAACAATCTTCAGAGACAGAAATACAAAACTGACAAACAACCCCTAAAAATACGATATGAACAGTTCTTTACTTATTTCAATATGTATTGAATAAGCTATCAGAATGAAAAGGGTTAATTACGATACAGTGGTGGATCCAGAGGGCGTTCAGGGGGTTCGAGAACCCCCTCCCCGCACCCCGTTTTTAAATATCCCATCCCCAGCGAGACCAAATTATTTCATTTTCATGGGATATTTTAGAAAAATGAGATGAAACCAGCAAAGCGAACCCCTCACACCTTTATACATATAAACCCCCTTTCCAGAAATCCTGGGTCCTCCCCTGCGATATACGGACTCGTGTACTAATAATACATGTATGTAGCTTTCATGGTTTGGCCACATGCAAACAACAAAGGCGTAGTGCTTGGATTGATCAGCGACATTGCTGTTTGATGTCCAGCAGGTATGATGTGAGTCTCATCCCCTAGAAAAACTGAGATTGTTGCACGCGAACAGCACAGCGAAGGCTAGTCTGTGCACTTGCAGATTGAACCAGCGCCATTAAAATTTTATCTCTTGCAAGTGCATGTAGAAGTGTTGCTAAACTTGCTATGTGCAATTTTTCAAAAACTACGTTAGTCTCTGTAGCTGGAACAGGCTGTATTGAGTATCTCAGGGTCAAAACGCACGAAAAAGGGTTTCTCGCGACCAGCAAAGGTGCAGTCGAGTCTCGTTCATTCGAAGTCGCCAGAGCCAGTTTTCACTCCAAATCGTCAAATATTCAAATTAATTCTGGGTGCTTAAAAGAAACATGAGGTGTGTCTTCATGTTTTGAAGGAAATTATTAAAAATAGTTCATAAACACGTCATATTCTTTAAATCCTATGTATCCCAAATTTAATTCGAATTAGCGGTTACTACGAATTATCAGACTTCGAATTATCGCTGTTACTGTAGTTAAACTTGTAATCGTCACTTCCACTGATAATGCTGGCTAAAGTCTTATCACGCAAAACACTCCACTGTAAAAGAACGTGTTCGTGCAAGTTACCACCAAAAGACTGAGGTGGCAGTGAGTGAGCTGCCACATCTTGTGGAGTTAACTTACAGAACAGAACATAACTTTATTGAAGCTATGCATCTCAGGCCACCCACAGGTGGCGTAAGAGATTAACGCAAACATGTTATGCAGTAAAATAGACATAATACATATACAGTGTACTATGAAATACAATATTATTGTATTGGGAATATAGTCCATGACAGGAAATTGACCTTTAATAACAAAGAAAATATGATTAATCTTCATATAAATTGGAACATAATTTATTTCATTCATTTGGAAACACAATCTACACAGAAAACTTTTCCATAATATTTGCAACACATTTTGATAATTTAATGAGCGTTGCTATATTTGTTGAGGTAAAAAGCTTCCTATACTTGCGTATATTTGGCTTAACATAAAAATACGGTTTCAAATACAAATTGCTGTCACTCTTAACAAAGTCACAAGTAAACAAATAATGATACTCATCACCAATGTCGTCTGTAGTGCAGATTTTACATTTTATCTCATTTAATGGTATATCATCCCATCGTCCAGTCTCAACTGGGAGCCGATGGTTACCAGTCCTATATTTGATAAGTTTGGAATGATAAAATTTTGAAACATTAATCTAATATTTTTTTCAAAATTGAGATTGTCTTTAAATAAAAGATATTGTTTTCCTTTTGAGGAAACTTTAGCATTCTCATTTCATTCTTGAATAAACAAACCTGATAATGTTCGTGAAATATCCATTTTCACAGAATTTGAGTTATTGACTGGCTCAATGTAAAAAAAGATCAGGTCGGCCAACAGCAACAAGTATTTCATTTATACAGCGGATCCATTTAAAATTATAAGAACCCTTTTCGTGTTCTTTAAGCATTATTGAGTACAGTAATTTTGATAATTTGGATTCTTTTCCATTGACAATTGATAACCAGAAACCTATCATTCTTGACTTTATATTAATTTGTATTGGATGTCGTCCCAATTCTGCATGTAACATATATATAGGGGTATATTTCTCAAATTAATTATCTGTCTAAGGAAATCATTATATAACTTTTCAATAATTTGGCTATTTTCAAAGCCCCATATTTCACAACCATATGCAATAGGTAAAATAACATGGTCAAGTCAAATAAATAACTGCAAATCAATTGGAATATCAAGATTACGAATTCGTTGAAAAGTACATGCATTGCCTTCCTAGCTAGCTCAACATTATGTTTCTTTGTTTGGTGGAAGTGCCTATTTCTGCTAAAAACAACAGCTAGATATTTAAAGTCAGTACAGATGTCAATATGTGACAACCTAGCTTAAAATTAAAACGCTGGTCTTGTCGAGTACCAAAGATCATAATTTTAGTTTTATCAAAGTTGATAGATATGTGCTATAATTCTAAGTATTCATAGAACATGTCTAAATTATTTTGAAATTCCTTCTCATCTGTACCAAAAACAACTGTATTGTCGGCATAAAGCAGCACAAGCAGTTACAAATACAATGTTATATCATCATACACTGACTTTCCTACTAAAACAACTTGAGGCCAACATTTATCCAATGATAAATGTTAAACATTTCTACCTGTCATTGTTGTTCTAATTTTTCAGGTCAATACAATCGAAAAGAACACATCTTTATAAACAGTTTAGAAAGTTTACACTAAGACCAGTGACTGCTCAACTGCCACAAATTTTGGTGTAAATTTTACACTTGAAATATATTTTAGAGCGCATGAATGCATTTACGCAACTCTTTTCAGCAGCGCTGTTGCTTACCACACAAACTCTCTCTCTCTCTCTCTCTCTCTCTCTCTCTCTCTCAGTACATGTAATTACATTATAAATAAATAAGCTGCCTTCTCGTTTGACGAAAAGAAACTTATATTCTTTCAATGGTACGATGTGGAATCTTCGTCGATTCGACATTGTCAAGAAAGCTGCACAAAATCAATTACTATAGACCACCACTTACAATATTGCCAAGGGCGGGGTAGATAATGAAAAGCTAATATTATGATACCATCCTTATACTTCGATTATTTTGTTGACTTAGGTGACTGTTAGTAATTCCATCATTACATAGCGGTATTGTAATATTAAAGGGTAGTCTCTTCACCTTAAGGGGACATCTGCTCTTCCCTTTCCGCATACCTATGTCACGTGACTCGTGGACCGTGAGATATCTCAGAGGTGCGGAGTGTGTTCGAATGGTGCGTAGCCATTGTAGGCACAAGACATGTTTTAAAGTTTGCCATTTTTTTTTCGTTTTCCAGTTTTGACCAAAAAGATACCGACATAAAAACTGCAATGTATTCGTCGAAGTCAATTTATGTAGATATGGTACTAAAACTTTCGCTTGGCTTGTTGAAATATTTTCAAAACCTTGCATGCAGTTTCTTTTATGCATGTACAATCTATTTATTAACTGAAAAGGATATGTCACCATCTTCAGTTTTTCACAATCTCATAATGGGTTTTACAGCTCTGAACAGCACAGTACCGATGTTTTATATCACAGTAGACTTCAGCCAGCTTCTTTCTTTCAATATAACCCCAAACTTAATGAAAATGGCAAATTTATGTCCTCTTCTGAAAGTTGATAAGATACTGAGTGCCATTTCCGCAAATCCTCGAAAATAGGATTTTATTTCAAACAAATTCCCCGATATATATAAATCTCAGTGGCGGATCCAGGACCACTAATGCTGGGGGTGCTTGATTAATTTGGACCCCAGGTGCGTGGTTTGGATAACGTACACTAAACGAAAAGTATTAGCTATAGACAGAAGATTTGTTTAAGAAAAAGTTTTCCCCATTATGATCATGGGAGCTTTTAAAGCCTAATGATCGTAGGTATTTGGTAAATTTAGACCCAAGATGCGTGGTTGGCAGAATTTATGGGACTACAAGCTGTGGGTCTCATGGTTTCAGAGAAGATTTTTTTAAAATTTTCCCCATTTTAATTCAATAGAAGCTAATGTCTCCATGGCTTGTATAGACACCAGGAGCATGGATGGCAGGATTTATGTAGGTGACCACAAGACATAAATCTATAAGCTGTGGGTCTCGCCGTTTCAGAGAAGAAGATTTTTAAAGTTTTTTCCCATTATATGTCTATATCTGCCAGAGTTCCAATCCAATCTGCCTACAAAAACCACATGCATCCTTTCCCCTTCCATACCTGATGATGCTTTATATGCCTAAAATTGGTCCGCTGATATACTTCTTTGAAAACGTGAACGTCAGATGCCGTGACGAACGTTGGACCATTGGTATACTAAAACCTCACATGAGTTTTCAGGCTCATGTGAGCTAACTATATTGTTACTTAACTGGGTCCGCATTTAGAATATTGCACAGTTGAATGGAGGCGGATGTAGTGAAATAATTCCTAAATGCTCCAATCTAATAGATACAAAAGGGCCTGGAGCTTGGTTCTGCCAGTAACTGACAACTGTCCTTCTTTCAATAAGAAGGAACGGAAATGACTGTAGAAAAATACTCATGACCAATTTCAACAATAGATTGGTGCTGGATAGGAAGAGCGAACCCGTGACAGCCTGATCGCTAGTCAGACCCACATCCAACAGAGTTGACACACACACGCACGCACGATATGCAAGACTGGCACCGCTGATACGATTATGTCAAAATCTAATGTAATGTAATGTAAAAAAAAAAGTCTTATCACACGCAATGTTGCCCAGAGAAGGTTGAAACCTTGATGACCCGAATTAGAGTGCGCATCCGTGTTTGTCAGCAAAAAATGTAGATGGGAACAGGTTATGGAAAAAGCACCACGGCGAATGTTTGCGGCGATTTTTAAAAAGACAAATGTGGTTGGGGAAAAAGCACCAAGAAGTGCTTGTGACTTATTATACCCTCGATTTTAAAACTATATTCTTTGAAAGGGAGATTGTGGCGAGGAAACCTGATTTTGCTGCAGTGTCACGCACGCACAATACGCACAGACTCGCATAGCTGATACGCTTGTGTGCTAGGTCAATTTGTTTGTTTTTATTTAAAAAGCGTCTTATCCCACGCAAGGTTGCCCAGCAAAGGCTCTCGCTTGGATGACCCAAATCAGAACACGCATCCGCGTATATCAGCGCATCATGAAGACCCCAGCAAGACTGCTAACAGGTCATGTAAAGAGCAGCAAGGCAAATGTCTGCGGCCTTTTTTTTCAAGTTGGGGAAAAGCTAATTCTACCGTCCGATTTTAAAACTATATCCTTTGAAAAATTCATATTATGTGAGAAACATATGCTGTGAGAAAACTTGATTCCAGTCGAAAGTCCCTGCTGCTAGCGATCAACAAAGGCACCGATCGAACTGCGATGATGTCAAAACCAGCGTATTTGTCTGTTGAAATTGTAACAGATAAACATACCTCAGGCAAATCTCTCTGTAGCTGAGCAAACTGGATTGTCCCTTACCACCCAGGTAAACCGCATGTCTAAATCTCGGGAGGGTGTTGGCTATCGGAGGTAAACAAAGGAGTTTTGGGCTGCACATAGTCTGCTTTGAGATGGTTTTATATCATAATGAACCACATTACGGAATAAAATCAACACATAAGCCGATAGTATATAGAATGACAAGAAAATCGAAAGCAGTGCATGTTTTTAAACTGAATTTTTTTAGTGTAAATCGCATTTGAATTCGGAAATGCGGTGATTTGAACGAATATTTCGAATTCATCAGTTAATATTTAGATGTATTATTTTATTTTTTCTTGATTCATAACTACCGCTGCAATGTTTAACCTCTCTTTAAAATGTATCAGTCCAATATAATTCAAACAGACGTGTTTAACACTTATTTATTTGCAATTTTATGACGAAAGTGTCATGTTTATGGATAGCGTTCTATTCGGAGGTAAGTCCTCTGAACATTTTGCTAACTATCAACATGATAGCAACGTAAGCGATTTTCAAAATTTGAAGTTTTAATAGCAGTTTTGGACATGCCACTTACAAGCCATGCAGGAGAATGATATAGAATGGTAGCGGCACAAGCAATTAGTGTCAAAGGTTGATATAAGTCCAGCTATGATCAAACCACTAGCCTTTTTTCATTGAAAAATTCACATTCGCCGTTTGAAAATTCGCCCTGAATCCTACGGACATGGATCAAAAGTATTTAACAGATTCAGAGTCCTTATCACTCAATATAGAAGCAACATGTTTGCTGCATTCGTCCCCAAGAAACTTTCCATATTAAATAAAAATGGATGAATACAGACCCTATCCATCCATGATCTCAATGTTTACCTCCGATAGCCAACACCCTCCGAGATCTAGACATGCGGTTCACCTGGGTGCTTACATGGTCGCAAATCCAGTATTAATGCCAACATGCTTGTGTATCAACTCTGCATGCTGAGTGATATTTCGCAGTGTTTGTTATCTTAACTTCTTTTAAAAATATATTTCATGTCTTCGACCGGGTCCGAGTACGTCATAATTTCAAGCAGTTTGAAACCTTATCAAAGTTTTGGGCCTGATCTGAGTCCAGACTGTTTGCTAATGTTTTCAGTGGTGTTACCAACAGTGGTGATTCATTATCAAAAAGACCGACAAATTCAAAACAGACCACGGGTACACTATCAGGTCGCACGCGTCGTGTCGGTGGCCATGACGCGTGAAAGTATACATTACACATGAAAAATTGTCAAACTCCAAATACATGACCCCTTAGCATATACTTCCCTTTCAGCGGTTTGCAAGGATATCATTTTCAATAATGAACACCTCAAGACTTGTTTTCAGTGTTATACAAAATGTATCAGAGTTTAGCAATTCTCTTGAAGATTAAAGAGATAAATATTTGAGCAATAATACTGGTACCACTCATTAGGACTCTCTCCAGGGGTCCTACTGGGCAGATCAAAAGGTTAGTCATAATGAGGTGATTATGACTTCCTTACAGGGGCAATAAAGTGGTCCCATGAAGGGATTAGGTATTTTATGATAAAATATTGATCTTTATCTTAGTGAATGAAATTGTGTTGTATACAGGTAAGTCCCCTCTTGAGGCCCCATTAATTTTGTGAGATACTGAAACTGTCCCTTATCAGTTAATCCTTTAATGATCTCTATTGGACAGTAATCTCAGGTTGCCTGGTTACGCAGTCGGTAGCTGATTTGCTCAAACTTAATTTTATGATTAGGTGTGACAATTAACAGCCGTTGCTGACTTTTAAACCGGGCTTACAGAACATGCAAAAAGGTACCTACCGTACACTGAGAAGAAAAAAGGTAGGTTAAGATTTTTTGCCATGGACTCAGCTGGGGGTGCTGAAGCACCCAAAGCACCCCCTTAAATCCGCCACTGAATCTGGTGCTGAAAATATCAATAATTCATTTTTATTTCATGGACATTCTGATACCTTTTAGAAAACAAATCAAAAGAATCTGGTGTCTTTGCATATATGATCTTTCTAGTGGGCCTAAGTAAACCCCACTCCCATATAGAATTCTGTGTAAAAGTTCAACAGTGACAATTTTTGTCATTTTGAAAATTCCATTTTATTAGCATGAAGTAAATCAGCTTTATAATATATACGTGTGACATACGCGTATCCAGATGGGCGGGGGCAGTGGGGTTACGAAGCACCCTGAAAAATCACAAAGCTACCAAGCCAGCATTAAATGTTTTGGGTTATCATCCGCCCGCCAACAGGCCCGCTTTTAGTAATATTTGGATCCTCCCTCCCATCTTGAACTAAAACGAAGAAAAAAAACTTTGTCAGATTTGGAATCCCTCTGACAAAACTTTCTGGAATTGGAGTCTAAATCACCAATTGTATGCCAAGTATTGATAAAATCAAATCAAAAGAACAGTGTGCCAAGAAACAGTAGTAATGGAATGTGGCCAGGTGCTAGATATTTTCCTTACTGACTCGGTCAGAAAAAACACCGTTTTATGCACTCACCGTTCCCCTCCCCAGCCGCAATCCTAAAGAAAACTCCAAAAAGGAAAAAAAATACGTTGATAAATAGGCGCCCATCCGGAAATTGCCCCGGATCCGACACGCTAATCACAAAACCAAGATATGATGTCGTCGGCGGCTTCCAATTACGGCACATAGAGAAGAGGTGTAACGGATGTCGGCAACTTTCGTATTTGCAACCAGAACTTGATTTCGCATTCTTTTTGTTCGTTCTGAGGCGTTGGTTCTGTTGTGTTGAGTCATTGTTTGCTTTTGCCCTCATTGTGTGTGGGAGTTTTTTGTTTGGTCCTTGATTTGTTATGCAGCACTTAGCTATGCAATCATCTCGCTGAGGAAGAGAGAGCTCCTTGATTTACTTTTATTGTCTTCTTTGCTGAGAGGTGGCTATTAGTGTTCCGATTGTCTTTCTTCCCCGCGATGACTTGCATTGGTCTTCAGTGTGTGATTTTTGCATTTCCAGGTCATACTTACTTACTTTCTGGTACTGAGACGATGATCAATAGCTACGAAGGTAGTTAGATAAGTTCGTAGAACTCGGGGTTGAACTCACAGATTGGAAGATGGTTTCAGCATTATTTTTCAATTCACTAATTAACGCATTTGACCACATATACTTCAAGCCAAAAAAGGTCCTGCTCCCCTAGAGAATTTTTCAGAAATATCATATCTTAACGAGAATTTCAAGATACATCGAGTAAGAGATGTTTGCATTCTGTTCGCTGTCTCTTACAGCCTGTTACATATGTTACCATATAAAATTAGGAAAACAAGTAAAATGAAAGTTTGAGCTACAGCAAAAAGACATTAAACTATGAATTTTTCAAATCACACCTATAGTCTGCATGCTGGAAAAAGCTACATAAAGAAGCTTTTAAACAAAATTACAGCTTTCAATGGTGTTATCTGCGTTACCTAGATTCAATTATCCTTTGAGAATTGTAATTGTAACTAGCATCATTTACTTTTACAGCAGATCTGTGCATTTTTCGAAATGTATTTAATATTGATTTACTAACATACTTATTTGCCTAATAGAAAAAATAAAGTTTGCGTTTCTATCTTAAATATTTTGTCTTAAATGAGCTATTGAACAACCCTACCCTCAGTTTATGTAGCCAATTGTGATATCTATTATTGAAGAAAAGAATATATGAAAATATTTGCCAATGGTGGATATCTTACATTTTTGGGAATGTCTTGCTTATATAATAAAGAATCATAAATTTGTAAGTTTGACACCAGGATCAGAGCGCATATAAAAGGCTGTAACATATGTTACCTGGCATAATAAATTAGCAAAAAAATTGCCTTGATGTAAGAGATGATATTTCAGAAAAAGGAGAATATTTTTCACATGTTTCCTATTAATCTCTAGCCTCTGGTGCCGTCATCTTGGAAATGATAGTCATTGCTGATAATAAGCCCATCGACTGGTGTTACAGAAACTTATTTAGCACATATTTCCAAACACTACTGAAAATGAAGATACAAATAGAAAAAAGTACTTTAACATTTAAAGGAGACAATTTAATAAATTTGTTAAATGTAATTATTCAAAACTTCTATTTATTAAGTCAACCTTACATACAATGTCTATCATTGTTCCTGCTTCTGTGGCAATAACCACAGCCAGTAGAATCATTAGTACTATGACTGCAAGCTGAGTAAGGGTCTTTTCAATCACACACCCTTAGGAATTATGCAAACATATTCTTTCGTAAACGTCAAATAAGAGATATTTGCACTCTGTAAACCAGGGGGTTAGCCTGCAATAGCATGTTACATATGTTACCATATCAAATTAAGAATAAGTAAATTGTAAGTCTGAGCTACAGAAAGACGACATTAAACTATCTATTTATTTGAATTTTTCATGTGATTTGCATGCTGAATGTCTTTAGTACATATGAGGACTTCTTGAACAAAAACAAAAACAACAACTTCCTATGTTTACATTAATTGAAATACCTTTTAAAATTGTGACAAACATCACTTATAAGCGTTTCCTGTTTTCCTCATATTTTGCCGTCAAAGGATTTAATTGAAATGTGTTTGTATGTGTGGCCAGTGCCAGTATTACACAAAATGACTCAGCTATAACTTTTACTCTTAGCATTTATCGAAAGCAGAAACAGCATGTCAGTGTCAGGGGATCAAGCACTAAAATAATTATGGGTAGCGTTTGAAGCTTTTCAATATATACGCATACACTGGAGTATGATTTTGGCATATGCCTATTAGAGCAATCTTACTGCAACTGCCTCTGCATCCGTGCTAGCCTAGTGAAAGCATTGATCTGATTTTGCAAAATATATGTCTCTACCGTGTACCTCTTATCATACATTAAGACAAACATAAATTTGATACGCTGCTTTTTGTTCATATCATTTACCATAGGACCTTTCCAGTCCTATGGTGCTGAAGTCTTCATGTCTCAGATCAAAAGTATTTTCAATGTTCCAAGTTGTTTGCGCCCAAAGAACTTAATTGAGTTTTCTTTAAATATATCTGTAACAAAGTGGACGTTTGATGATTTTGGCAGACAGGCTAATACCAGTTCTGCTCCACCTTGAACATTATCTGGAATATGAGGAAGGACACATTTGACATTGTTATCAATTACGTTTGTTTGTTGCCAAAACCTGGAGGCAAACATCAAGATCATGAAAAACCTTTGCTACCTCAGTTTATCATCAACTGTTGCATGCAAAAAAGGGGACCAGACAATGGGCAGAATAGGATAACCAGAAGGGTTTGTACTAAATGGATGATTTATACAAAGTAAAGAAGTTGATAAGGCTGTCCCATTTATAGGCTGAAATTGAAAACAGGACTATGTCAAGACGATTCCCTTGCTCATTTATTATGTCAACTTACATATGTTACATCCTTTAAAAAGCGCTCTGATCTTAGAAACTTAGTGAATCATTGAAATGAATGGGCCTTATTTGTGCTATACTAATTCTGCATTGCATTGCAATACCTGCTGTGAGAAATCTAGCTCGTTTATCTGAATGGGAAAATTCCCTCTCTTTCACCACTTCATAAGTACTAAGGCTTTATAGATGTTTTAGAATGCTTGGGGAAAGATGATACCTGTTCGGAGAAATTATTAGGTGAAAATGTGTTTGTTGCTTACACGGAAAAGGCAACATATACCAAAGTAAACCAGCTCAGATATGATTCTTTTTCACAAAAATATCAAGGTGCAATCCTGGTACATCAGGCAAGGTACTCAATGTAAATGCTATTATAATGTCACCTTTTTCTCCTTGTATAGCTTTAGTCTTTCTCCTACTCGCAGTTCCACTCAAAACTTATGTTCAAAGAACCAGTTATCAGGCATTTATATCAATTTCCGAATGCGCCTAGCCATGAATGACATAGTTGGAATGTTGATGATGATGATGACTCATCAATTTTGAGAGGACTGGTGGTTAATCGTACAACAAGAATTGATTGAAATACTGTGTGATGATTCTTTTGGTTGCAAGAAAGGGGGGGGGTCATAATGATGATTTTCACAGAAGCAGACAACGACAAACATTTAATATTAGTGTTACTTGGATGAGAATTAGTTTTGAATAATAACAATAAACTGGAACATTTATTGAATTGTCTTGTTTAAAATGTAAAAACTATATATTCTATTTGTGGCTCTATATTTAGCATCATATGCACATAATTAGGAAATGTGTCCACAATTTCATTGATAACATCTGTTACAACGGTTCATGAGCTAGATAACCAAAAATGAATATAATTTCTAATGTTTTGGCACCAAAGACCTAAGTACACATGTGAAATATATAGATTCTTTCCTGAATATCATTTATTACATTAGACATTGACCTTGCTCGTTGACTACATACATCATATAATATATGTTACATCTTAAATAAGTGTCCTGATCTTAATAACTCGGTGACAACTTGCAGATAGATGTTCAAGAAAGTCTAAGAAAATGTAAAATATCCACAATTTACAATCGTTTTCACATGTCTTTTACTTAAACGGTAATAGCATTTGCTCCTCAGTAATACTGGAGGTTAGGGCTTATACTAGCATTAGCTCATTTTGGACAATATATTTAAGATAGAAAAGCAAACTTTGGGTTTTGTATTAGTCAATTGAGTATGGTGGTAAAACCCAATCTAAAACGGTTTGGAAACTACACAGGTCAGGTGTTAAACTTAATGAAGATAGCCACAAATACCACATTTAAATTATGATTAAATTCATGTAACGCACATAACACCACAGGAAGCCATATTAATGTTAAACAGCTTTCATATGTAGTTAAGGCATCCAGTATGCAGACTCAATTAGAATGTCAACTGAATAGTAAGTTTTGATGTCTTCTTTCTGTACCTTAAAATTTCAATTTTCTTGTTCTTAATTTGATATACTAACATATGTGCTTATAAAGTTAAACGCCCCAGCTTACAGAGTGCAAACATCTCTTATTTGATGCACCTTCAATTGCTTGTTAAGATAGAATATGTCTGCAGAATTTCAAAGGCAGGTTCCTACTCGGCTTACTGTCAAAATGTTCGATGATTACACTGGTTTTAATGAGATGAGAGGGGCAATTATTTTCGCCAGAGAAGCAGACAAAATAATACACATTGTATATGACTTTGATAAGGATTGGTTAAGAGTATTTACATTAAGCAGGAAAATTTTTAAAAAAAAATGGTCTCCTATAAATGTGAAATTATTATTTTCTATGTCCCTATATCCTAATACTAGTATCATACATATAAGTAAATATTGAAAAAAAACATCATAACATCTGTAACAAAGGTCCATGACCTTGATAATCACTAATGAGTTAATTCTTAAAATAAATGACCTATTGAGACATATAGGAAACATGCGAAAAATATTCATTTTTTTCCAGAAATATCATCCCTTACATCAAGTCAATGTCCTTGCACATTTATTATGTCATGTAACATATGTTACAGATTTAAAATGTGCTCAGATCTTGTTGGTAACCCTTCAAAATCTATGTTTTGTATAACAGGAGAAAAGCAACCCCAAATATGTGAGGTATCCTGCAGCCGGAATTGTTTTTACTTAAATTGGGCTCCTTTAATCTAGGACGGGGTTGTTCAATTGCCCATAAAAGAAAATATATTTAAGATAGAAGAGAAAACTTTGTTTTTTATAAGCCAAATGAGTATGTTGGTACAAAAAGATTGGTCACAATTACCATTTCAAAGGATAATTTTAATTAAGTAACGCACATAACATCTCAAGAAGCCGTGATTTTGCTAAAAATCTTTTATGTGTAGCTAAGGTATGCAAGATGCAGGCTAAATGACTAATTTAAATAATTAGAGAGTTTAATGTCTTTCTGTAGGTCAAACTTTTATTTTATTTTATTCTAAATTTGATATGGTAGCATATAGAGACTAAACTCCAGAGCACAGAGTGCAAACATATCTTATTCGACGCAGCCTGAAATTCTCTTTAAGATAGGATATGTTTGCAAAATTCACTAGGGGGGAGCAAAACCATTCTCAGCCATCAGTCTACTATGCCTTTAAAATAAAAGTCTTCCGTTTGGTACCAAAACAATGTAAGTAATGGTTCAAAGATCAGGAGTCGATACAATCAAGTACAATTTGACCCAGGATACCAACGGGAAAGTGAAAAACTCAGAGTAAGACAACACAAACGAGGGCCATGAGGTCAGCCCTTTCCCAGCAGGAGACCACAAGGCACAAATAAACAGGCACGTACAAAGGCATAACAAACACAATACAGAAAAAAAACATAAGTGATCCATGCCTCTGTAGTAGCACCTTCCCAAAATCTCGTTACACGCGAGTGAAACTGTAAATTTCGAAACAGATAATACTCAATTGGGACCAGGTCTGGACTATATTGGCGGGTGATTGAACTCTTCGACCTTGAACTCACGAAACTCTGAACTTATTTATATCCCCCTACTGGGCATGTTATTACAGGTAATCTAAATGTCATTCCTGACGCTAGAGTTCGCAATAATATTTTAAGGTCCTAAATAGTAAGTGAGTATGATCAGGAAATACCATAATCACAAACCGCAAACAACCCCATGACACCGCGAGGAAGAGCTACTCAACCATCATGAGACACCAGGAAGACAAATTAAGCAAAGCAACCAGCTCTCTCTTCCCCATCAAGATAATTGCAATACTAGAATGGACATAAAGGCATAGAACAATTACAGACTCCAACAATAAACAAAAAGTCAACAACAACAGAACCACCGCCTTAGAACAGACTAGAACTTAAAGCTGCCTAAGCCACAGGGGGGGGGGGGGGGCGCTTAAATGCATTTTACTGGAACCAATTTTTCTCCCTAGATTCTAATGTTGTTGAAGTACAAAAATGTTCAGCTCGCATGGAAGCCTACTAATTAATGCAATGTATCATCATAGAGAAACACTCTAATCAAATTAACACACCATAATGAAACAAAGAAAAGGGCTCATGACTCACAGATAGTCAGAGCTAAAGAAAACCTCAAGTTGAGCCACGGTTGGTCCAGCTACAGATAAGCATCAGGCACCAACCCACCGATTAAAGCTTTACGTCAGAGCCATCATAGAGTCTGAGGCCAAACCCACCGTCGTGCTATTAAAGAGGAAACCATAGCTATAAACCGTGATTGGATTTAAACCAGGCATGCAGACTGTCGCATGACATCCAAGTTATATCCAACCTTTATATAAGTTTTACAATCTTTTTGAATTGATTACTAAAATTAGGTTTTCCAACAATTCGTTTGAATTTATAAACTAAATCACCATAAAATATAGGATTTGATATTGATTTCCCTAAATGTCGTAGAGAGATTGCTGCTTCTTTAAATGACTTCAGTAATCTTTGGTGTAAACGAGAAAATGGTGAACCTAGTGCCTTGAAGGAATGGAAAATTAAACTTTTTAAAATTATTGATACTGGTATTTTATTTTTTCTCTCGCAACACACATCTTTTACCCCCTAAACCTAAATCTTCTTTTCGTCATCTTAAACGAGGTATCCAGGATTTTCATATGAACTATGTTTTTGTCCCAGCAGATAAAGCTGCTAACAATGTTGTAGTTTTTTGACGATTGTATAATATTAATACTCTTAAGAATGAGCTTGTTGACACCAATGCCTATAAACTGCAGCCTGCTTTGAGTGAAAGGGTGGTGGTCGATTGGCATGGTTGTCATACAGCCCTACATTTTGGTGTCAAAGCTAAAGTAGGTAAGTAAGGGTGCAATACAATCAAGTACCACACCTGACCCAGGATAGCAATGGGAAAGTAACAAACCCACAGCTAGACACCACAAATGAGAGCCAAGAGATCATCCCTTTCCCAGCAGGTGACCACAAGGAACATATAAACAGACGCATACAAATGCATAGCAAACACAATACAGAAAAAACATAAAAGATCCACAAAAGAAGTACCGCCTTGGAACTGTCAGTAAAATATTTTACTGGATGGCTTAAACGGGTTTAACGGTGCACCAACCTCACCCTTAGTTTAGATGTGGATCAAGGCACACAGATGTTTGGTTTGCATGAAAGACCCCTAACTTATCAATGCATCATCTCCTAGACCATATTATATAAAAAGGATATAAAGCAAAGATAAGGACTCAACTGTAAATAAAACTGAACTATCAGAGCAAAAGAAATCCAACAGGTAAACCTCGGTGGGCAAAGACAAAGTTCCTACATTGTACTTGTTACCTCAACTGCATAAAAACCCTATAAAGCAATATTCATTGCTAATTCTAGTTCTTGCACGACAACAGAACTTTCTAAATTAATAACCTCATGTCTTACAGCTGTTAAAAGCATGTTATCAAGTACTATGAAAAGGTATATGTGAGATCAGGTAAAAATCTATTTTGGTCTATTAAAAATTCAGGTAAAATTTTAGATAAACTTAAAGCTAGAGATTTCAATGCGGCCAAAAATTATGATAAACGTGATGACTTTGATTTTGAAATTGTCAATTTCACATTTTTAGACGGTGATAATCCTCGTTCTACATCCTATGGAGTCTATATCTCTCGACTCATTCGTTTTGCTAAAGCATCTAGCCATGATGCTGACTTCAACTCTCGCTATAAATTGTTAACTCGGAAACTTCATAAGCAATGGTATTGGTATCGTAAACTTCGCAAAGCCTTTTCTAAATTTTACAGACGATACTATTATTTAATATCTTAATTCAGACTTGAATCTCTGTGGCGCCAAGGACTCTCGGAACCTGAATTCGATGGTGACTTGGTGTATAAATTGAAGAAGATTGTTGGCTCCGAAAATTTTACAGCGCAGTTTATTAAAATAATTTCCCATTATAAAGAGATTGGTTATAACATTAATGCATTGCAACAGACTGCATGCTTGGTGGTCAACCCAATCACGGTTGGCAATTTTGCTTTCCTCTTTAATTGCTCGCCGATGGGTCGGACTTCAGAATCCATGATGGTTCCGACTTAAAGACTTATCAATTGATGAGATGATAGGGGCCTGATGCTTTGGCTGTTGTCAGGCCCATCGAGGTTAACCTGTTAGATTTCTTTTGCTTCGATATGCAGTTTTATTTATTGTTGAGTCCTTATCCTTGCTTTATCTCTTTTTTATATCTTGGTTTATATGTTCTAGGTGATAATGCATTGGTAAATTAGGGGTATTTCATGCAAACCAAACATCTGTGTGTCTTGATCAACATCTGAACTAAGGGTGAGGTTGGCGCATCGCGAAACCGGTTTAAGCCCTCCAGCAACATATTTCACTGACCATTCCAAGGCGGTGCTTCTTTTTCAGATCATTTATCTTATTATCCCCACGCTTTTTTTAAAAAAGCGAAGGGGATATTGTAATCGCCTCCGTCCGTCTGTCCGTCCGTCCGTCCGTCTGCCCGTTATGCTATCTCCTGCTAAACCGTTGGACGAAATTCAACCAAATTTGGTGTGTGAGTTACTCACATGAATGGGGCGTGCAACGGCAATTTTTTTGGCCCTGTCCACTGGGGCCTTGGGAGGGGTCAAAAGGTCAAATATCATTTAATTTCAATTACAAAGTCGATTTCAAAGATTTTTATACCAAACTTTGTGTTTGTTCTCACAAATGAAAGATACAAAACATATGAGACGGGGTTTTAAATCTTTTTCCTGGGTCAAGCCCCAGGTGTCGGACTTTGGGGCGCTGGGGTGCCGAGGGGTCATTTATTTCAAACATGGCCATGTGGCATATCAAATCGACGAGGATGACGAGCAGAACAGAATGTAAGTAAAATTTTCATCCTAGGGTTAAACTGGTGACCTTGGGGTGAGGTCAAAAGGTCACATGAGCCACGACATGTGATTTCCAATAATGTGGCATTTTGACAAGTGTAGACTCAGACGAGCCTGTGCAGCCTCCTGTTAATCTAAGAAATTCCAAATACAGTTCAGTGTGTAGCTTAAAAGTTATTAAATATTCAAATGACTAGCAAAGGCTCTGATCAGACTGCGCGTATGCGCAGGCTTGTCCGAGGCTTTGCTGGTCGCACATACCACATTATTGGAAATCACATGTCGTGGCTCAAATATCATTAAATTTCAGTTAACATGTCAATTTCAAAGATTTTTTATACCAATCTTTGTGTGTGTTGTGCAAATGAAAGATACAAACCATATCAGATGGGATTTTAATTCTGTCACCTTTGTCATGCCCCAGGGGTGGGAATTTTGGGTGCTGGGGTGCCCGGGGGGGGGGGGGGGGTCAAAATATTTTTTTTCAAACATGGTCATGTGGCATATCAAATCGACGGAGATGACGAGCAGAACTAAATGCAAGTAAAATTTTTATCCTAGTGTCAAACTGGTGACCTTGGGGTGAGGTCAAAAGGTCAAATATCATTAAATTTTGGTTGCCATGTCAATTTCAATTTTTTATACCAAACTTTGCATGTATTCTCACAAATAAAAGATAGAAAAACATATTGAACAGAATTTGCATTCTGTTGCCGGGATCATGCCCAAGGGGTTGGACTTGGGAGTGCTGGGGGTCAACAACTTTAGCGTGGGGATTTGCGATGGCGCCCATCGACTGCGCATTCTAGTTTCTGTCTTGTTTTTGTCATACTTTCGTGCGCGCTGTTTATTGATGCCTTGTGGTCACCTGCTGGGAAAGAGCTGACCTCTTGGCTCTCGTTTGTGATCTCTAATTGTGAATTTGTCACTTTTCCATTGGTAACCTGGGTCAGGTGTGGTGCTTGATTGTATTGATTTCTGATCTTTGACCACGTTCTTACTTTTAGTACTTCTTAAGTGCTGAAACAGGGGTAACTCTTTCCCTTCAGATAAACGAGCTAGATTTATCACAGCAGGTAAAGCATTGCAATGCAAGATGAACAGAGCACATATTAGACCCTTTCATTTCAATGATGCGCTAAGTTTCTAAGATTAGAGCGCTTATTAAAGGATGTAACATATATAACTTGACATAATAAATGAGCAAGGGAATTGTCTTGACATCCTTTTTTATTACACAGTCAGAGGCAAGTGTTTTCAATTTCAGCATTTTCAATGGATCATAAAATGGGGCAACCTTATCAACTTGTTTACTCTGTATAAATCTTCCATAGAGCACAATATAGACCAACTGGTTATCCTATTCTACCCATAGTCCAGTTTCCTTCTTTTGAATGCAACGGCTTATAATATACCTGCCAAAACTGAGAAATCAAAGGTTTTACATTCTTTTAAGCATTGCTTCAATGTACTGAAAAAAAAAAAAAAAAAAAAAAAAACCAATAGCAAGCATAATTGATGGCCATTTCCAACTCTATGTTCTTTCTCATATACCAGATAACTTTCAAGGTGTAACAGAAATTGTTTTTGGTTGTCTGTCAACCACCAAGAGTCAAGATTGTAACTAAAGAAAACTTAATTAAGATCTTTGGGCGAAGAAAAGTACTTTTGATTTAAGATCTGAAGACTTAAGCACCAAAGGAATGGGAAGGTTCCATGGCAAATGATGCAAAGCTAAGTCAGCCTATCAAATTTCTGTTTGACAAATGTCAGAAATCTTAATGTATTCTTATAGGTACACGGTAGAGACATAGCTTTTTCAAAATCAGAGCACTGTTATCACATGACTAGCACGGATGCAGAGGCAGTTGCAGTAAGATTGCTCTTGCCACTTCAAAGGAAGAGACATATACCAGCCATACTCCATTGTATGCATATATGTAAATGGCATTAAACATTACCCATATTTCATCAGGTGATTGATCCCATGACACTGACATGCTGTTTCTGCTTTTAAAGAAGGCTAAGGTCTCAAGTTATAGCTGAGTCAATTTGTTTGACGCTGGCACTGGCCTCACATACAAAGAAAATTAAGTCTTTGATGGCAACTGATGAGGAACACAGGAAACGCTTAAAAGTGATGTTTGTCACAATTACCAATTTTAAAAGGTAATTTTAATTAATGTAACACATATAACACCATAGGAAGCGTTATATTTGTTAAAAAAGCTTTCATTTGTATTTAAGGTATTCAACATGCAAACACAAATAAATCAAATAAGTAGATAGTTTAATGTCTTCTGTCTGTTTCTCAGACTTTCAATCAATTTATTTTTAAATTGATATGCTAACATGCGTAACAGACTGTTACAGGTTAATACCCTGGTTTAAAAAGCGCAAAAATATTTTATTTGATGCAAGTTGAATTGTTCTTTAAGATAGGGCATGTCTGCACAATTCCCAAGAGGATGGAAGGGAACAGGACTGAACTAATGATGTTATGATTCTACTGGTTTGATTAAATGGGTGATTAATTTGCCACAGAAGCAGACACAATGATAGACATTGTGAAGTTGACTTGAATGAAAATTGTTTTTGAATAATTATATTTAATAAAAACATTTATATATTTGTCTCGTTTAAAAATAGGCGTGAGAAATTTGTTATAAAAAGATCATAAATAACATATGTAACATAAGTCCACGGGCTTGTTATCAGCAATGACTATAATCCCTAAGATTAAGGCACCATTTGCTAGAGATTTATAGGAAGACATGTGAAAAATAGTATTTTTGTTTCTAAAATAGCATATCTTACATAAAGGAAATTTCCTTGCTCATTTATTATGCCATGTAACATATGCTACATACTTTCATAAGTGCTCTGATCCTGATTTCCAACTTTAAAATCTATGATTATTTATTGCATAAGCAAGACAGTCCCAAAATGTAAGATATCCACCAGTGTCAAATATTTTCATATATTTTTCTTCAATAATAGATATCAATATTGAATACTTAAAATTGGGAGTAGGGTTGTTTAACAGCTCATTTAAGACAATGTATTTAAGGTAGAAAAACAAACTTCTATTAGTCAAATAAGCATATTAGTAAACTAGGATTAAAACATTTGAAAAAATGCACAAATCGGCTGTAAAAGTAAATGATTTTAGTCACAATTTCAATTTTCGAGGCGAAATTTAATCTATGTAACGCATATAGCTCCATAGGAAGCTGTAATTTTATTTAAAATGCTGCTTTTATGTAACTTAGGCATCCAGTTTGCAGACTACATAAGAAATTTGAATAATAAGATAGATTAATGCCTTCTTTCTGTAGCTCAAATTTTCATTTTGCTTTTTTTCCTATTGTATTACAGTAACATGTGTAACATGCTTTCAGAGACTAACACTCCAAAGCACAGAGTGCAAACATCGCTTAAAGGATGCAGCTTGAAATTTTCATTAAGATATAATATGTATGCTAAATTCCCTAGGGGGGGGGGGGGCAGCAGGACTTTTTTTCAGCTTGAAATCTAATGACACCAGTTTGCCATTCGTATTTCTATAAAAGCATAATGACATTGGTATTGTATTCTGCTATAATTGAAGTACCAGCAGGCTTAATATTTATCAATATAATCCTTTTCCAAAGAACGGTGGTCAATACCTTGCCAGCTGATGGTTGGGTACTAAATTTCTTTGGACGGGGTGAGACAGGGCGCTTTCACTGTATGACTCCACCCTCTGCATATTAAGGTTACTGGGTACCCACCAGGCAGATACTTTTTACATGCCTAAATGTTCATGGATTGTAGTGTTAACACTTCCATTAGAAATACCACTTTCTGAAGCAAGTTCGACAGCTTTGATTTGGCGATCATTTAGCACAAGTCTCTCAAGACGGTCGATCATCCCCTGGCTGATGACATCAGCAGGGCAACCCAGCCATGGGTCATCTTCTAAAGAGTCTAGCCCACGTTTATATTCTGCTGACCACGTTGCCACTGTGGAATACTTTGAACTACTATCACCACACCGGTCATGCGCCGATTGACTTCTTTGGCATTGGCACCCTCCTTAGTGAGAAACTTTATGACTGTTCCCATGCGCGGATGCAGGTATTTAATGCCGGGGGGGGGGGGGGGGGTCCAGACCTGACTGCCAGAAAAGAGCTCTGACAACGGTTGTTTTAGTCCTTAACTTATTTTACAGCTTTACAGTGGTTTGTCATCAATGGTTTATTTCAAAGAAAACTATAATTTCCAAGGTTTCAGAGTCCAGAAGCGGGTCAAACATTTTCCAGGGGGAGGGGTCCAACTTTTTCCAGGGTGGGGGTGTTTAATGTTATTTTGTATAGAAACCCATATAACTAGTGATTTTCCAGGGGGGGGGGTCCGGACCCCTTTTCCCCCCTCTGGATCCGCACATGGCTCTGAACTCAATATTCTGGCACAAATAAGCCATTTGGCAGTGTGGGGGTTACCGTGCAACAGTCATGTTAACTATGGTACCCTAGAATAGTTTAAAACCAATTGTACATAACAAATGTTATGCAAAATTTGAACATATCAACGCGCATATTGCCTAATAGGGGCTTAATTAAATGCAGCAAAATACTAGTATGCGTCAAGATAATCTTCTTCTTCTACGATATCACTGTTATATGTTACCATCTTTCAAATATACAGCTACTTAGCGCTGTGCTATTGCTAGATAGTGAGCTGCCAGAATTCATCCAAGGGGAATTTGGACATAATGGTCTTCTTAGGCAACTTTATTTAAGACACAATATAATGTATGTTAGATCCTTAGCAGTTAGGACGCTACTTTGCAACAGTCAAGTTAAATGTGTAAGGTATTAACCTCCCATAGAACTTGTATCAAATTATTCTTATCCTTATGTATAAAGTATCCTTTGATTGTAGACAAATTACCAGCAGTATTATTTTAAATGAAATATATACGTTACTTACTTTTAGATATTATTATTTCATTCAATTGTTTGCACTATTTGCGTCAAAATCGAGATTTAAAATAATAAAAAATGCGTTCACCCTTGTCCTATGATTTAACATGACGTTTGTGGAAATCGTGAGACAATTTTATTTCCACATTTCTCACCCTATATGCCTATCTATATGGTAATGGATATTTTGAAATTTTCCCTAATGCTTTTTTCGGATTAGTTTTTCTTGTTTTCATGTATAAGCTCTGTATCTTTTTTCATGGACTAAGTTTTACTGTATATGTAACCAATGTGGATCTAAGGGTCGTAGATTTATATTTTTATTGGGACTTCATTCTATTATGAATGCTAAAAAACAAGCGAGTGTGACAGGAATTATCACAAACTGACCAAGTTACTGCACGGAAGAGACTCAGCACACTGACAGTCACATAATAGGAAGCACATAGTTAAAAGCAAGCAACCAACTGGCTCTAACTTGGCGAGATGATTGGAAAACAAGGTTGGACACTAAGTACTACGTTGCAACATAAAAGTAAGTAATGGTGCAAAGATCAGGAATCGATACAATCAAGTACCACACCTGACCCAGGATACCAATGGGAAAGTGACAAACTCACAGAAGACACCACAAACGAGAGCATAAACCCACTGACACTGACCACACAATCGCTCTAGACTCTTCTATAAAACACAAACATTGCTAAGTCCTAACTTATGCAACGTATCATCACAGGGTAACAACCAAATCAAAATATTTACCGAAATGAGACAAAAATCTTTTGACTCATATACAATATGGTATGTTTAATGAAGTAGAGGCCTATATTAAAGGTCGCATAATTCTGCACATTTCAGATTCACAGCGCATGGGGTGTGCTTACAAAATTACCTTTGTCACAGCTGTTACTTATGTTAGACTTCTAAACTTAGTTTCCAATTAAAGCTTAGACATAGGCATTTAACCATTTATCGCATATGCAAATTATCTAATTTGCATATTCATATATATTTATGAAAACATTAAAACATTAGATTCAAGATGGGGATGAACCTACAATTTTAATAATATGGCTGTTACCTATCATAGGCTCCTAGAATTAGTGCCAAATTGAAACTCAGACATAGGGCTTTTATTCCATGGTCAAATGCAAATTATCTTATATGCACAATTTGAGTATTCATGAATATTGATAAAAACGTTAAAAATGAGGGAAACTCATTAAAAATATAATTAAGTTGATTTTATCCCCATATATTCATTGATGCATGTTTTTATATCATCAGTGATACACTATGACAAGTCCATTCATCCAGTGGTCCTATATGAATATTATCTCATTTGCACATTTATGAAATGCACGAAAATTTAAAAGAATTGAAAACTATAAACCAGGGGTGAGGGGTGAGGTGGTTGGTAATTTGAACTACCTTGCACTCCTATGGCATTTTCTAATGCATGCCAAACTATTTATTGGGACCTTAATTACGAAAAACGCAGTCCCAAAATAATAAACATGTTTGGGCTATGTGAAAATGCATGGTCTCCATGGCAACCCATAATGTGATGTTCAAAATTGGGGTCTATCTACAAAATCAAGCAAATCTCAGTTAATCCTTATTTTAGACTACTAAGCATGGCGCCAAATTAAAGCTTAGAAACAGACTAATACCCCATGGTCATTTATGCAAATTATCTTTTTATAATACAATTTGCAAATTTATGAATATTAATGGAAACATTAAAATTGACAACATATCATAAAAAAAACATAAATAAATTGATTTCAGCTCCAAACCATCACTGTTGCATGTTGGTATATAATTGGTGATACAATTTGACTGGTATTTTCATCCAGTGGTCCTTTATGGAAATTATCTCATTTTCAACTGCAATAAATATCTTAACATTGACATTAACATCAAAGAGGCATCTGACAAACTAAAGAGTACCTATATGAGTCTGGTAAAGTGTGGTCTCATACATTCTGATAGTCTACATCCGTTAACTTATAAAAAGATTTACGAGGCTGCAGTGTTACCTAAAGCTCTTAAAGGATGTGAAACTTGGTTTTCTTTAACTACAAATAATATTTCATTACTAGAAAGGGCTCATCGATTTTGTGTTAAATAAATATGTATGCAGGGGTTAAGTACAAGAACTCGGACTGATGCTGCTTTGAGCTTGCTGGGTGTTTTTTTCCATTGAGTCCGAAATTGACCTCAGAAAGCCGACTCTATTTGGACAATTTTGTAGAAATTATATGAAATGTCGGGTATTTGAATGCTTTTACAGGCGGCTAGCATCATATATGGTAAATAAAGAAACTAAAACAGGTTATTTTCTTGATATATATAGAATTATGAGAAAATATGGGCTCTCGGAATATTTTGAATCTTAAATTGGATTCAATGTATTTCCTTCCAAAAATATTTGGAAACGTTTAGTAAAAAGTCGTATACATGACAATGTGGTCAATTCGTGGCACAATAGATTGTCAGTTCCTGATTTTAATCGTTTCAGACAGTTGCACACTGATTATAGTCCACATACTTTATGGATTGAATCAAAGGAGTCCCGTCATTTACTCCCAATAAGTAGGTCTTGTTTGCAAATGAATGGCTGAAACGGCTTTCAGTCATGCATGTTGTCAGTTTTGCAATAGAGAAATATACTAGGCCAAAAAAGAAACGCCGCATATAAAACATACATAGTACATGGGGGGTCTTTCACCAATCTCTCGCAAACGATTTTTCACTGTTTGAGCGCTGATTCTATGATTATGAGTTCCTGGGTTCTGCTAGCTATCATTGTCACCGGAAGAAATTGATTCAGCAGTTTAAACGTACGTTTTTATCGATCTTGACGTCGCGTCATTAGGCGATGACGTTGTGAATCCACACGGTCTGATATTGTTCAAATTTGTCAGAAACGTTTTCTAAGACGTTCAATCATCCTTGCATGACATCGACATTGTTGGGCTATCACCGATGGCGTCGCGTTAGCTTGTATCATTCGTATCGCCTTTTCGCGTTCAATGTGTGTCCGTTTTGGCATCGTAAATTAGCAATGTGTCACTTTTAATTTTAAAGTTTTAAAATGTTTTCTTGTAAATTGGATATTAGACTAGTGATTTCAGTAGTTATTACATGTGTAAATCTAAATAAAATGAATGTGCACGCGAAATTTGAAAATAAAAAGACAGCCAGTACACTGGTTTGGGTTGACTGAGCTCAATGAAACAATGGGAATAATGTGTGTCAGGAATAGTAGCGAAACATATAGAGCAGATGAAATTTTGTAACTCTCATTTAACGCGCAATATTTTTAATCTTTAATATGCGGCGTTTCTTTTTTGGCCTAGTATACATATTAATATTATTGATCATTATGTTCACAGTTGCTCATATCTGGATGCAGAGAGAATCAGTTTATGGTACAATATACTGCAACAAAATGATGACGTCTACGTTTATTTGATGAATCTGGATTGTGTATATGTTACACTTGTTCTTCTTGGTCTTGAAGATGATGCGACCAGATTGTTGCTTGGTGACCAGTCTCAAAGATTTAGATACCTATGCATGTCTGGTCTACACAAAATATGGTCAAAAGTGAGTAGGTACACGCACTGGATTAAGGCCGAGATATTACGTCGGTGATATAAAGTCGACGCCGACTTGATCTTGTCCCAACGTATGTACTAGTAACATTGACTGTGTTACAGCCGCAATATGTGCGTTACATTCAGTACGCAAGTTGTTTTTACACGTATCCAGTCGTGTGTGTACATATTCACTTTGTATATATGTTTAGTTATTTTGCATTTTGGAAACTTTGATAATATGCAGTTATTCCCGAATGCGTAACTAATTGAACAATTTCGCACATGCGTAAATGTATAAGTTATTGCACATTTTGCAAATGGGTGCTTGTGTTTACATTTATTTCGCCTGTACATACACTATTAGCGTTAACAGCAGTAGTATAAACTGCATAGACATATGATCTAATTGTATTCCTCTGTACTTTGCATTATTTATGTTCTTTTGTATATGTAGTCTTCTTATTGGAGGAAATAAAGAAATATTATCATTATTACCTTTAGAAATATATCTGATGGAGACCAAATTGTTTAAAGTGACCTCAAAAAGGCATAAATAATACATAAAATGTCCTAAAAATAAAGGCATTATGTTCAATCACATAGTTTCCATGGCAACCAATAATGCAATCCAAAGAATGGGATATACTTACAAAAATTATATCCCAAGCAGCCTATTCTAGAA
The DNA here is from genome assembly GCA_964019695.1 of Loripinus fragilis. Taxonomy (NCBI): domain Eukaryota; kingdom Metazoa; phylum Mollusca; class Bivalvia; order Lucinida; family Lucinidae; genus Loripinus; species Loripinus fragilis. The sequence continues at coordinate 31,595,122 of OZ026519.1, read as the reverse complement.
TACAAAACTTGATACCAAATAAATGCTATTGTGCAGAAGTTTTACCTAATGGTGCGATATGCAAATCGTCTATTTTGCATATTCATGAATATAAATGAAAACATTAGGGATGAGAAAAAAATCCTAGAAAAATTAAGGTCTGTCCCTACAAAATTACCAATATTTTAGCTGTTATTATTCTAGACTACCGAAATTAGTACTAAATTAATGCTAAGACAAAACACTCGTAAGATATGCAAACGACCTAATTTGTGTATTCATGAATATGAGTGAAAATGTTTGAAATGAGAGAAAAGTGCAGAAAAATGAGAGGATATATTTATAAAGTAAATCATATCTCAGTTGCTAACTGCCCTAGAGTACTAAATTTGGCGCCAAATTAATGCTAAGTCATAGCCCACTTACCCAGTGGCATGATATGTAAATTTTCAAATTCTTATATTTATGAATACTAATGAAAACGAAAGAAATTAGAGAAAAATGGAGGAAAATTAAGGGGGTGGCCCTACAAAATTTCTTATATTGCAAATGTTCATTGCCCTATAGTACCAAACTTGTTACTAAAAATAGCTAAGATATAAGTCTAATTATCACATTCGTGAATACTAATGAAAACATTAGAAATGAGAGAAAACAGTAGAAACATAATGGGGGTGTATCTACCAAACTACTCATATCTCAGCTGTCATTTGACAAAAACTTCAAACCTTTGTACCTTAACAGAGAAAACATTTGAAATCAGGGGAAAAAATGCAGAAGAAATAAGGGGGTTTACCTATAAAATTTACTATTAACTCAGCTGCTTATTGTCCTAGAGTATTTAAATTAGCACCAAATTAATGCTAGGAAATAGCCATGTACACACAGTCTCATATGCAAATGATCTAATTTGAATATTAATGAAAACATGAGAAATTAGAGTAAAATCATAGAAAAAATAGGGGTGTGTCTGCAAAATCTCTTATATTTCAGTTGTCTATTACCCTAGAGTATCAAAGTATCAAACGTGGTACCAAATTAAAGCTTAGATACAATCGTTTTACCTAATGATAGGTATTTAAACGATCGAATGATTATATTCGTGAATACTAATGAAACCATAAGAGATGAGAGAAAATTATAGAAAAATCAATGGAGTGTATGTAAAAAACTATTAATATCTCAGCTACCACTTATCATAAACTTCAACATTGGTGCCTAATCAAAGCCTAGTTAATGTTCCTTTAATCTAAAGTTTGATATACAAATTATCTAACTTAAATATGTATACATATTAATGGAAACTTAAGAAAATAAGAAAAATCGAATAAAATTAATAGGAATGTACCTTCAAGATAACTATTATCTCGGTTGCTAATTATCTTATACTAATAAACTTGAATTAAATAAAAAAAATATTATATATTAGCATTAATCTGGTAGCATGTCGGGTAGCATAAAACACTTAGCAGCCGAGATATAGCTAATTTTGTTTGTAAACCCTTTCATTTTTACGGCGGCCAAAAGGCCGCCGTTCTAATATCGCTTTAGACCTACAATTTATGCAAATTTTTACCAATCAGAAGTATTCTTAAATTGTAATATTCATCACACCAGATAGAAAACAATGCCCTCATTGGTTAATATTCAGACTGACCACGCGATCTTATTATAGATGCAATTTAACTTGAAAATTTCCATGTAAATGGCCGATAACCAGTCTGTGCACTAGTCCTAATAATGAACATTGATCATGAATATAGGTCAACTCCCGCTGTACAGCATTTCTAATTTGCTTTACTACCATTCTTTGCATGCCTTGCTTAATTGCACATAGTAAATAAGTGCAATATAAGATAACTGACTATATCCTAAAGGACTTTAACAGCATTATATAGAGCAAATCTTTGTATTTTTTATTCAAGCCATTATGGTTTCCCGTATCAAATGCGCGTTACACGATTATAGTCTGTTTCATAAATTTCGACAATATGCAGTGATTTTTTTTACCTGCGCGTCCTCAGACGCATGCTTCTCACAAAGGACGCATGATTTTAAACCATGAGAGTCCTGCAGGATGCATTAAAATTGTGGCGAAAAGTATGCATTTAGTATTTGCAACTTTCGTTTTGAGTGTTTTTTTTTTTAACTTGCGCATCGTGTCTTGAATAATATTGGTAAAAACCGGCACTGAAAAAAACTCCCCAACAGTATAGCGATCATTACTTCCCTTGGGAAACACGTGTTTTCAGATATGACCCGCTGTAGGGGAGTTTACTGGTAAAAGCCAGTACCGGACTACTGGTAAAAACCAGTGCCGATAAACCAGTACTGATCCAATACTACCAACCCGAAATGAAACATTTGAATAATGCGTTTTACCCGCAAGTTTAAACACCCTGCTTCGAGCAAATACCAATAGAATGATTAAAGTATTACTGCAGGCTCATGAAGTACGGAGACTGGACTGTGCACAGATGATAAAAGAAAAATTAATATGGTATGTCCAAAGGATCAAATGCAGTAACTTCCAGCACTACACTTGTAGGCATGCAGAGTTAGATGAACACGGGCTAATGACCTGGGCCCGGAATTACAATGCCTCCTTAAGTTAAGTAGACTTTTACGAACTTAACTCCAATATTTCTTAAAGTTAAGATTCTATCTTAAATGTGCATTTATAATGCACCGTTTTTGTGAACCTAACTTAAGTATAAATCCTCGGCTAAAATCGTTAATTTGAAGGAAAGGCTTACGAGGACATACGAAAAATATAAAGTTTTAATGACTGTAAGCGACCCAAATGTTTCGCGCGTCCTGTAAATTAACCAGCGGACTCAAAAATACTACAAATAGAGTAATTCCTGCTCATTAAAACCCTCCCCACGACGCAGAAGTACTTGTGTTAATATTTTCATTTCATAAAAGAGTGTAGGCGTCATTTTAGAGGAGACGAGGAGGGAGGGCAGGTGGGGGTGATCTGCGGCGGGGGGATAGGAGGGAGTACACACGAACTCGTTCGCGAAAATCATGTTTTTGTGTGTTTGTGGGAGCAGTCAACATGCATCTAGCTCGTTGTAGACTATTTATGAGCCAATGATACTGTGTTGCTTATCCCATCCGTATAACCTAACATAAATGATGCATGATCAGCTATCCAGTGGGGGTTAAGTTTTTTATCCTTTTTTCTGAACCATCACACGCGTGCATATTTTAAGTTGATGTGGATTGGCAGGTTATGTGGATCCTTGAGCAATCCATGGTTGCTCGATATTTTAAGTTGATGTGGATTGGCAGGTTATGTGGATCCTTGAGCAATCCATGGTTGCTCGATATTTTAAGTTGATGTGGATTGGCAGGTTATGTGGATCCTTGAGCAATCCATGGTTGCTCGCCTATGCGATAAGTACCATAATATCGTGTTGGCTCGGTTGCAGTTTGCTCATACGAATGTTTAAAGTTAAGGTAAACAGTACAATATCAGTTTTGTTTGTTTGTTTGATTTGATTTTTTACGTCCCATCAACAATCTTTCAGTTATAAAGGAACGGGGCCTCCTGGGTTGAACTTGCAGTTACGCCGGTGATAATCGAATCCGCGGCCCCTCGGTCTCGAGTCAAGCACTCTACCACTGAAGCACTGCGCTCCCAAGCAATATCAGTAATTTGTGAGACTTCGAGGTCTACGTAAATTCGGGATTTTCATCCGACTTGAGCTGTACAACACTGATGCCATGCTATAAGCTACAAATATCTCTGTCAAAGTGGCACCCGGTTACCCATCTATTTAACGAGCCCTGTTGAGTCATAACTTATGACTTACATGGCGTACATGTACTCATTTTGGACACATAAATTCCCAATGGCAAGCCAGAAATTGGCTGACGATCAGATACTTAGCTAGTTTATTTTAATCTAAAGGCGCCAATTGAGCCACAACGCGCTACAATGCATACGTGATAATTCCAAATGAAAAAAACAAACACTCCCATATATGGTAAAACAAAATATGTTTCAATAATAAGCCTAAGTTGACCTTGACCTATCATAATTTAATCAATAAGATCAGGTAAGCGCTACATGACCTTCAGATCCTCTAGTTTGTTCATATGCTTAACAGGGGGGGGGGGGGGGGGAGGGTAGTTATAGAATACTCGCAGACTTCTTGATGTGGTGAACCCTTCAACCTTATTACTAAAAAATCCTACCTGATAGGCAGCGATACGCATTTTTTTAAATACAAAACAGCGTTTCTAGCAATTCAGTTCACATGTGGGTAATTCGGTATTTTATAAGTAGAGACTCCCTTCACACCCGACGTTGGGGATAATACATTATCCCATAGCACAAAACGCCTTTGATACACGGTGTACTACCCTACTCATGGCATTTTTGATACCCCAATCGTATCTCCAATCACTAAACAGTAGGACCCTGTCGTTGTTTACCACAGCCGCACAGAACTTGCATCAATGGAGTGAGTGTCATGCTAAGTCTTTTGGCCAAGACGATGTGTCGACGAACCCAGTTAACGATGCCACGCGCGGATCCAGAGGAGGTGGCAAGGGTCCGGACCCCAGCCCCCTGGAAAATCACAAATTCTATAGGTTTATATAGAAATATGCAATTGGACCCCCTCCACCTGGGAAAAGTTGAACCCCCTGGAAATGTTAGAGCGCCCTTCTCCATGGAATATCGGAAGTTAGAGTTTAATGATAGTTTTCTTTGAAAAAAACATGATCACTGGACTCGCTCTGCAAAATAAGCTGAGGACTTACAGAAAAAAGAAGAGAGAAAACAACGTCAGAGCTTTTTTCTAGTCAGTCGGGTTTGGACCCCCCCCCCCTTCCACCGCCAAACCCGACGAAAAATTCCTGAATCCGCGCGTGGATATAAGTTATCGTGGTGGTATAGAAACGATATCGCTCCTTAAAACCTTCTATAGTAGTGCTGCCAAGATCTAATGACCATGTTTACATTTGCTTGTTTGTAAACATTGAAATCAAAACAGTAGGCTGGCATATTCAGCAGTCAGGTGTAGTTTTGAAAAACTGTTTGATATCATCTTGTATAACTCAGAAGATAGAGTCGCTGGCAGCAGAACATACATTTATTTTTTCCATTATGCGCGGGTTCGAATCCCATCAATGCTTTCATGCCTTTATCTTCATTTTTATTGTATCATATTTTCACATGTGTCCTTTAAGCATCATTGGGAAACAGTTTTAATATTTATACAAAGTGTCCATCAAATGGGACATTATCAAACACGAAAACGCATATGCGAGATCCCACTGAATGCATCAACTCAATAGGGTACGCATTGTTTGCTGTCATTAAAGTACGTAAGGGTGCAAAGATCAGGAAGCGATACAATCAAGTAAAGTGATAATAAGCAACCCAAATGGTTTGGAAATGCTTATGAATTATATCTTTAAATGAGCCGCTACACTAGATTCCTAACAATGTGGTATGTGTGACGAGCAGAGCCTCAGATCAGCCTGCGCATACGCGCAGTTTGATCAGAGCCTTTGCTAGTCGTTTGAATATTCAATGAATATTTAGCTACTACCCAAACAGCATTTTGATTGTCTAAGCTTAAAAGGCGGCTACACAGGCTCGTCTTAGTCTACACATGTCAAAATGCCACATTGTTGGAAATCACATGCCACGGTTCAATAAATAATTGATAAAAAAAAATAAAATTAAAAAAAAATAACATGGTACTGTGACGGGGTTCGAACTCGCAACCCCGTCAAAAAGTTAAATCTTAAATTTAAGGTAGCCTCGCTGCTACCTTAAATGTTTAAGTATTTTGTCGAGATAAGGAGACATTTAAGATAAGAAAAATGATTGTAATGCACTTTTCGTGAAATTTAAGTAAGTTCGTCAATTTAAGTCTATCTTAACTTTAAGGAGGCATTGTAATTCTGGGCCCTGGGCTCTAAAAAATATATGAAAACTGCGAGACAAAAGTCTGACTCTTGGCAAAAGATGATAATATGATTAAATTAAGGAAATATACTGTCTGCAATTGAACTTTTTATTAATAAGAAAGTCAGGTAGGTTTTTATATCTTTATTATTTTACTTGACAAAGTAAATTAATTATAGTATAAATAAGTATGCCAGTGTTTTGCTTCCCAAATTGGCTTCTATGAATGGCCGGATTCGTATGGATACACAAAATTTATAATTCAAAGTGGACGTCGTATGGGATGCAGAACTTCGAGTTTGGGATGCAAAGAATTTTGGCCCAGTGAGTCCCGGGACTCATAGAAACAAATTTGTAAAAAAATCACTGATTATTAGGTCTAGTCTATTTCTAAAACAAATATAACAAGTGTATTTAATGCATTACATTATATACAAGGGCGCAAAATTCATTGCGAATTAGAGAGTAACCTCAAGGTTCAGGCGAGTAAATACGTGCAAAGCTTGCTCTGACCGGCAAATGCATGTTTTTACAAGGACAGTGTAGCTATGGACAGAGTGTCTCTTTAATCAGACAACATGGTGCGTTATAAATAGATAGCCAAAAAGCCCTCGTTATAATGTCTATTAATAGCGCTTAACAAGATACATCTTTGTGAAAAAAATGTATGTTAAAAAAAGAGGTTATAATGGGGATGGATATTTAACGGTAAATAATGGCACATAATTTCCTACAATTTGAATGTGCCCGCAACCCACAATCCTACACTTAGACTCAGATCAACCTCCGCAGCTGTACATGTATCAGCGTATTTTGCTATTTCCTTTAGGAAGATGACAAGCACAAGCTCTAGTTTCTTTAACTACATGTATGTCAGACGAACATGTATCATATAAGGCTAACTTCCTGGGGCTAACTTGCAAACAGCCAGCACCAAATCTCGGGCCACTATGGGCTTGCCAGCAAAACGCTTTTCGGGTGGTGTTTTTCTGGCAGGCCGAGAGTAGCCGGATTTTACGTGCTTACTGGGAGCTAGTCGATCAGTTTTTGAGTCTACATGTATTTATTCCCCGACCCCGGCTATGGCGAGGTGCCACAGGAAATAGAAAGGTTATAGGAGTTAGTTCCACACAAAAGTGATTTGGTATATCAGTATTTTTCTGTAAATAGAGACATTCATAATATGTAAATAGAGTGGTGAAAGTGTAAACCATTTAAGACTTGAAAACTACTCCAAGTTGAGATCTGAGACAGGCAGAATCTAGCCTATGTGACAACAACAACAACAATATGGCATGTTTTTTCCGGGTTTTCAGTTTGTTTCAGTACATACATTTATCGTCCAAAATCTCCCGTTTTCTTAAAAACATTAGGACTAATAACATTGTTTCCTAGCCTTTGCTGGTGAAGTGCCTAAAATTTGGAACGGCTCAGATGCATATCGCTCAACGAAAAGAGCACCAAGCAAAAGAGAGACCAGAAACATAGCACAACTTCCAAATTCGCTGGTTTTAGACGGAACATCCTTTTCCAGCATGAAAAGACAGGGAGTATAAGGGGATTTCGTCACTTAGTTGTGTTAAAATTGTAAGTATTTGAGAGCCGCCGAATATCTTTTTTAAAGATATTTCTTGTTCTATATTGTTTCGTCTTATTTCTAATGTCTTCATTAATATTCATGAATATGCAAATCAGATTGCTTGCGTATCTGTTAATAACTTCAAAGTACCATGCCATAGCATTAATTTGGTACCAAATATGGTTGTATAAGACAATATACAGCTGAGATATAGGTATTTCTGTAGGTATATACCCTTTATTTTTTCTCTTAACTGTTTTGTTTTAATTAATATTCATGAATATGCCAATTATACAAAACAAGATAATTGCATAAATGAACATGAGAGGTAGGGCCTGTATCTAAGTTTTGCATTGTTGCCAAGTTAAGTAAATACACTCTCTTATTTTGAAATTACATTATGTGTTGCCATGGAAACCACGATTTTCACATTAGGACAATTTCTTTCGCATTTAGGGCCCCCACTAAACAATTTGGCAGGCATTAGAAAATGCCCAAGGAGTGCAAGGTGGATCTAATAACCAACCACCTCGATCACCCCTAACCCGGGTTTATGGTTTTTACGTGTTTTTCCCTCATTTTTTTAAGTTTTCAAGTATTTTCATGAATATGCATATGAGGTAATATTCAAATAGGATCACATTTTTTAATGTTTTCATAAATATGTATGAATATTCAAATTAGATAATTTGCATATGCGACACACGCTTTATATAGAGCGGTTAGTTTATGAGGATTGGACAAAGACTAAAAAAACACGTGTTAAAACGTATTTCGACAATATGATATTCTGACCAGAAAATGATGCACAGTCAAGAAATTTTGCGTGCATCTCAGGCTAAGCATCTTAATTGTCTCACTCAGTTACTGGTCATACTCACTTACTTTTTAATATGGGCCGTGACGTATCATGATTCTGATGTGTGCGAACAAAAAGCATGCTTGGACTGCGTATTTGTAATTTGTTAGAATAAAAATGTCAATAAAGGGCTATAATTTTCCAACTCCAAGAAAAGAAGAAAACATAGGTCATTTCAATTTTCAAACTTACTCTACGAAATTTCAAGATTCTATCTCTAATTTAACTTGAACGAGTGAAGAAAGCCAGCTTCTTGCAACATTATTTCATTTTGCGTTGTTTGTACATATCGACGCAAACTAAACTACTTCTGTTGTTACTTCATTTTGAGCCGACGTTAACAACGCAAAATGAAAGAAAAAATTAAAATGAAATAAATTATTACATTATTTCAAAACGTTTTGTAACAATGCTTGCTTTAGATTTGAGCGTTGTTTCAGTACCCTGTCGCTACAGTCATCTAGTTGCATGGACTTTTCACTGTTGATTATCCAAAAACGAAGAAATATCTGTTTTAATTGTTTAAGTCCTTTGTTTGTTTCTCTTGAACTGACCGCTCTGGTCATAAAAACGTAGTTGTTGATTGATAACGGCTATGTATAGCGCTGCCAGTTCGCCTAGTTTTTTGTAGACATGGCTGCCTCAGTTTAGACTTGTTTATGGGCGGCCAGTTTGCTTAATTTTGAAGACATGGCTGCGTCAGTTTAGACTTGTTTATGATCACATCAGTATCATCACTGTCACCCGTTGCTCAGAACCAGTCAACACACAGTGTCGGTCCACCATCAGACCACCAGCGAAACGCCATTGAAATGGCGTTTCTCTGGTGGGCCATGGTGGACCGCTTTTAGATGTTTACTGAGAAAGAGGTCTAGTTCGGGGATTGCAATCAAGTAAAGCTCAAACCTGTCATCGGTGGTCATACTCATTTACTGCAGAGGTCAAGGACGGTCTAATCCTGTATGCAGTTATATATTCTTCCTCCTGTTTTGATACAGCAAATAAGGAATGGTCCAATTTTATATATCGAGGGGTCACAGGCTATAATTTCTAAAAAAATATTATATTCGTTTCTCTGATGATCATTTTTATCTTAGCAAACAGTGTAGACCCTGATGAAATGTCGCATTATGAAGGATGAAAAGCCACATAATGCTGTCCTCACTGTTTGCAAAAGAACGCATTTATGAGGGGGGTTATAATCAAGATAACATGATCTAAGAAGCTATGTAGTAAAACATGGCTTAAGCGGTCACTCAAAAAGAACACCAAAAATTGTTTTTCAATACCAATTATCACTTAATGCAGGTAAAAAGTATTGCAGAATGCTCCAAGGAGCAAGGAGCATTCTGCAATACTTTCGACCTTTATGAAGCTGCCATTTTCCACTAAGACCTTTGTTTTGTCTATTTTTAAGTGGCCACTTAAGACAGGTTTTACTGTACAGACACCAACATAAATTACTTGGTATTCGTGGTATCAAAACTTTGTGGTTTCAAAAGACTGGCATATTGGCATAGTTTAATTTTGACGGTTTCTTAACCTTATGACCTTTAAAATTATTTTTATATTTATATGGAGGCTACACTTAATGGAAAGTATTTGATCTCTCTGGGTTTATCTGGGAGTAAATTCATTCCTTTAAGCGTAGTCTAGAAGGAGCAAATTCATTCCTTTAAGCTTAGTCCAGAAGGAGCAAATTCATTCCTTTAAGCGTAGTCCAGAAGGAGCAAATTCATTCTTTTAAGCGTAGTCCAGAAGGAGCAAATTCATTCCTTTAAGCTTAGTCCAGAAGGAGCAAATTCATTCCTTTAAGCGTAGTCCAGAAGGAGCAAATTCATTCCTTTAAGCTTAGTCCAGAAGGAGCAAATTCATTCCTTTAAGCGTAGTCCAGAAGGAGCAAATTCATTCCTTTAAGCGTAGTCCAGAAGGAGCAAATTCATTCCTTTAAGCTTAGTCCAGAAGGAGCAAATTCATTCCTTTAAGCGTAGTCCAGAAGGAGCAATTCATTCCTTTAAGCGTAGTCCAGAAGGAGCAAACTCAGTCCTTTAAACGTAGTCCAGAAGGAGCAATTTCCACGTTAAGAGTAGCCCACAACAATTATTGGTAAGAGTAGCCCACAACAATCATTGGTAAGAGTAGCCCACAACAATCATTGGTAAGAGTAGCCCACAACAATCATTGGTAAGAGTAGCCCACAACAATTATTGGCGTTTTAAAACCAAGTTCCATGACAAATGGCATTGCCTTTTACTCTTAGAAAGAAATAACCATATGTTTATATTTATATGTACGAGGATTGCTAATTGTTTGATCAAGTGCGTAGAGCATTTCCAATGTAAACAGAACACCTTGTGCAATTTTACATGCATTCCAAAAATGGATATTACATGTATGTCAATGTTCAAGCATAGTTTAAAAATTTGAATTTTTCGATCGTATGTTTGTGGTAGACATAAGAAAGACGACAATTAACCACCAGTGCAGTTAATTCATTTTGAGAAAGTAATCCGTACATTGAGGACTACATGTAATCGTTGGTTATAAAGATAATAGAGATATTTTGGGACCATATTCAAATTCTAGAGATTCTTTTCATTTTGTAACTGCTTTTAATGATCATGTTTATTGTCACAAAACACATTAAAACGTGAGGAAATTTACGATAATAATCTCCAGCGATCATAGTTATACAATAATACAGGGACGAGCTAGAGATCATGATTAGAGGGGCAACAACCACATGGTTGGGTTTTAAATTTCACCGGGCAATGTCATAAACCTGTCTATGTGATCAATTTACGGGGTGGACAGCGATTGTACAGCACAATTGATTGTTAAGTGCATACTGCTGCATAGTGATAACTCTATAATATCAATTACGGTGGTCCGGGGACGGGTTTATGACCCACCCCAGGGAAGAAACATTCTCCAGTAGCGGTCCGCATATTCTAGCTTTGTTACCGTGATTACAAGCCATGGGGTATCAGAAAGGCCAACGCGTGAAATTTCTGTGCTTGACGCATTTTCGCAAAAACCCCCAGTGGCGGGTTTAGGGTGTTCACTCGAACCCCCTCCCCGCCCTCCGTTTTAAATGCATGTGTCCTATGAAAATGAAATAATTTGATCTCACTGAGATATTTAAGACAAATGAGATAAATTCAGCAAAGCGAACCCCCACATATATATATATATATATATATATATATATATATATATATATATATATATATATATATATATATATATATATATATATATATATATATATATATATATATATATATATATATATATGAACACCATTTCCAGAAATCCTTGGTCCGCCGCTAGCCTCCTTTAGACGACCAGAGGGGCTAGAATCTGGGCCTTCATCTACGAGTACTCCTATACTTTGTGTATATGAGAGACGAGGGCTCAGGTGAGACTGTTCGTACCCGTAGTAGCGTCTGTTACAAAACCACATGTAATAGTGCCTTTTCCCGAAAATAATAGACATGAAATTTAACTAGAAATTCTTTGCCAATCTTGCCTATTATTTTGTTTAACTGGATACTGGGTAGGCTCTTCATAATTCCAAAGATAGGTAAGCAAACGTGATAAGAACAAAGAGTGTCAAGTAAAAGGCGGCTCAACAACACAATTGAGCCGTGACATGAGATTTCCAACAATGTCGTATGTGCGACCATCAAAGGCTCAGACCAGCCTGTCCATACGCGCAGATTTGTCAGAGCCTTTGCTAATCGCTTAAATATTATTTGACTGTTAATTAAGCTACTAACCGAACATCATTTGGCGTTTGTAAGCTTAAGAGGAGGCTGCACAAGCTCATCCGAGTCTACACTTGTCAAAACGCCACATTTTTGGAAATCACATGTCGCAGCTCATATGGGCCAGTCCATGAGATTTCTATTATTATCGCGGCACCAGCGAGCAGCGAAGACTCAGAAGAGTGTCTGTATTTGCGCAGACTCGCAAGAGCCTTCTCTGTTCCCATATACGACGTATGGATGTTGATGAAGCGTAAGGCCTCCGAACTTTTTTCATGCTCAACTTAACTGAGCACAAAATGCCAGCTGCTCATTAAAACGAAAATACCGACAACTGAAGAAGTGTATTGCTCTAAGTCTCTCAAATGTTGTATTTATCATGCTAATAAATGTTGAAATGCCAACAATTGTTGGCATTTTAAGATTTATGAGCAGGATAAATTTCGTGCTTAACTGAGTTGAGCATGACAAAATGTTTATTACCTCAGGGCCAGGTCAATGCGAACAGGATATCCTCAAAGTAGTGGTTATCCCCGATAAATTGCCCTCGCTGGTCCAATGTACATGTACGACATGAAGCTTGGGTGCTACCTTTAACCCTTGCCATGACGAATATTTGTGTACTACACTGCTCCCTTGTTTTTATCCTGTTAAACTTCAGCATTCAATTAGTAAGCATGCATTTTTATAAGAAAGGGGAAACAGGGGGTTTAATATTTTTAAAAAGGATAAATCCGGGTTCAGCAGAACAGGGGTCTAAGCATGTTGATAGGATGCTCAAAAAGAAACGTCACGTTGAGACGGTCTTTCAAGTTGGGTATCTCCACATATGCTTTCGGTGAGAAAAACGACAAAAAAGGAATTTTAAACACACACTCTTAATCCTCCAACTCTTATCTGGAGGATTAGTATAGAAGATGATTCATATGCAGATCAACACGGAATTTATCATTTTGTTGTTTACTTAACAGCCTGCAGAGCTGCGTAATGTTTGGAATTGGCAGGATCGTAGCCACAGTATACGCAAAAACTACAGTATACGCAAAAGTACGCATATGCGTACCCATTCGAACTGAATATACATGGTATATAGGATGTTGATGGTTTCTTGATGATACGTGTACAAACGTGCTCGGAAAAGCAGTTTTGGTAGGGGCTTTGTTGGTCTGATCTCCTCCTAGACCCCAGTTGAGGGTTTAGCACAGAATGAAAGAGATCCTTAATAATATATGCTTTTATAACGTCCTTTTGTTATAATTCACCATTGCAAAGAGTTTGTTTATCTTGGCAAACAACACAGACCCTGATGAGAAACCGCGCCTTGTGGCGTCTCATCTGGATCTACGCTGTTTGTAAATATAACGTTTTTGGGATGATTTGCATTAATTTATTAACCGTTTTCCACAAGTGCGTACTTTGCGTTTTAGGCCAGCAACATCGCTGAGAGTGGCTCTTGGTACCTGTTGATACATGTGATCGTAGAGCCCTTTTGACCATTTGGACTGGCTCACAATGAGAATCCATCAAGAGTGTGAGGGTGGGATAGAAAAATCCGTCCCGAGGATTACTGATTGGCATCACGAGGCTTGCCGAGTGATGACAAACGGTGATCACGAGGGACGGATTTTTCTATCCCATCATCACACGAATAATGGATTTCTTATTTGCTCATTACTAAATACCTCATTTTATATTGGAAAAACATGAAAAAAACTTCCAGAAACTCCAGAAATCCCGATCTGGTGTGCAAGAAATGCATGTACACACAAAACCTTTAAACAACGGCATATCAACCGTCGATGTGACGTCGACGTCGCATCGAACTCGCTACGACGTTGTTTTTACGCCATGTGCTTGCTGGGTAGTAACTAACGGAAGGCTTGACTGTTACAGTCCCACTTTATCCATTCTTGTGCACAAACACAAATTATGGACGCTCATAAAGGTTCAGACTGCGTTTACCCTTTGTATACGGGAAACTCCTACACCGGGTACTTTTGCAAACAGTGCAGACCCAGATGAAATACCGCATAATACGACATTTCATCAGGGTCTCAGGCTACACTGTTTGTTAATGCGCAAAAATATCTTCGGACAAGACATATGTTTTTTTTTGAAAATTATGACCTGATTACCTTAGAAAGGTACAATAGACTATCCCAAAACTTATTGTAAAAGAAGCCAGAAGGAAGAGTCCATTTGCATACAAAGTTTTAAAGTAGAAATGGAAATTGCAGTAAACGCCTTTTCCAGATTCAAATCCGCGAAAGGTCGCAGTGCATGTAATGTATATATTACATGGGCGGGCACACGAGTTTTCTTTACTTATAGTATTTGCGCAAATGCCTCTAATAAACACCCATGATTACGTATCAAGCAAAGCTATAGGTCTATATTTTGGTTTCAGTGGCGGATCCAGAGGGGTTCCCTCGAGCCCCCTCCCTCCCCCCACCCCTGTTTTTAAATATCCCATGGAAATGAAATAATTTGGTCTCAGTGAGACAAAATTATTTCATTTTCATGGGATATTTAAAATAAAAACTGAGATAAGGTCAGCAAAGCGACCCCTACACATTTATACACATGACCCCATTTTTCCCGAAATCCCGGATCCACCCCTAGGTCTGAGCCTTCATCTACATCCGTTGCATCTGCTCGATGATGCGATTAGCACTGAAATCTGTCTGCTGACTTTGTATCCTTTATTTATACGTAAAACGTGAATTTGGGCAATTTGGGAAATTTAAACAGAAACTCTACATTAGTATATAAAATGTGTAATAATCAATCTTAAAAATGAAAATACGTGAAAACAAAAATCATCATGAGAGAGAGAGAGAGAGAGAGAGAGAGAGAGAGAGAGAGGGGTTAAAATATATAAAGACTGAAAACAAAAAAGTCTCAACAAAACTAAAGTGTTGGCTGAAGAAGCCAACTCGTGATGATATCATCGAAGCAAAAGAAGTTTACATTCAACTGTCTTTTTTGAAAGATATAGAGGGAAGTTAGTGTTGCGTTTTTAAATTCCGTCAGTATATATAGGTTCAGGCACCTAGTAAGCATATAAACTTGACAAAATGTATGACAACATTTATGGAATACTGATAGTAATCGCTTATTGTCAAATGCAGAACGTTTATACGAGTATTTCACGTTCTTCGTCGCTCCCTACGGAGCTAATCCCCTCATCAGACATGTCCTCGAGTATCTTAGTATTCATAAAACTCTCCATCTCTTGATCTTCATCATAATCACCATCATTGTCCCAGAACTGACAAACATTGAAACTTCTTATCAAGTCATTCTCATATTCGTCTTCACTGATACTATAGTCAACCAACTTTCTCTCAATACACGCTCTATAAACTTTACCACCAATGTCATTTACATATTTAACATTGATACCACTATCATCTGTTTTTGCTGATACAGAACAGTCATCAGTGGATGAAATTGATTCTGATTCACTTATAAATGCTTTCTCAAAACTCGAATCTGAGTCTGTTGTATCGGAATCACTTTCGCCATGGGCACTCCAGTAGCCTTCATGAGCATATGCTTGGCGATTTGGTGTGTAGTTTTCTGTATACTTAACATTGTTTAGCCCAGAAGTTATTGAAGGTTTGACTGTTCTGTGTACACTGTGGTTAGTGACAGTTGTAATGTTTCCGGATGGATTTCTGTGGGTCACCTTTTTCATTTTCCCAATTTTTGGTGTTTCAAATGAAGCATAGTCGAATAAGTATTTGTCCATCAGTTCTTGTTTACCATTGGGTTTATTAGTTGTATCTGTATCTGCACAATGTTTCAGTTTTTTCTTCACTGCGTATTTAACCTTACTTGTTTGTCCATCATGTTCACATATATTGTCTGAGTTCAACATCGCGTTTGGTTTACTATTATGTGACAATCGTTTAATTTCCGTCTCCGTGACAACGTTACAGAAGTTCCAGAAGTCTGTGAGTTTGTTGGGGTCAACGTTAGACATGAACTCGTCCATACTGTCATCATCCGACTGGTAGTCAGAGAAAAGTTGTCTAGACAATTCACGATCACTGATCCTGTACTTTCTATACTTCTTTCTCTGAATCTTCATTATGTCAGCTAACTTAGATAGCTCTTTCCCTTTACTTGCTGCAGTTTCGCTGTCACTAGACGATGTCGACGACGATTTTGACCATTGAGATAGTTTCTGTCGGTTTGCTTCTGATATCTTTGGTATATAGGTGACAGCAGGCGCGGATTTTCTAAAAACAAGCTGATAGTTGGCATCGGACCCCCAGGATCTCACCGTTTTCAGAAGACTTGTTTTACCAGCCAGAGGTCTATCGACGCCATTCGCAGATTCAAATATCGCATATGAAGCTAAATTTTCTTTCCCCAAGCTCAGCTTTTTCAGAAGCATCTTAATTACGTCACAGCACGTGGTACATTTGGTGACATTCTTGATGAATCGTGTGGTACCATCTATCTTTATAGGGACGTCCCGAATTCCTCTTTGATCAACTTTGTAAGCCATCTGGAATAAGATGAATCATGTTAAATAAACATACACGCTTGAAGAAGAATTCACGGTCCAGCTTACAAGACCACAGTTTTCATTTTGTAAGCTCCGTATATTGTGGTAAAAAGCGCCTGTCTGTGATTATTATAACCGGGTGGTATTACAATCAACAGATACATTGTAGGTATTTAGAAGAGCCGTCTCGCAGAGACGGTACTAGGAAATAGCCACAACATATATTTTAATAGGAAACTAGGAAACTAATACAGTGAATATCTCAGTTGAATGCAAGTTATTTTGACTTCGAGCAATCGGAATTCAGTTACAAAAAGTTAACAATTAGCAGATTCTTGTTTGAAAGCAATAATTCGCACAAAAACCTAAGACGAAATTTGTTAGATGTATACCAGAGGTTATACACGGTAATATACCTAAGTTTGAGGTTATCGAACTGATAGCGACAAGTGACCATCAATTCGTTTGACGTTCGGCGGCGACTTTACGTCGGCCAGTGACGTGCGTTAATGGTTGTCGTTTATTATCTTTACTGACGAAAGACATGCAACGTAACGACTTTACTGTCGATGATAGAAATATGATTTACAGAAAGTCATACAACTTCAGATGATGCTCAATTTTGCTTGACTTTATTTTGCTTGAAAGAGCAAGCAAAATCCAACACCATCTGACATTGTACCACGGTCCGTATTTCGACAGTAAACACGTTACGTTATAATCGATAATAAACGACAACCATTTTTGTAATATTAAGCCACACCCCCATCCTACCCTGCAGCACCTGCGACCTTATTTTTGATTTGTATAAGATCTTGGTACATGTAATTCAGAGAAAACCATTTTTTTTTGGTGTGCTGACTAGTAAACTTAAAGCTGCTCGTAGTGGTTCATACCAGCTTCCTGCTAAAGCACAAGCACTATTTAAAATTTCATTGAAAAAAAAGGTTCTCGAGTCTTTTAACACACGATTGATGTTTTTAACTTTCTTCGCGAACCACCTGCGCTCAGTATACAGTATTCATAGATAGAGCAGCAAATTCAATCACTACATGGGGTTCATTATTACTTGCAATCCGAAAAAAAAAATGCCAGAACCTTGAAACTATGCGTTTCTTTAGATTCTAGGGTCGTGATTTCGAAGTCTAACTTAGAAGCGTTTTGTGACCAAATTAAAGGAAGAATTGTATCCCCTCTGCTTAGTACTGGCCCAATTAATCGGGGTATACGTCCCGACATGACTCAGATACTGTTGACTGACATTTAAAGCATCGTTTCAAACCAAAAATACTACTAGCATGGAACAAGTTATATTTAAAAATAGTTTGGGCTTCAATCCTAGAAAATCTGGCGAACAACAAAGGCGCAGATCAGCCTGCGCATCCGCGCATTTCTGATCACCGCATTTGTTATTCGCGTATTAAAACGTTTCATATCTAAACTTGCTACAAGCGAAATTTGAATATTCTAGCTAGTCTTCGTAACTCAGGAGTCAGCATGCTGGTTTGGGTATGGTCTGGTCGGAAACCCGGAAGACAGGCCAGTTTTCTCGCAACGAGCCCCAAATAATATAAGTTCTAATTCATATCATAACACTATACCCTTTAAACCTGGAAAATGTTGTATGCAAGCAATGTATTCCCCAAAAAATAAATAAATAAAAATAAAATAAATAAATAGAACAAAATAGACACCACAACTCAGCTGGGTGGACACTGTTTGCAACCGCCCCGCTAAAAGATCTAGAGACTCGTTGCATATCTTTGCTAATTCATTGCAAGCTGGTATTTTGCATTCTTTTGTCGTCTGCGTATCTTTCCTAAAATTAACTTAAAATGAAATTTTATTAGAATCTTTCAGAATTACCATCCAATTGTCATTTGCATGCATGGTACATGTATATGCTCCATTCTAATTAACTAGATTCTAGATCCTTTGTAGATCTGAGCACCAAATTGTTTATATTTTTCAGCTTGCAAAGAAAGACACCGCTTATAAACTATATAACAGATTTGTAAATGTGTGAAGACTGACTCTGACCTTAAGCTAATTACGACGAGTAACTTATATTGCCGAGTAAAACAATACAAACCTCGTTAAAGTTAATCCTTTAAATTAAAGCTATATGATTGTACGTTGTCAACATTGAAACTGTATCCATATAATGAGACAGTATTGCACCGAATGATGATAAGTTGTTCATTGTCACGTGACAATGACGTCGTCACTTTACACCACCCAGCGGCTATTGACTTCTGATTTTATCTGCTAGACCGCTGTCTTTTTAAATGTCTTTTACCATTAATTTTTCTTTCTATTTACTACACAATCAACTTTGTCCACCGTGTTCTTTTGCTACTACGGTCAATAAAACGAAAGTGAAAACATAACAAAAACTATAAAATGGACGGCAAATATGATGCAACCTTTTGGAAAACTTGTTGAAGCATCGCAGATAGAAATGCTTGCTTGGACAAGAATACCCCAAATCCGCTAGAAAGTGTACTTTAAAGACTGTGCTACTAGCACAGACAGTATGACAAGCAAACAATATAATGTACATGCGGTCAGCAAACATTTCCCAACATCCCCTTGCATTTAGCGATCATTCTTGGAAGCCTACCTCTACATACATGTATAGAGAATAATTGTGCAAAACAATCAGGCTGATAACCGTTCAATTAAATATAAAAATGATATAGTTATAGGCGACTTTCTCAAGAAAATGCTCACGAACGGCGAAAAGCAGGGGACATCTAGATTTCTTGGTTTAACCCATATCTCGCCACTAGTTTTTTCTTACTTCTTACGTCTGCTGCATATATTCAAGTGCACTTCAGACTTTATTAGCTATGAACCCTGAACAGACCTTGATCTGAGCCTTCTTGTGTACGTCTGATGAAGGATTCCAATTGCCAAGTTATTTCCCTTTCAAACAGTAAATAGATATACAAATTTAGCATGTTAAGAAATAGAGGTGTGAAAAGAAAACATGCCTCTCCCAAGATTTCACACCATCCTTGTCCGAAATTGTTAAGTAGCGATGGTCAATAATAGGTCGCCGTAGGATGCCTCAAAGCTTTTAAATCAGCTTAGACCGGATAATGACCTTACTATCTGGGTGGCGAAAACCTACTTTTCAAGGGATGGCAAAATAAAAAACAAGCCAGCACATGCGAATTTGGTACTTATCACATGTACAACCAACCACAAAATATTGGTAGATAAAGTGGGATCTCTGGCCCTACTAGATGTATGCCAGCATGTTGCCTTAAAGTGTAGTTCTGCGCAAAAATGGTTGTTACATTTTGTACATCATATTTTGCTTCATTTGCGCTTTTATAATGGGTTTCGTTTATATCATATTGTTAACCAATTTTCATCCTTTGGAATTTCAAATCCTATTTTGGCGGTTGAGAAACTTCGTCGGATTTCGGAGTTTCGGCCGTTTTTTCTTTCATCTTATGTATGATACAAACTAAAGCCAGCATGATCGAGGACGTCACTACTGTGTTTACAAACTTGCCCCGAATAGAAAGAATTTCAAGATGTATAAATGTGACCATAGCATGACATTATCATGAATGCCTCTCGCAGAATTACATTGCGTTGTTTGTAATTGGTTACGCCCGATGGAATGAAGTGGCTGAGTGGTAGAGCGCTTGACTTCAGATTACGGGGTCACTGGTTCGAGTCTCACCGGAGGCACTGCGTTTTCCCCACAGTAATACATTCAGTTTCCGCCATGCCTTGGATAAGCATTGACGGGCATCAATATACACATATGTATGTATGTATGTATTACCTCATATTACTTGTTAAACGTGTACTTAAGTGCTTTGAATCAACTGAAACTTAACCAAACTAACACATTGCCCTAGGTGAGGCTAGAACTCCCGACCCTGCGACTTCAAGTCTGACACTTGAGCAACTGGGTCACTGCGCTCCTCAATTCTGTTTTGTTATTATACTAGCAGAAAGTGTACAAAATATGAAACCTGTGCAAAATTGCACAGGTTTCATATTTTGTTCATTTTCAGCGGCTGTATACATGTATCAAAAAGTAAATAAGAAATTGGGATACCAAAAAATTTTTTTTTTCAAAATGCAACTAAAGAATGCAACTAAATCTTAAAAGATTGTGTTACAATCTTAGATCCTAGGTTGTCTGAGACTTTGATGATGGTCGTAGATCAAGTAGTTAAAGAGTCAAGCGCCTGGAGGATGATGTGTCAACGATAGGGAGCTCAGTTGACTTGAAGATCAACAATTGAATTACACTTGTCATATTGTAATTCATCAAAGAAAATCACTTAAGAGACAAGATAAATGGCGTTAAGACGCTGTAAAATCACTTGAGAATACAAGATAGATTGTGTTATAATGCCGTAAAAAAGAAATTAAATCAGGATCAATGTTTGCTTCAACTGTTAGCCAATTAAGATATTCCCACCGATCAGGACTTAATGCTTCAAGTTTGATAACGACGACTAGAAGTACTAATCCTAAAGCTTCACTAAATAGAATGAGTACAAGCGGCCCAACAAATTACTGCCGGTATGCATGCATTTTGTCTTTTGTGTCACGGTGCCTTCACTACTCACAGAAGACCTACATGTTCTACAACATCAACATACTACCAATGTCAGACTTTAAACTCATGTTTTCCTGAAATTTTCATCTTTAATAAACGAGGTGTCCTCGGAAAACTGAAATGCTTATACAAATTTAATCTGGGATACTGATATTGGATCCAGATACATATTTAATAAACTGTATAAGCTATCAAAATATATGCTGCGGATACGTTATAGAATCGTTTAAATAAAAATAGTCGTTCAAGGTGGGAAACAAGGGGTGGTTATTTAAAAAAATCGTTCAAATTTAAGGAATTGGGACTTTAGAGAATCATACAAGGGGTGGGAACTTTAAAGAATCGCTCAATGGGTGGGAGCTAAAAAGAACTGTTCAAATGAGTAGGAACTGAAAAGAATCGTTCAAGATTGGGTACGCAGAATAATTGTTCAGGAAGTGAGAATGGTTGGAAAAGTAAAAAGGTTCTTTCAAGGGGTAGGAGCTTCGATGTCGTTCAAATCACATGCTATGGCGACTCAGGAGGGCCAGTTCAATATGAGACGGTTCTAATAAGTATCCAAAGCATGTTTTAAATGATGGATAGATGGTATGTCATTCATTTAATTAAGCCTCATGATAAGAGGGGATAATTTTAATTTTTTTCTGTAGTTCTAAACCAAACACATGTTGTGGGGACTCAGTGGAACCGTCTCAAGATATGACGATCCTAGTGAGTGCTCATTAAAATGTTTGGACTTATGGTATGGAAAGCGAACGCAATGTCCCGTAAAAGAAATAAAAAAAAGTTTATATATCTTAGTTAAAAATCTCGTAAAGTGGGGGCTTTGTTTTCTTCTCGGTTAAAATCCTTAAATTTCGTTTCGTTAAGGTTAAACTCAGAGGTATTCAAAACTACACAGTCAAAGTTAAGTCACATTCTGACTAGACCTATCAGTGCCTCAGTGGAACGGATGGGATTATGCCAAGCATGTGACAGTAAACGTCTCTATGGTTGCAAACGACAGGGCGCAGATCAGCCAAGCACACGTGCAGGATGGCCTGTGCCTCTGTTGTTTACTACTGTGAGTGTAGAGAACTACGGGTTCTCCGGGTTCTCAAACATTTTGTAGATGTACATAACTATATTGTCTTTGTTTTTTATGTTTTCTTCTGTACTCTCCATATCTGGAGGATAATAAAGAATCTATCTATCTATCCATTCAAGGGGGGGGGGGGGACGTTAACGAATCCTTCAAGGGTGGGGGCTTCAATATCGTTCATGGGGGTTAGGATTGTACACATTTAAACAAATAAAACAACTCGTTTGTTTGTTTGGTTGGATTCTTTACATCCCATCAACAATCTTTCAGTTAAACAGGCACGGGTCTTCCTGAGTTGAACCAGTACTAAGCTAGGATAAAGTGTCTTGCTCAAGGCCACAACTCTTTTGAAAACATACGTATGTTTTTTATTGTTGCCCTCTATTTATTATTGCAAAATCGATTCTCTTTGAATCATTTCGCTGCCACCGAAATCATTGAAAATGAAATTGTATTGTATTTGCTCCTCGTGTTGTATATATAGATGTAACCTGGGAGTAATAAAGTGAATGAATGAATCAAGGGATGTGAACTTAAAAAAATCGTTCAAGAAGTGGAAACGTAAAATAATCGTTCAAGGAATGGACACGTAAAAGAATCGTTCAAGGGTTGGAAACGCAAAAAGTATCGTCCAAGGGATTGTAAATTAAAAGACTCGTTCAAGGGTTGGGCGACTAAAAGAATTGTTCAGGGGATGGAAACTTAAAGGAATCGTTCAAGGGGTGGGGACTTAAAAGAATCGTTCAATGGGTGGGGGCTTATTTAAAAAGTAGGAACTTAAAAGGAAAGTTCAAGGGTTGGACACTAAAAATAATCGTTTAAGGGCTACATGTAACTAAAAAGTTCAAGGTGTGGTAACTTTAAAGAATCCTATAATATACCACTGTTTTGAAGCAAAGTAGCAGAAAACGTGCACATTCTCGGTTTAAAATTGTGTGAGCATTTCGAGCTAGATAATATGGAAAATTTCCTAATAGAACGGCATTTCGGGTTAGCGACCACGTGACTTATAGAACGAGCCAGAATTATTGGGCAAAGCGAGTACAATATTTAAAAGGAAATGTACAAACCAGTTTATTTTAAATCATGTTGTATGCTCATTCTACAAAGAGGTGTAAAACGATAGAACAAGGGACAAACCCAACAATCAATATTAGACTTCGAGCTAAAAAAGGTCCTGCTCCCCCCCCTAGGGAATTTTGCAGACATATCCTATCTTAAAGAAAATTTCAAGCCGCATCTTTTAAGAGATGTTTGCACTCTGTGCTCCGGGGCGTTAGTCTCTGACAGCCTGTTACATATGTTACTGTAACAAACTAAGGAAAAAATCAAAATGAAAGTTTGAGCTACAGAAAGAAGACATCAAACCATCTAATTATTCAAATTTCTTATGTAGTTTGCAAGCTGGATGCCTAAGCTACATAAAAGCAGCATTTTAAACAAAATTACAGCCTTCAATGGTGTTATATGCGTTACATAGATTAAATTTCCCTTTGAAAGTTGAAATCGTGACTAACATCATTCATTTAACAGACGATTTGTGCATTTTTACAAGTGTTTTTAAATTTAGTTTACTAAAGTACTCATTTGACTAATAAAAAAACAAAGTTTGCTTTTCTATCTCAAATACATTGTTTTATATGAGCTATTAAACAACCCTACCCCCAATTTTAAGTATCCAATTTTGGTATCTATTATTAAAGTAAAATATATGAAAATATTTGACGCTCGTGGATATCTTACATTTTTGGCACTGTCTTGCTAATGCAATAAAGAATCATACATTTGCAAGTTTGACATCAGGATCAGAGCACTTATTAAAGTATGTAACGTATGTTACATGGCATAATGAATGAGCTAGGAAATTTTCTTGGAAGTAAGAGATGATATTTCAGAAAAATACGGTTTTTCACATGCTTTCCTATTAATCTCTAGCATCTGGTGCCTCAATCTTAGTAATTACAGTCATTGCTGATAACAGGCCATTGGAATTGTGTTACCTATGTTATATATAACCTTTGTAATCACATATTTCCTAATGCCTATAATATTAAAATATATAGACATATAGATAGAAAATAATAGTTTCCATTTAAATGACACAATTTAACAAATATTCCTATTAAATAAAATTATTCAAAAACAATCTTTATTCAAGTCACCCTCACAATGTCTATCATTGTGTCTTCTTCTATTGCAAAATAATCACCCATTTCATCACAACCAGTAGAATCATGGCATTGTATTAGGACTGCAAACTGAGTACAACCCTGTTCCTCTCCACCCATTTGGGAATTGCGCAGACATATCCTACCTTAAAGAACAAATTCAAGCTGCATCAAATAAGAGATGTTTGCACTCTATTGACTAGGGGTTAGCCTGTAATGGTATGATACGTATGTTACCAAATCAATTTAAGAATAAATGAATTGAAAGTCTGAGAAACAGAAAGAAGACATAAAACTATCTATTTATTTGAATTATTCATGTAGTTTGCATGCTGAATACCTTTGATACATAAGAAAAGATTTTTTAGCAAATATACAGCTTCCTATGGTGTTATATGTGTTACATTAATTAAGATTACTTTTTAAAATTGGTAATTGTGACAAACATCACTTATAAGCATTTCGTGTGATCCTACTCTTTAGCCATCAAAAGACTTAATTTTCTTTGTATGTGTGGCCAGTGCCAGCATCAAACAACTTGACTCAGCCAAACTTGAATCCTTAGCATTCTTCAAAAGCAGAAACAGCATGTCAGTGTCATGGGATCAAACACCTGATTAAATATGGGTTTAATGCCATTTCACATATATGCATACAATGGAGTATGACTCTGGTATATATCTCTTCCTGTGAAGTGGCAAGAGCAATCTAACTGCAGCTGCCTCTGCATCCGTGCTAGTCAAATGATAACTTTGCTCTGATTTTGCAAAATCTATGTCTCCACCGTGTACCTCTAAGAATACTTTAAGATTTCTGACATTGGTCAAACAGAAATTTGATAGGCTGCTTTTTTGCATCATTTGCCATGGAACCTATCCAGTCTTTTGGTGCTTAAGTCCTCAGGTCCTAGATCAATAGTATTTTGCTGCGCCCAAAGAACTTTATAAGTTTTCTTTAGTTACAATGTTGACTCTTGATGGTTTTGGCAGACCGTCTGAAACAATTTCTGTTACACCTTGAAAGTTATCTGGTATAAGAGAAAGAATATGAAGCTGGACATTGCCATCAATTATGTTTGTAGTTGGTTGTTTTTTGATGTCAGTACATTGAAGCATGTCTTAAAATAATGTAAAACCTATGATTTCTCAGTTTTTGCAGCCATATCATTAGCTGTTGCATTCAAAAGAAGGCAAGTGGACTATAGGTAGAATGGGATAACAAGTAGTTCTATAGTATGCTCTATGGAAGATTTATAAAGAGTAAACAAGTTGATAAGGTGCCTTATTTCATGATCCATTGAAAACACTTGCCTCTGACTGTGTAATCAAAAAGGATGTCACGACAATGCCCTTGCTCATTTATTATGACGAGTTACATATGTTACATCCTTTAATAAGCGCTCTTATCTTAGAAACTTAGTGAATCATTGAATTGAAAGGGTCTAATTTGCGCTCTTTTCATCCTGCATTTCATTGCTTTACCTGCTATGATACATCTAGTTCGTTTATCTGAAGGGGAAAGCAATACCTCGGTTTCAGCACTTCAGAAGTACTAAGACTTCAAATAGTTTTTGAATGCTTGGGGAAAGATAATAAGTGCAGAGACTTTATTAGATGAAAATATGTGGGTTGCATGTATGGAAAGGCTACATTTATAAAAGTTAACCAGCTAAGAAATGATACTTTATCACAGAAATATCAAGGTACATGATTCTTTATCACAGAAATATCAAGGTACATCAGTCCAGGTTCTCATAGCTCTTAATGGCATAGTTTTCCTCCTTGTAAGCTTTAGTCTTTCTCCTACTTGCAGAGTATCACTTGGAATACATACTCAAAGAGCCAACTATTAGAAATTCATATCAGTTTCCAAATGTTCCAAGCCATAAATGGCAAAATTGGAAAGTTGATAATGGCTCATCAATTTTGAGTGGACTAGTGGTAAAATTTTATATTAGTAAATGGTTGAAATATTGTGTGATGATTCTACTAGTTGCAAGGAGGCGTGTGATACCCGGTAATAATGTTTACCACAGAAGCAGACAACGACAAACGTTTAACATGAGTGTTAAATCGATGAGAAATAGTTTGGACCATTTCATTTATTGTATTTTCTTGTAAAAATGTAAAACTATCTTTTCTATTTGTGGCTCTATATTAAGCATTATATGCACAGTATTAGAAAATGTGTCCAAAAGGTCATTGATAACATCTGTAACACCAGTCCATGGGCTTGATAATCAGAAATGAATATAATTCCTAGTGTTTTGGCACCAAAGACTTTTAAGTACACATTAAGTGACCTGATCTTTAACTTAATGACATCTTGTAGATATATGAGCAAGACAGACTAAGAAAAACAAAAATATCCACACGCTGTAATCGCTTTCATGTGTTTTACTTAAACGGTAATAAAAAAATTCGCTTCTCTGTAAAACTGGGAGTAGGGCTGTGTATTAGCTCCTAAAAGACAATATATTTAAGATAGAAAAGCAAACTTGGTTTTTCCTATTCATCAATTGAGTATATGTTTGTAAAATCTAATAAAACAGTTTGAAACCAAGTCATAGTAGTTGTTTAACTACATGACGATAGCCACAATTATAGCCTTTAAGTTATAATAAGGCTCATGTAATGCACATAACACCACAGTTAGCCATATTAATGTAAAACAGCTTCCATATGTAGTAAAGACATCCAGTATAAAGACTATAAGAATGTCAATTTATTAGATAATTTTAATGTCTTCTTTTGGTAGCTCAAACATTCAAATTTCTTATTCTCAAATTGATATAGTAACATATGTAACAAGCTGTTACAGGCTAACACCCCGACTTACAAAGTGCAAACATTTCTTATAAAATGCACCTTGAATGGTTACATAAGATGTAATTTGTCTGCAGAATTCCAAAAAGGATTAGGATGGAGCAGGCCCTTACTCAGCTTGATGTCAAAATACTGTTTGATGATTTTACTTATCACCCTAACATATGAAACGCTCTCTGATCTTTAAAACTTGATGACAACTAGCAGATCTATAAGTCTTTATCATAGGAGCCATTTTAAAATCCCTAAACAATGTAAGATATCCAACAGCTGCAAGTTTTTTCACAATTTTAGCTCAAACTTTCAAACTACATTTCCTTTATTTGATATAGTAACGCATGTAACACGCTGTTTCAGACTAATGCCCCAACATAGAGAGTGCGAACATCCCTTATTCGATGCAGCTTGAGTTGTACTATAAGAAGGAATATGTCTGCAAAATTCCCTCGAGGAGATTAAAACATTTTTAGGCATATCTTACGTAAAGACACTGAGCTTGCCCATTTATTACATCAGGTAACATATGCTACAGCCTCTGATATTAAAAATTTTGCAACAAACTTGCAGATTTATGAGTCTCTTTCATATAAGCAAATAAATCCCAAACAATGAAACTCATTCATCAACTGCAAATATTTTTTAACTATTTTTACTTTAGTTTTAATACCAAACATTTCACCTTAAAACTGGGCAGAGGTAGGGTTGTTTAATTGCTTATTTCAGAAAAAATATTTAAGCTAGGGAAACAAACTTTAATTTTTCCGTTAGCCAATTGCATAAGCTAGTCAGACATGGTTAAAAACATGTTGTAAAACACACAGAGACATTGTGAATGTAAATGATGTTAGCCACACATGCAAATTTTAATGGGTTATCTGATTTATGTAACGCATATGACACCTTAGAAAGCCGCAATTTTGTTCAAATGGCTGTCATACGTAGTTAAGATATCCAGTATGCAGACTTTATAAATGATTTTTAAAAATAAATATTTTAATGTCTTTAATTTGTAGCCCAAACTTTCAATTTACTTTTTCTTAGTTTGATTAAGTAACGTATGTTACAGGCTCTTACAGACTAACGCCCCGGAGCATAGAGTGCAAACATCTCTTAAAAGACTCGGCTTTCAATTCTCTACAAGATAGGATATGTCTGCGAAATTCCCTAGGGGGGGGAGCTAACCCATTCTCAGCCATCCGTCTATATGGCAATTTTGTACATTATTTTTTTTTATTGTAGAAAAACGCAATAGTGGTGGGTAAGGTGGTCCATTTCATCAACATTTTCCAGTTTTATCGAGATACTAGACAGAGTACAAATATATTTTGATCAGACTGCGAAGATACACAGGCTTATCTGCATCTTTGTTGTTCGCATATGGCTAATACAAGTTTTGTCATGATGTCGTTAGACTATATACACTGTAATCTATGTTTCATTAACACCAAAGTAGATGAGATGCCACCCTTTTACACTACAACGTTTGCCAGGGATAAATGTTAAGCATTTTCTACCTGCTTTTGCTGTAACTATTCTCAAAATCAGTACGCTCGAATAGAGCTGTTGTAACATTAGGGTAAAATCGGGTAACTTCGGACATAGGA